>QAOA01007395.1:1697-15758 GCA_003255065.1 Cercis canadensis | reverse complement strand
CCGTTTATTTTTAACGGTTAAGATTGAATATTTTTCACATCGACGGTTATTATAATACCAAGTCAAAGAGAATCACATACTTTCTTGGTATATTAAAATCACTCTATTTTTTAATTTTCAGAAAGTGTACCTATTTTTCTCTCTTATGACAAATGTATATTTTTATTTTGATCTTAGTAGTAGATATTTGTATAAAATAAAACTTTTGCGGGTAAACTATTACTATATTTGTAGAATATCCTTCATTCTTGCGCTTTGTTCACTTTCTCAACCTCCTCTCTGCCTCTTAAATCTTTGGGAGAATCGTTGTGGACTGTTGAACTCTCATTGCTTCTTGTTATCTCATTACTCTCCTCAGTTGACATTTCTTTTCTTGTTATAGGTTCAATCACATTCCCACTCCTTGTAGTTATAGAGTTCACATGCTCCTTAGGATTGGGAATGGTGTCACTGGTTAGAGAACCTTAAGGCCTTTCTACTAATTGCCTTGTTATTTGCCTTATTTGAGTCTTTAAATTCCGGATGGATGCATCTTGATTTCTAAACTTACTCCTTGTTTCATCCATAAAAGTTGTTGTTTTCTGAATGAAAGCTGAGGTTTGGGTTGCTAACTTCTCTAGTGCACTCTCCAAAGAGGAAAACTTCTCATTAGGTTGAGGTTGTGAAGCATAATCTTGAAGAGACTGTTGAGGTGCTTGATGTGAGAAAGTAAATCTGTGAGGAGCTCCTTCATTGTCTTGATTACCCCAAGAGAAATTTGGGTAATTCTGCCACCCTAGGTTGTAAGTAGGAGCATAAGGGTTATTCTGAGGTCATGGAGGGTTACCCATATAATTAACTTGCTTTTGAGGACAAGAAGAGTGAAACATGCTACTAGGGTACTATCCATTTGTATGGTTGTCTACACAAAAATCACATACAACTGGAGAATGGTTAACAACATTAACATTAACAATTTCAAACTTCTTGAAAAGTTCAACCACTTGTTGAGTTAACAGCTTATTCTGAGCCAAAAATGCATCCAAAGCCCCTACTTCCATCACTCCCCTCTTAACCACAGTTCTTTCTCCTTGACTTTGGTAATCATTACAAGTCATCATTTCAAATAACTCTCATACTTGCTCTGGAGTCTTATGATTCAAAACCCCCACCAGCTGTAGCATCTACCGTCGATCTCATGCGAGGTAGCATCTTATTGTAAAAACTTTGAACTTTGATCCAGAAATCAAAGGAATGATGAGGGCATCGCCTCAAGACTTCACTATAACGCTCCCAAGCTTCACTCAAGGATTTTCTCTCTTGTTGACGGAATAAAGTTATCTCAATTCTCAGTCTAGCTGATTTTGATGGAGGAAAATACCTAGTGAGAAATTTCTGCATCAAATCTGACAAAGTAGTAATACTCCCTCTAGGTTAAGAGTCTAATCAACTATTTGCCTTATCACGCAAAGAAAATGGGAAGAGTATCAGTCAAATAACATTATCACTAACCCCATTTAGCTTCACTGTATCACAAATTTGCAAAAAAATTGCTATATGCACATTGGGATCATCTAATGCATGCCCACTGAATTGATTGTGTTGTACCAGTTGAACAGGTGGTCTAGTAATACTCGCCCTACATCTCTCAGCTGTTAGGATAGAATAGTCCATTAGAGTTCTAGGTGGAAGGTTTTATGCCACCCTATTATGATTGTTCTGAGGTGGAGGATTTTGATTCAGGTCTGCCATGATTACAAGTTGTACTTGTCTTGTTTCTCTAGTCTGCTTACGAAGTCTTCGAGCTGTCTTTTCAATCTCATGGTCAAAAATCAGTAAACTAGAATCAAGAGTACCTCGCATATACCAAAATTCAAGTAAGATTAGCAGTTTAGAGAAATAGAAATCAATAAACAACAAACTATTAGAATCAGGTTAACTAATAGAAAATTAAAAATTCAAACTAGGACGACCCTATTGGTTACTATTAATATTGCTTAAACACTATTGATCACCGGCAACGACGCCAAATATTTGATGTGATTTTTACCGACAAATATTCCGGGTCACACAAGTAATAAAAAGATAAGTTGATTATCATCCTCCGGTATCAACGTTAGCAACTACTAATTTCATCAATAAAGATTCTATTTGGAAAGAATAATGATTTGGATTGAAGGAAGCTTTAAAATAATGAATGCAAATGATTAATTAAGTAAAACTGAATAGTAAAGCAAAACAACTTAATGACAATTAAACTACGAGATTAACGATGAACAAAAGAAGGTTAGGGGTTGATTTCACTCGCTTTTGATTTCGGTTATTTCATAGACAAAATAACTTTTGAATCACTGATGAATAAATTACTCCAAATACAAATCCTTTGTTGTTGGTCAATTTTTCTAATTTGATTGATCTTAATCCCTTGGAGAAACAATCCTCTATGTCCCAATTAATTGCCCAATTCCTTAGTTCAATTAACTAAGCCCTAAGGAAATTAATTCAAAACCACATAAATTAAATTATTTATTCCTAGATTAACTTAATTTATGGTAGAGATTACAAGAGCATGCTCGTATCTGACTATCCCTAGCATCAATATGAGCTAATAATTCATTCAAATGGTGGCCAATCATTCTAATGCATTAAGAACAGTAAACTCTACTCGAACAAATAGATTTGCATTAGAATAAAAGTATTCAACAATAAATCTTCATCAAAACTGAGCTACATCAATCCCCTAACTAAGAGAGTTTAGCTACTCATAGTCAATTCAAAGAAAAACAGAGTAATAAAGTTCATTATGAGAGTGGAGGATAAAAACTAGGTGAAATCTGAGTCCCAATCGTCACTGATCGTGCTCCGCCTCTCTCCTCTTGCTCCTTAATGACTCCTCTCCTCTATCTCCCTTTGACTTCCCCTTTTTGATTCATATATATACTATTCAGAATTTAGGGGTTTAGCCTTCAATAGCTCGAACATAGCCTAGACACGGGTCGTGTTCACTTATGGGACTGAGCGTGTCACTTAAATTGACTTTTTGGACTTCAAATACTGCCTCAGACACGGCTGTGTATTTTCTGCTTCAGGTCGTGTTCATCTCAACATGGCCCGTGCTTCTCTGGCTGAGGGCATGTTCATCTCTGCGTTGTCTCTGGCTAACTAACACGGCATCCAATACGGGCATGTTCTTCACAATTATGGTCATGTTCTTCAGTAAGCTTGAGTAAAGACTTCTGGAAGCTAGACACGAGCACACACATGGCCATGTGTAGACCCGTGTTCTTTGTCTGAACTTCAGATTCTACTGATTTCCCTATACTTTGCTCCAAAAATTCCTTAAAATCCTTCATTTTGTTTGACCAACAAGAGAAACACCTAATAACACAAATACATAGATTAAGTACTATGTTTAAAGCAAATTTACTCAAATGTAAGTAAGAATTCAATGACAAAGCATGGAACTTAAAGTCAAAATAAGCATATATCATTAAGCTTAGTAAGCTTCATGGTGCCACTGATGTCTGTCTTGTGCTTCTGAAAAATATGGGACTTCGTATCTTTGATTGTGATTTCTTTATTTGAATGGATCATTCATCTCATCTGGGAGTATCTTATGATGATATTTGATGTTTACTGTTACTATATAATGTTAGCGATTGGATGATGGCATATTCTATCCCCAGGCATACAAAGTTATTTGTGGAATAGTTCTTACTTTTTTTTTTTTTTAATCTATCCAGTTATGAAGTAGTTGTACTTCTCTTTCTTACAAGTTCTGCTTTTTTTTGGGCTGATTGATAACTTCTCCTTTCTGCACAAAAAATGTTTCTGCCTTGTGGTATGCCTCTGGAAAAAGAAAAAGATTAAGAACTGCCATATGGATTATGGGATGAAATTATCGCTATTTGTCATTACAGGTTTTTATAAAATGAAGATGACGATGAAGAAACAAAGTATGAATATTGAAATTTAGTTATAACATCTTGCTCTTCCATAAAATTTATGTTTTATTTTTATTTAGTTGAGAGAAGGGTAAGCGGAGGACGAAAATGGCTAACGGAACAATCTTTCAAGGACTAAAGTGTCGGTAAAAATCTTTGGAGGACTAAACTGTCACCGAACCTATCTTTCGAGGACCAAACAGGGGTTTTACTCTAATTATAATGTATAAAATTAAATATTTAGAGTTTACATGTGTATTTACAGACATGATATGTTTTAATTTATGTCATACCTCTTTGAAGACAACATTTGTGGTGCTTGTTGTGAAACACCATTTTATATCGATCGCTAAAACTTTGAGGTCACTCCTTGTTCGAACTCTTGAAAAAGCTACATAAAGTTGTCCAAGGCTAAAGACTAGTTTGTTAGATATAACTCAACATGCAATAGGGATTGGTTTTGACTCTTATTTATTGACATGACAAAGCAAACTTGCAGGAGAAATTGTCTTCCCTACAATTTAAAAGGCATCTTCTTATCAGAGAATGTTAGATTCATCCTTGGAATGATCACATTTTCTCCTATGTTACTACCAGAAATAACTTTTCCCTTCATCACACATATCCCAAGTTGGATGATTATTAGTCTCGTTCCATTGCACTATCAATTCTGCTAATCTATTTTCCTTAATAACATGATAAGTAGGCCCAGCTTCAGTGCTAAACTGCTTAGATATCTAACGAATCTCTTTGTAAAATCCTTTCAACTTTTATAACTAAGTGACTCATTCATTTAATAAATTCACTAATTTTCTGCTATGTTATTTTACTCTAATTAAAATAGATCCATAGCTATGTCGCTTTCTCTTTGTCTCATTTTAGTTATAAGTTTCATGATTTGAACAGTATTCAGATTACTAATGCTGGGAACTGAGGGAAGGATCTTTTGTCTTCACCTTTTTCAGAAGTTCCTGAAATGGGCTGAAAAAGGATATTCGCTGCCTCACTACATTTTTTTCCATTTTTTTTTTTAAAAAAAAGGTAAAAGAAAGCATTTTAACTTGAAAGAGTCACAATACCATACGAGTGTTAGAAGTGCAAAGGTTAAACAAATGAAAACTTACAAAAATGAAGTAATGGAGAAGATTAATATTATACAGACAAAATCAGTCCCTTTACCACCCATGTGTAGTAAAGGAACCAATCCTTCCATGGATATTAGTGGGTATGGTGATTCATATATATAATCTGAGTTCGAAAAAAAAAAAAAAGAAGCCTACAAGTGCATTGGAGAAAGCTTTTAATTTGCAAGCTAGGGAGTAACTAAAGGTAGCAAGGATGAATATATTGATTTGATATTTTGATGTAAATGTTGAACACACACACATACACATGCACACCGTGTTGTGTCGTGCATTTTTTAATTTCCCATATCCCATGTCCCATGCTGATGTCTGTGCTTTCTAATGAAATTCAAAAAGGTGTCAATAATGAATTTCGCGATAATAATGTAGTAAGAGTTAATTATTATTTGATGTACTGTACATAAGATGTTCGCATGTCGTTATTATATCTTCATGGACTAAAATTAATTAGTTTATACCTTCAATGTGATGGTTAACCGAGAAGGATGACAAAATTAACAAGGTGTTGGCTCAGTGGAAGTAGGTTAAACTCCAAGGCATTCTAGGCCAAAGTCCTGAGTTCAAATCCTTGAAGTCGCACTTGTTGAAAGGAGTTATTGTTCTCTTCTCGAACAATGATTAGTCTCATATTCAGAAGATGCATAGATACGGTATAAACCAAAAAAAAAAAAAAGGATGACAGAAGAAAGAATGGAAAATGACCAAAAATGATGGCTTGAATAATTTTAGGATTTTAAAGGAAATAAGTGGTTAATCAATTAAAAAATTGATGGTTATTTACTTCATGAACCAGTTAATTTTCCATACAACAGATGCAGCCTAACTTTATATATATATATCTTCCAAATGTGACAGCAATCGAGCATTCCAGCTGTGTCTGATATCTGCCTCTGAAGACTGCACAATCTGCATCTGGGATGTCAAATTTTAGAAGAATTTTCCTGGAGATGAGGGATAGGTAGTCTTGTCTCTGTCCATCAGCTAGTGATGTTGTCTTGTCCTCTTGTCCCTTTACAACAATCTTCTTCAGTAGACTAATGTGAAAGTAGGTCTAGCACACTGTGTTTAAAGAACTAAGATGGTCCTTAGATCAATTAATTTAATTGCAATAAACCTTGACACGTTCAGAGAAGCAACAAACTTTGACACATTAATTCTTCTCTGAAGATAACTCCCAACTCCGTCGATTTTATGACAGAAGCATTGCAATTTGTGAAGTGCTCCTGGCCATGGTAACATGATAAGATGAAAGGATTCGAAAGGCTTTAATTGGAAGTATAATCCTACAATTTATACAGAAATCAAGGTTTATTTGCTCGACTGACTTATTTCACACTTAGAGTCTGCATAGTGTTCTAAGAAATTTCATTGACAGAGAGTTCTTGTCTTTTTGCTAATGTTTTTGCTTTCATATTGCCCCTTTATTCTTTCTTCCTTTTATAAGTTGTTTTCAGCAGACTTTGACTGAAGACTTAATTCCGTGTTAGATTATGCAAGTGAGTTTGAATATTCAGCATTCAATTTGATTCTGATTGTTGACAGCTTATGACTACTTCATTTTGTAATGCAAGGTTTTGCATTGATCATTTTCTTTTTCTTCTTTCTCTAAATCACTACTCACTAGAAATGAATTTATTTTTATTCTTTCTCAATACTCTTGATGACCCGACGTGTTGATAATTTTCTGTTATCTTTCTCTTTGATTAGCCTTATGTATTAATTATTAAACAAAGAGCAAATTAACCGTAAGAGTTATCATAGTTAGGGACTTAATTAAAAATTAAACATTAAGTCACAATTTGTGAAGTGGACCTAACCATCATAACAGCAGATCAGAGGACTCCAACTTGTTTGATGAGACAAGATTACAAAGTAGTATAATCTAACAGTTTACCCATAATCAAGGTTTAAATGCTTGGCTCAATCAATGTCTAAAGCCGGGTCAACCTATTTGTCAATCAGAAATCCATGATGTTCAAGAAAATTCACTAATAGAGAGTTATTGTCTTTTTTTCTTCGTTCTTTCCTATCCCATTCTTTCTTCCTCCACTTTTTCTACTGAGCGATGAGGAATCATAAACCTTAATTTTCATCCTTTTGTTGCTGTCTTTTTTCTCGAGTAGTTTTTCATGCATCTCTGTAGTTTCCATTTTTTCTCAAGTGTTATAATAGTTTTATCATATTATCCATATGTCAACCTTCTTCTTCACCAACTACTTGAACCATGCAATAACCAAATGATTTCTTTGAAATGTGATTTCAATATTTCATTTCTTCCTTTTCGTTGAGCAGTGATTTTCTCCAATTTACCACAACAGAAATATTGGCAGTTTGTTGTCTACCTTAACTTGAATGGTTGCAGTTGGTGAGAACTTGAATACTAATCTCAATCCAAATCACTGTAGCAATTTCTATTGCACTTAGAAAAACCAAATAACTCTAATAATTACAAGACAATTATTAAAGATATTAACAAGAAAATCAAGGAATATCTCAACATGTGGAAGCTATAACTATACAATAAAAAAAAGAGAGCAAAAGTTAGAGGAATTTTCTTGGAGATAAGGGATAGGTAGTCATATCTCTGTCCATCAGCCAGTCATGTTGTCTTGTCCTCTAGTCCATTTACAACAATTTTCTTCAATAGACTAATGTGAAAGCAGGTCTAGCACACTATGTTTAAAGAACTAAGATGGTCCCTAGATCAATTAATTTAAATGCAATAAACCTTGACATGTTCAGAAATCAAGGTTTACTTGCTTGACTTATCAACTAACTTATTTTCACATAGAGTTTGCATCATGTTCTAAGAAATTTCATTGACAGAGAGTTCTTGTCTTTCTGCTAATGTTTTTGCATTCATGTCCCTTTATTCTTTCTTCCTTTCATAAGTTGTTTTCAGCAAACTTTGACTAAAGACTTAATTCTGTGTTAGATTATGCAAGTGAGTTTGAATATTCAGCAGTCATTTTGATTCCGATTGTTGACGGTTGATGACTACTTCATTTTGTAATGCAAGGTTTTGTATTCATCATTTTCTTTTTATTCTTTCTCTAATCCCTCAAATTTTTTTCTCTAATTCTCTTCTCACTAAAAATGATTTTCTGTTTACTCTTTCTTAATACTCTTGATGCCCCGACGTGTTGATCATTTTATGTTATCTTTCTTTCCAATTAGCCTTATGTATTAAACAAAGAACAAATTAAGAATTTGACCCGTAAGAAATATCATAATTAAGGACTTAATTAAAATTAAACATTAAGTGTGCCCTTAGTGTCTTGACAATACCATATTTTGTTCGATTATATATATAGCCACACCGCATAAAAGCAAGAAGAAGAAAGAAGATGGAAACAAGAAAACATTTTCCTTTTTGAAAGCAATAATATTACGTAGTTACTAGATCAGGATTCACGAATTAACGTCTACTTGTTAATTTGATGGAAATAACTTCATGACTTACTATAAGTAGTCTGCTTACTTCCCTAACGTGTAAAATAGGGTAGAATATAATAATGATTAGTTTGATGATATTATTGTATTTGATGAAAATATCAAGTCTAGCCTCATTTTCTCCTACATTTCCAAGGCTATAGATTTTATGTTTTTTTTCCTTGATAAATATTACTTTCCCCCATATTAACCACTGTCATGTCTTCAAGCCCACTAGTATCTGCTATTCTGTTTCACTTTTCATCTCCCTTACATTTGTTGTACTTGAAAAAGAGGAAAACAACGAATATTCAAGTAGTTGAATACTTAGTATTTTTATTACAGAGATATAGGGTTAAAATCCTATTGAAAGTGAGGGGTGGGATTTTGGGAGGAGATAGACTACCCCTTGTTGTGTATTTTACAATAAATTAAAAAAAAAAAAAAGAAGAAGAGGAAAACTATTTGCTTGATCAGTCAGAATTCTTGTATTTGTTGTTTTTCTTTCAAGATCATAATGACTAGCTTCTTTCTAAAAAATTATTGTTTTGCATAATCTAGATTAATATTGTTGAAGAGTGGTAATATATATGGTAATAGGAATGGCATGTGGATGAACAAGACAGATAGATATTCAAAGTGAATAATAGTGTGCTAAATGCCTAAATGGCATCTCGCAGGTGGCAGACAACTGGACTGTTACACTCAGGCCTCGTTTAGTTAGCCATTAGCACAGGTTTTGTCGTTTTCTCAGGTTTCTATTCTTTTATTATATCTCACTTATTTTATGTACTTCTTGTCAATTTTGCTAATCACACAACATATTTAATATAAAAACTTTATATAAATTAAAAATGTCTTTATTCAATTAAAGTAAGATTTAAATTTGATTAAAAGTTGATCTGATTTTTTATTTTTTTCTTTACAATTGCCAACTTGTTTAATCAATTCTTAAAATTTGTAACCCTATCTTACTCTCCAAATGTTCTCCTTGGTGAATTTCATATTTATCTTTTGCATTTAAATAGGTATTTGCATTCTAACTTAAGTCACATATCTCAATTGATTTTCTCTTTTATTTTTTATTTTCTTATTTCTTAATATTTTCATTCCTCACAATTTAAGATTTTTTTTTTTTTTTTTGCATTGAAGGATTTACAGTCTTATCCTTATTCTCCTTGCCATTATTGTCACCCCCACCCTAAGTTGAAAATATAAAAAAAATAATGATAAAGAGATATTTACCATATGTAAGTAGATATTAAATATTACATGTTTTACAACAAATTTTGAAAATTTTGGCCACAATTAATAACTAGAAGGTAGAATTATGTAGGATAATTGATATCACTAAATTGAATCTTGTTTTATTGAGTGAGGAGTAATTAATTCTTATGATATTTTTTATAATATTTATAGGCTGTGAGTCTGTGACATAACAAAAGCTATAAAAAGCAATTCCCTTATTTTATTATAATATGGCAGTATTTGTGTTTAAACAAGTGGTATAATTAATTACTAGCATGGCATGCCATGTCACCCACATCTAAAAATTTAGAAAAATGAATCTTTTTAGAAAATTACAAATCTGTAAATGCAGAAATATTACAAATCCATTGAAATCCTCATCCTTATGGATTAAAAAAAAATAATTTAGAATAATCATTAATTATTACAAATCTATACATTTTACCACCAAAGCTTAATATTGGTAAAGGTCCAAAGATATGTAATAGTTGGAGTGGCTTAGAAGTTGAGAATTCATTTTTAGATTTAAAAGAAGACTTAGGTTGTATTTGGATTGGGTATTTGACAAATTATTATGTATTTCAAATACATGTAATTGAAATGCAATATTTCAAATACATGTATTTATAAAATACATTGTTTAGATACACAAAACAGTAAACAAGCATCGTTATTTTATTTATTGTGACAATTAAAAAATAACAAAGAATACGTTTCGACCAATGCCACTGCTTCTGTTTCCTATCAGCTTTATTTTTTCATTTTTGTGGCCTCGTGATAGTGTGATACTTTCTCTCTTACAAAGCCTCCCCTGTTCTTGCTCTTTTTCCCACTTACACAATTCGTACCATTACTGTAATTCTCTCTCACTCTCCCATGGCATTTCGCCGGAAAATTGCTTCTGGGTTTCTCCAAAACCATCCTCACGAACCACCCTTGCAAATTTAAGTATAGAAGGCAAATAGAGCATTGTAAGAAGTTGTCACAGTTCTCTTACCAGCAACACTAGAATTGCCGGTTTGAATGATGACTCTAATAAAGAGATTTTCATCAATATTGGGTGCCACTTGCTGCCATCTATAAAAAAGCTTAGTTGCATTTTGCTCTAAGCTCATGGTAACTGTGAAAACTGTCACAGTTCTAGGAACAGGAACAAGCTTTATCTTCCACCAGAGAATAATACCAAAGCTTCCACTTCCACCTCCTCTAATTGCCCAAAATAGGTCTTCCCCCATGGCTGCCCTATCAAGAATTTTACCATAAATGTCAACAAGTCGCGCATCGAGAACATTGTCAGCTCCTAACCCATACTTTCTCATCATAGAACCATAAGCACCACCTGTGATATGCCCACCAATGCCTAAGCTTATGCAAAGGCCAGCAGGGAAGCCATGAACGTCACTTTTCTCAGAAATTCTGTAATAGACTTTGCCAATCATGGCACCAGTTTGAATCCATGCCATTTTGTGCCTGATATCAACATTGACAGCACGAAAAGTCCAAGAAGCTTTCAACAGCTGCCATTATTGCAATTGCAGTTGGTTCTGCTCTGTTTCTCTTGTTATTACCACTCCTTCTCTTACTATGCCTCCGGAAGCGCTAGCATCGGCAACCTGCGAAGTCACCGAAGCCAGTGGCTACAGCTCGCGCTGTACTGGCGGAGGCTGACACCTCATCTTCGAAATATGATATCACATGTGTGGTGATGGAGGTGGACATGGAAGGAGCGACCGAGAGCAAGAGTTTCGGAGGCTCGAGGGAGAAGGAGGAGTATCGGGGCTCGGGGAGAAAAAAAAAAGTAATTTGAAATACACTCTATTTTAAATGAATTTAAAATACACTGTATTAAGTAGGGGTGTAATCGGTTCGGTTCGGTCCGATTTACACCCTAAACCGGCCAAAACCGAGTCAACCAAATTCGGTTCGATTCGGTTTTTTACAAAAATTTCAGTCAAACCGAATTGGTTCGGTTTGGTCTATTTAGTCGGTTTTCTCGGTTTTTGCCTGCCTGCCAGTGAATCACTAAGTGAAAGGGTTCATAGAAGATTGAATTTCTGAAAACAGAAGATTCTCTAGCTTTTGAGGACAAGAAGAGTGAAACATGTTACTAGGGCACTATCCATTTGTATGGTTGTCTGCACAAAAATCACATACAACTAGAGAATGGTTAACAACATTAACATTAACAGTTTCAAACTTCTTGAAACGTTCAACCACTTGTTGAGTTAACAGCTTATTCTGAGCCAAAAGTGCATCTAAAGCCCCTACTTCCATCACTCCCCTCTTAACCACAGTTCTTTCTCCTTGACTTTGGTAATCATTACAAGCCATCATTTCAAATAACTCTCATACTTGCTCAGGAGTCTTATGATTCAAAACCCCACCAACTGTAGCATCTACCATCGATCTCGTGTGAGGTAGCATCTTATTGTAAAAACTTTGAACTTTGATCCAAAAATCAAAGGAATAATAAGGGCATCGCCTTAAGACTACATTATAACGCTCCCAAGCTTCACTCAAGGATTCTCTCTCTTGTTGACCGAATAAAGTGATCTCAATTCTCAGTATAGCTGATTTTGATGGAAGAAAATACCTAGTGAGAAATTTCTACATCAAATCTGACAAAGTAGTAATACTCCCTCTAGGTTAAGTGTCTAACCAACTATTTGCTTTATCACGCAAAGAAAATAGGAAGAGTATCAGTCGAATAACATCATCACTAACCCCATTCAGCTTCACTGTATCACAAATTTGCAAAAAAATTGCTATATGCGCATTGGGATCATCTAATGCATGCCCACTGAATTGATTGTGTTGTACCAGTTGAAACAAGACTGGCTTAAGTTCAAAATTTACAGCTTGAACAGGTGGTCTAGTAATACTCGCCCTACATCCCTCAGCTGTTGGGATGGAATAGTCAATGAGAGTTCTAGGTGGAAGGTTTTATGCCACCCTATTATGACTGTTCTGAGGTGGAGGATTCTGATTCAAGTCTGCCATGATTACAGGTTGTACTTGTCTTGTTTCTCTAGTTTGCTTACGAAGTCTTCGAGCTGTCTTTTCAATCTCATGGTAAAAAATCAGTAAACTAGAATCAAGAGTACCTTGTATATACCAAAATTCAAAGTAAGATTAGCAGTTTAGAGAAATAGAAATCAATAAACAACAAACTATTAGAATCAGGTTAACTAATAGAAAATTAAAAATTCAAACTAGGACCCTATTGGTTACTATTAATATTGCTTAAACACTGTCGATCACCGGCAACGACGCCAAAAATTTGATGTGATTTTTACCGACAAATGTTCCGGGTCACACAAGTAATAAAAAGATAAGTTGATTATCATCCTCCAGTATCAACGTTAGCAACTACCAATTTCACCAATAAAGATTCTATTTAGAAAGAATAATGATTTGGATTGAAGGAAGCTTTAAAATAGTGAATGCAAATGATTAATTAAGTAAAACTGAATAGTAAAGCAAAACAACTTAATGACAATTAAACTACGAGATTAACGATGAACAAAAGAAGGTTAGGGGTTGATTTCACTCGCTTTTGATTTTGGTTATTTCATAGACAAAATAACTTTTGAATCACTGAAGAATAAATTACTCCAAATACAAATCATTTGTTGTTGGTCAATTTTTCTAATTTGATTGATTTCAATCCCTTGGAGAAACAATTCTCTATATCCCAATTAATTGCCAAATTCTTTGATTCAATTAACTAAGCCCTAAGGAAATTAATTCAAGACCACATAAATTAAATTATTTATTCCTAGAATAACTTAATTTATGGTAGAGATTACAAGAGCATGCTCGTATCTTACTATCCCTAGCATCAATATGAGCTAATAATTCATTCAAATGGTGGTCAATCATTCTAATGCATTAAGAACAGTAAACTCTACTCCAACAAATAGATTTGCATTAGAATAAAAGTATTCAACAATAAATCTTCATCAAAACTGAGCTACATCAATCCCCTAACTAAGAGAGTTTAGCTACTCATAGTCAATTCAAAGAAAAACAGAGTAATAAAGTTCATTATGAGAGTGGAGGATAAAAACTAGGTGAAATCCGAGTCCCAATCGTCACTGATCGTGCTCCGCCTCTCTCCTCTTGCTCCTTAACGACTCCTCTCCTCTATCTCCCTTTGACTTCCCCTTTTTGATTCATATATATACTATTCAGAATTTAGGGGTTTAGCCTTCAATAGCTCGAACACGGCCTAGACACGGGTCGTGTTCACTTATGGGACTGAGCGTGTCACTTAAATTGACTTTTTGGACTTCAAACACTGCCTCAGACAC
>QAOA01007382.1:74570-259388 GCA_003255065.1 Cercis canadensis | reverse complement strand
AACTATGATGAACTTGAGCATCAAGAATGGCCACAGTATCACAAACTCGCCAATAATCAGATTCTCTTGTCTAATATTCTTTAGCTCCCTGCAGGAATTAAAACATTTGAACAACCTTTTTAAAGGTGGAATACCCAAGTCTTTGTTTGATACGTGCAATATACATGAACACTCTCTCTATATCGCGACAAGTTGAGTGGACAACTAGATGAGCTTGTTCCAACATTTCCTCATAGTGCCAAAAAAAGAAAAAAAACAAACAAACAATGAAGATTTTGGATTTGATTGGTAAACAGGGTCAGTTCCAAATCTTTCTCGATTTNCGATTTTCTTTTTTACAAGTTTTATATCCTGATGACAATATGTTAAATGGAACTCAGTGAAAGCAATGGTCAATTGTCGAAGTTATTAGAGGACTTAAATATCTTTTTGATAGAAGAAGAAATTCATTAAATAATAAGAAAGGAGAAGCCAAGCCATTGTGGCTGAGTTTCAGGAGGCTGGATAGCGATCGGAATGCCATAATAATGATGCGGGATAGTGTTTTTGGTGTTTCTTTTATGTAGGGGAGGTATTTCAAAAGCAAATGGTGGTCACTTAAAAGTCAGCATAACCAAATTCATAGCAAGCTACCACCACTCAATTTCCAATACTGCACCACTAATAGAGGTCATTGATATTCGACAACAAAACATCTTTAACGGTAGAGAAAAACACAAAATGTGCTGCAACGAGGTTAAACTGTAAAACTTGAAGCAATTTTGGAAATCTACCTTGAACATTACCTCACTGTGATGAAGGGAATTGAGCAAGAAGCAAGTGCAATTGAGAAAGTAAATCAAGAGCAGAAGCAGGACAATTATGCAGAAGAAGAATGTGCAGAGAGGAAGAGAAGAGAGAAAATTGATATGTAATTTGTAAGATCCAATGATCGAATTTGAGAGAATGAAATCTTCATTTATGATGTAATGAGTTCAATACATCAATATATAGACAGCTGAAGCCATTGTGACTCAGCCTTTTAGAATCTTCTATGTAACTGTTTTTCTAACTAACTCAACATAACTAACTTATTTGTCATAACTAAAAGACTAAGGAAATTGACTTCTGCTTGCTGACATGGCTCAACGACGTGGCAATTGATCATCCTCCATCATATTCTTTTTATTTATGTTTAACATAAACGCTTGGTTTACCCAAAGTATTATATTTATAGAACACATGAAATATGACATAAAAAATTTGAGATCTACCTAAAATAGATGTTGAATATGACAGATTAACCCCCTATAACACCATATCTGCTTTTGAATAAGGAGAGTGTGTAAAACACAACTAACAAATTAGAACAATTTATTGAAAATACCCAAAAAAACAAAAACAATTGAATAAAATGGACAAATAAAGTTGCTGTTGCACAAAGTGGGGACGACAGCCCCAAAACGGAGCACAAGAAAGGGAACAAGAGAAGGAGGCGGAAACCTTACAAGAAGGAGAAGAGGAGAAACAAGAAAATGGCCGGACTTATTAGAAAAAGTCACACCTAAGGGCAATAGAGAAGCCAGACCTTGCCGGAGAAAAGTTGCAGAGATGGGTGAGTTTTTAGAGAGAAGGGAGAACTTTTCTCAAACCATAGCCGCCCTGAAATTTTACATACTAGTTATCTTTATCTTTTGATATTATTTCTTATTAGGTGGATTTTACACCCTTTTTTATGAATGCTTTTAGCTTAACTTTATGTTTGTGTCTTGAGATTTGTAGCCTTAATCTTGTTCATTATGTCTATTTTGTAGGTTTTGAATGGAAAAAGTGGAAATTATTGCTTAAAGAGGCATTGAAGACTAGATTTGGCAAATTTTTGGTTTGCTGGGAGTCCCTACGCTACTCCCTGGCGTCGCTATGCTCGAAGTCCATCAGTTGCAGAGGTGAGCAAGGTGCTGCGCGTCCTTATGCCCGTGACCAGCGTAGCTATGCCCAGTGATTCCTCTTTCCGCACAAGTGCTTTGTTTTTCCTTTAAGAATTAGGAGTATTAGGTTTTACTATTTAAGCAACTTTTAGGATTGAATTTGGGGATCATTTTTTGGACTTTTTGGAGGCAAGGAGGAGAGCAAACACAAGGATTTGAGAAGTGCAACTTGGACAACAGATTGGTGGCTTCTCTATAGAGTTTTATTCTTCTTCCCTCTAAATTATGTCTAGATTTTATTCTACCATGTTCTTATCTTTTGCTATGAACTAATCCCTTATCTAGGGCTATGATGTAGCCTATCTAGGAAGATTTGTGATTTTCTATTTCTTTAATTCAAGAACTCTTTCATTAATTGTCTTCTTCTTCTTAATTCTTCATACTTCTAATTATTTGATTACTAATTAGTTGATTAGATAATTACAATGAGATTGAGAGCTAATTTGTAATTAAAGATCATAGGGATTAAGAACATAAATTTCATAAGGGATAGGAATATACCTTTATGGTTTATGTAGCTATTTAAAAAGAACCATAGAATTAAGTGAATTTCTAGGTTATTCGCAACTCACATAAGAATATAGTGAGTTCATAACTTAGAGATATTTTTGTTTAACCTTGGGAAAGACTAATAAATAATTTAGGGTTCTTGGTGTCATAACCTATCCGAAGGTCACTACAACACGAATGATGAACTTTTAAAAAGATTAGTTTTCCGAAAAGAAAACTTGGAGTCGCTACCAATTGTATTAAGAAAACGGAGAATAATTGGAAAACCTCTTTTTAATTAATTAAAAAAATGGTTTGCAAACCAGAGAGGGTTCAAGAGTCAGTTTGTTCATGAGGAAGGTGTTAGGCACCCTACAACACCCGTCTAAAAGATGGTTACCCGAAATTAGTTGTGCGAATCATAAAATGGCCAAAAATATTCTTTATTCATCCCTCGAATAATAAACTATACAAGTAAATAAGAATACTAATAGCAAATTTAAACATGAAATGCATGCAACTAACGTGCCTTAAATCCTTCCACCCGTTCCTCGCATATGGTGCTATCCGGGGTGACACTTATCTTTACCTAGGAACGATAGGGTGGGCCACCTGATATGCAAATGAATTACTCTATCCCTCCATGATAGGTAAGGGGCCTATGGATACTAAGCAAATAGTTACATTCCTAAATGATATGCAAATGTATGATTTTAAATATTACAACACTTGTCCTTGTCCAATAGGGGAGGGGTACATAATTGAAAAATGTAATCAAAATAAACAAAAGCTCTCTGAGCCTCTGAATTGCCTTAGGGTTTTGCTAATGACCCAAGGATTGTGACTCCCTCTCACATGGAACACACATTAGTTAGCTCCAAATAAGAAATTAAAGGTCACATATGCATAAGCAATTGGGCAACCACAACACATCACAATAAATGACAAGATAAAGCAATGAACATGTCAACTTATAGTGAAAAGGTATACAATACTAAAGCACATGTGGCAGCAATTAAGAGTCAAAATAAAACCATGAAAATGACATGCAAAGTAAGGCAACAACATTTAGTTAACAGGGCAATCAACATGCACTCCTAATTAGCATGCAAATGGTTCTAAAAAGGAAGAAAGGACATCAAGTAAACACAATGCAAAATAAAGAAAAATAGAACAACAAAGACAGAAAACAAAACATAAAACAGGGGAAACTTGTAAAGAAATCTGGGAATGCACGCCAATGCGATTTGACCCCAAAATTTTACTTGACATAGCAAAACATGTTATGGTTCTAAATGATCAAAAATCATACAAAAATAAGCTCCCTAACTCAACTTATGGCCAAAAAACAGAACACTGCCATAATCAACTAACAATTTCACAGTACAGTTAAAACAGCCATTTTAAAATTAAAACTGTGAGTAAATGAGACATGAAAAAAATATGAAATTCATATACATGAAAGATACGCATCTTAGGGTTCTAACAAGACAAGAACTATGCCATTTGGGGTTTTCAAAAGTAAGTTATGGTCAAAAGACCGACCACTGCCAGTGTTGGACTGACAATTTCAGAGTACAGTTAAAACTGTCCTTTTCAAATTAAAACTGTGAGCACATGAGACATGCAAAAAATATGAAATTTATACACATGCAAGATATGCATCGTAGGGTTCTAACAAAAGTAAAATCTCATGAAAAGGTTGTGTATAGCTTGAGTTATGCATGAAACATCACACAAAGGTCAATGCTGGCAGGATTTACAAATTATGCTCCAATGCAAAGTATGAATAAATCATGATGCAATACATACTCAAATAATGAATCTAAGGCACTCAATTAATGTCATAATCTCAATAGCTAAATAAAAGACATAACACTTTAGAAGCAAAGCCAAATTCAAGCATAACATCACACATGCATTTTATCAAACACCTTAAAGGCACAAATCAATATTCAAAATCACTTGTAAAAAGAGCCTTAAAGTCATTCCAAATCAATAAAAATACATGTGAACATGCTCCTAGGTCATATTATAATCATCCAAGAAGTTAATTTCAACTAGAAACATGCATAATCAAGCCTCTAAGCACCAAAAAATGTAGCTGCAAAAATTATATACGAGTTCAAGGAGTTAAGAAGTGAAAGAAAGCCATTACCTAATTGAAGCCTTCTAGTGTCAAGAATCAAAGTGGATAGCCCTTCAACCTTCAAAAATCCATGCAAACCCTTAGGTTCAAGCTTCAATTTCTCCCAATAGGTGCTGTCTTGCCTTATCCAAGTTGATGGAACATGTGAAGGGGGTGAATAATGATCAAAATAAATTATGGGAAGTTAGAAAAATGAATGAGAGCTTAGGAATCAAAGATTTAATAGAGAGTGTGGGAAAGAGATGAAGAGGGAGAGGAGAGGATGAAGAAAAAAAATGTGTTTCCCTCTCCCAAAGTGGTTAGGGTTCTCCTTTTGTAAATGAAGCATAACTAAAAATGGGTCTTGAGTTTGGGTGATCCACTTGCATCAAGATATTTGGGCTCAAAAAAGAAAATGGGCTATACACTAATAAGCAATTAGACTTGGACAAATTATTTTAATGAGATTGAGATTATTGGGCTTAATACTTACATCATACAAAGCATTGGCCTCTTGAAAGACATTGGATTATGCTACATGCAATTGGATTAAAGTATCTCTTTTTTTTCATATTTTATTTTTTTATTCTTTTTTTTTTAACTTATAAAAGGAAGAAAAATGCATTAAAAAATTACTTAAATCAAGACTCCAAGTAAAAATTGAAAAGAATGAAAAAGTAAATAATTTTGTACATTTTTTTTTGTATTTTTTTAGCTAAATTAAGAAATATAGCCCGAACAAAATACAGTGTCTACACTTGGCTAGCAATTAGGAAGACTGTTCTTGATTAATGAATTATGAATAGCAAATAAGAATAGTTATGATGAAATAAAAAATCCTAGATATTTCTCTCTAGATTTATTCGTCATTTTATCTGTCTTAGCTTATTTTCAGTTTATTTAAAGTTCTATCTTGAAATTCTTCATACTTGTTAATTAGATAAAATTGAGATTAACCCAATTTTGGTAATTGATAATATTANAATTAGGAATAGCAAATAAGAATAGCTATGATGAAATAAAAAATCCTAGATATTTCTCTCTAGATTTATTCGTCATTTTATCTGTCTTAGCTTATTTTCAGTTTATTTGAAGTTCTATCTTGAAATTCTTCATACTTGTTAATTAGATAAAATTGAGATTAACCCAATTTTGGTAATTGATAATATTAATTCTCGTGAGAACAATAATTCACTTTCATTTTATTACTTGGAAACGATAACGTGTACTTGCGTTAAAATTTTAAATAACATTTCTTATGAAAAATGTTATCATGTGCTGAATACTTTTGTTTTGTTTTTGCTTTTTTACTTTGATAATTATATAGGACTTTAGAAAATGAATGACTTATATTTAATTTTAAATTGAACTTCTTACTCTTAACCATCATATATAATTTAGTTATTTGAAAATTTGAACGAATGACTCTTCAGATTTCAATAGAATTCATTGTTTATGATTCTCAAATAGATATTTTTAAATGCTCCTTTTAAAATAATAAGTTGTGCTCATGAGAAACTTCGAAACTATCAATAACTATATGTACATATATATTTTTTATTGTCTTACTATCTATTGTATTACGAAATTTTCTTAGTTTATTTACAAATTTATGTTATATATATATATATATATATGACGATGCAATATATGACGATGCTTGAGTTGAACTCAAGGTCTAGTGAATCTCGGAGGTCGGATGAAATCGAGCTAATATGCACAAGTAGAAAGAGGGGGCTAGACTTTTATTTTCGGGCTTCGAATATTAAGTTAGGTCGGTTTAAGCTAAAAATGGGTCATTAATGAGAGATGAGTCAAAAGTCTCATACCTATAACGGAGGGGTTATTTATAGGGGTGTTGAGAAAAATGATGGTGATATGCTAATGATAGGTTTGGTTTGGGCCTTTGGTGTAATGAGCCCTTGAATTTGGGCTCAAGATAAGGTATCTACAATTGCTCCCTTGAAGCTTGGACTTTGTTTTGACCAATCTCCGAGCTACAAGATGGGTTAAAAATGACTGCTTTATGATGACTGTTCATTATTCAACATAGAGCCATGTGGTGTAGCATGAGTGGTTACTAGGACGGTCGCCATAATGACCGTTGGGATTTGCATTTCTCGAGGCAAAAGGTTGTTGTGGACGTGACATTTGGACTTCCTGAGTTAAGAGGCGGTTGCTCACTATCCATTGGATGTGATTAAGTTGAACTGTCAGATCAACCATGATTGCCTCTATATATAAGGAGTTCTTGGATTTCATTATACTCTTTTACGAAATCTTCACAGATCAGTGATTAGGTTGGTGAGAATTTTTAGCAAACTTTGCTTCGTTCAAAATTTCCTGCTCGATCAATTGTTATAAGGTAAAGTCTTCATAGACCTTTTTCTCGCCTGTACTTGAGTTAATCTTAGATCAAGTCACCAAAAATGAGTTCATCGAGTGAGTCTTCTAGTCGATTCTTTGAGTCTTCGAGTGAGTCTTATTAGGAAGTCCCTTCAACAAGCGTTTATGTTCCCCTTTTTGTTCATTGGGGTATTAGGTTGATTAGCATGTTGATCTGACCTGGTTATATTAGGCAAATGGAAGAGAACTACAATAATATTAATTGGGATTATCATGACTTTGACTTAGAAGCTTGTCCTTGGAGTTCCCCTGTCTGTGAGGACTGTCTGAATAACAAATGTTTTACTTTTAGTATAGCATACACAAAGAGAGCAGGAGCTGAACTTCCTCTTACTGAGTTCGAGATGGAGTTCTTCCATGTAGTGAACGCGGCCCTTACATAACTCCACACTAATTGGTGGGGCTTTCTCTGAGCTTTCCAAGTGATGTATAATTTGCTATCCTAATGTGATCCGAGGTGCCACTACTAAGGACCTAACAGCCCTATACTTGTAGGGGAACCCTTAATCTCTAGGGTACATGTTAAGAGGCTGCAAGGGGCCTTTAATTGGCTTTGCAAAGGAGGAGTTGGACTTAATCAACCAAGGTGAACTCCAAGAAGGTGTTGGGCGAGTTTCATGCTCCAATTAGCCTTTTAGGGTTATGTAATTAGTGATTAGGCCTTATTAATTTTATGGGCTGAACTTGTATTATTTTAGGTCCAAAACACTTAGCCTTTTTAATTGTTCTTAGTAAGATCGAACAGGGCTTACTCTAGTGGGCCAAATAGGGTTATTTTAGCCTTGTATTTATGGGCTTTTATTTTAGCTTGTTTTGTTTTAATGATGCAAGACTTGGGCTGGTCCACTTAGGTTGGGTGTGGGTTGGACCTTGGGGCTATATTTGGGTAAATGGATAGTCCAATTAACATTAAAGGGAGCTGACTTCCCTTGTGGTCAGGGGTCATTGATTTTTTAACGTGAAGTTGAGAGTTTTATCTCTTTGTTCTTCTTGAAGAACCATGGTTTCATCTAGCGAAGGAACCCTAGTGAACCAGCCCCAATTGCTTATCAATTCCCCTCTATCTTGCTGAATTGTGGCGCCATTCTCACTTCTCCACCTTGATGCTTTGAGTTCTTGCTTTGCTAAGCAATAGGTTCAAGCCCTAATTCCGTTTTTACAACCTAATTGGCTTTCTTAGACAAAGTTCATCAAACTTAGATGCTTGGGTCTTCAATTTCTATTGGAGGTTCACATCATTTGGTATCAGAGCCTGGTTCAATTAAGGTTAGGTATCTTTAATTTTTCTTGCAATTTTCTTCTTTGTTCTTGTTGCCCTAGTTTGTTTTTGAGTGTTCTTGGTGTGAATTCAACTTGAATCACCACCGATTGCCTCATTTCTTCCTATTTCTTGTTGTTCTTTTCATTTTACATCATATCCGAAAATACAAAAAAAATATGGATTAAATCCCCTTGCTGTCCGAATTTGTTCTTTGCTTGATCTAGTGGATTTAGGTTGTTTGTTAATGAATTGATGCACATTTGGGATAGTCTGGATGAATTGTTTAATATTCCTTTGATTTTATTTAATTCTGGACTATTGAATTTGTATGGGTATTTTGTACTTAACCGCCCCTTTCCCCTCTTGATTCTTGGTCATTTGAGTGTTGGATGATCAAATTGCTTAGGGGATTATGTTGTAGGACTGATTTGCAAGCTTTTAATCGGTTTAGAATCATTTTTCTGGGCTGTTTAAGAATTCTGGGTTCTTTAGGGGTATAGTCGAGCATTACATGTTGTTCTTGAAGTGTTTGATGAAGTGTAATGCCATTTGATCCATGTTAAAAAAATTTCTGGGCATTTTTCTCGCTGTACCAAGCCTAATATACCTAGGATTTGCATGAATTGTCATTTGTTAGCCATAATTCATCATAGACCTAAGTCTTTTAGTAACCGAGCCAAGTAATTTTTTAAAATTCTGTGTGAAGTTGCTTTGTTTAGCTCAAACATGCTTCTGGAAATTTGTTGAAGATGATGTAAGTTCATGTTTTGGTCTTTTGATCCAATAGATTGACTTACATTATCCAAATCCTTGTTTGTGCTAAAGAATATTCCATTTCAGCTACATTAGGAAATTACCTAGCAACTTCCTTACCTCTAGTTGAACTTAGCATGGAAATTAGGCCAAGTTCATGACCGGCCTTGTTATGCTTGCATGTTTCTCGCCCATTTTACTTCAATTACTCCAAATTGCTTGATTGCTTGCTCTTGATCATAAGGTATATATATATTTAAAAAAAAATATAGGCAGAAAATTTTCAAATTTCAAAAGCCAAATTAAGCAAGGAAAATACAAAAGCCCAAAAAGTGAAAAGAAAAGAAAAATAGCCAAAGAGGCTAAGTCTATGATCTTGAGTAGTTATTACTAGCAAATTGAGTCTTTGATGGGAGCTTTTGCATGCCAAGAAAGAAATGCTATTCCATGGAGTTTATTTAGAGTTAAAGAACTTGTTAGATAATTTTGAACACTTGTTTTAGCCATTTTCATTGCTGCCCTGTTTTGACCTAAACACAACATTGTTTTCTTGCCTTGGATTAGCACTTTTTGAGCATTTCATGCATAACATGTTAGTGTTTTGGCTTAAGGGTTCCTCTTAGCTTTGAGTCTTGTTGTTCTTGCTTTGCTTTTGGTTAGGTTTTATTCCAAACTTGCTACAATTCTTTTGTTCCCTTGTTATTCTTGTGGGAATTCTATTCGGCCATAAAGGTTGTTTGCTTGGGAGAAAATCCTAAGTCAAGAACTTTGGTTCCAAAGGAGACCATAAGAGGGAAAGGAGTGGGAAAAGGTAAGAGAGGGTGAGAACAACTTTGAAAAAGCCAAAGAGAGTGTTAAACACAAGGGCTAGAGTGAAACACCTTGAGAGCTAAACACGTGAGGTGTGCAAGTGAGGAATTGCTTTTGTCACTAACACTTTTGTGCACAATTTTTGTACCAAGGAAGAAGGTAATCAACACTTGGACATAGCTCTTACTTTGAGGGCTATGCAACAAGAATTTTGAATGCACGGTTTGATCATGTGGAAGTTGAAGTGAGAAGAGGGAATGGGCGGAGGAATGGAGAAAACGATCATGATGATTAAGAGGAGGAGGCCGAGGACTTGGCTTCATCCAAATCAAATGGCCATTATGAGAGAAGAGTTAGAGGAGATAGGCAAGAGAAGAGGATTGACAATAACTTGGATAGTATCAAGATGCACATACCACCATTCCAAGGAAAAAATGATCCCAAAGTTTATCTTGAATGGGAGAGGAAAGTAGATTTTCTCTTTGATTGTCACCATTACTCTGAGGAGAAAAAGATTAAATTGAAGATTGTGAAATTTGTTGATTATGCATTGATTTGGTAGGATCAAATGGTGGCTAACCGGAGGAGAAATGGAGAAAAGCCAATCTCAACTTAGGAAGAGATGAAGGTTTTAATGAGGAAGAGGTTTATGCCAAACCATTACCAAAGAGATGTTTACCACAAACTTCAAAGCCTCACCCAAGGCCACAAGAGTGTGGCAGAGTATCACAAGGAGATGGATGTAGCATTGATAAGGGCAAATGTGGAGGAAGATAGATAAGTTACAATGGCAAGGTTTCTTCATGGGCTCAATAGAAAAATTGCCAACATAGTTGAGTTACAACACTATGTTGACATGGTGCATATAGCCATGAAAGAAAGGTCAATCTCAACTTAGGAAGAGATGGAGGTTTTAATGAGGAAGAGGTTTGTGCCAAACCATTACCAAAAAGATGTTTACCACAAGCTTCAAAGCCTCACCCAAGGCCACAAGAGTGTGGAAGAGTATCACAAGGAGATGGAGGTAGCATTGATAAGGGCAAAGGTGGAGGAAGATAGATAAGCTACAATGGCAAGGTTTCTTCATGGGCTCAATAGAGAAATTGCCAACATAGTTGAGTTACAACACTACGTTGACATGGAGGACATGGTGCATATAGCCATGAAAGAAAGGCCAATCTCAACTTGGGAAGAGATGAAGGTTTTAATGAGGAAAATGTTTGTGCCAAACTATTACCAAAGAGATATTTACCATAAAATTCAAAGCCTCATCCAAGGCCACAAGAGTGTGGAAGAGTATCACAAGAAGATGGAGGTAGCATTGATAAGGGCAAAGGTGGAGGAAGATAGAGAAACTACAATGGCAAGGTTTCTTCATGGGATCAATAGAGAAATTACTAACATAGTTGAGTTACAACACTATGTTGACATGAAGGACATGATGCATATAGCCATGAAATTGGAGAGACAACTCAAGAAGAAGTCACCACCAGACCGAGCACTACCTCAAACACATGAAGAGCCCTTAGGATTAAAGAAGAGGCAACCCTTCTTTCAAAGCCAAAACCGAGCCACCTAAACCATTGTTGAAAGAAAACAGCCCTTATGCCAAGAGTAAAACCGAGAATCCTCCAACCTGCAATATAAACATCAAGTGCTTCAAGTGCTTGGGAGTTGGGCACATTGCATCCCAATGTCCCAACAAGAGAACCATGGTGATGAGGATGGATGAAGATGTGGTCATCAAGATTGAGAACGAAGATACATCCAGCCCATCTAATGGAGAGGAAGATGAAGGTATTGAAATGCCTGTGGAAGGAGGAGAATTACTATTCTTGAAGAGAGCTCTTAGTTCCCACTTGAGAGAGCTAGAAGAAGATGTGCAAAGGGAGAACATCTTCCACACTAAGTGTCATGTGAATGGCAAAGTGTGTGGGATGATCATAGATGGAGGAAATTGTGTCAACCTAGCTAGCACTACTTTAGGGGAAAAGCTTAATTTGAAGGCTACCAAGCATTCCAAGCCATACAAGCTCCAATGACTAAATAATTGTGATGAGGTGAAAGTGACTAGACAAGTCTTGGTATCCTTTTCAATAGGAAGGTATAAGGATGACATTTGGTGTGATGTTGCCCCTATGGAAGCTAGTCATATCCTACTTGACTGACCTTGGCAATATGACTGAGGGGTAACTCATAACGGTTACACCAATCGTTATTCATTTGTTTTGAACAAGCAACATTTTACCTTAGCACTCTTGACACCAAAGCAAGTCTGTGAGTATCAATTCCAATTGAGGAAAAAGAATGATAAGAAAGAGGGAAATATCTAGAAAAGAATGAGAAGTATGAGAATGTGAAAGAAAAAAAAAGAGCAAAAGAGTAGAAACTCAGAGAAAAAGTGAGTAAAGCCACCAATGTTAGAGAGGCCAAGAGTCATTTAGTGAGAAAAATATAGACAAGAGTAAAAAGAAAGAGTTACTCATTGAGAAGAAAGGGAAAGGAGAGAAGAGTGAGTTCAAGAGGGTCTTGTGTTCTCATAGGTCCCTATTTCCTTTCACTTATAAATTTGCTCATTTTGAGATTAATTCCTCTAACCACTCTTGTTCTAATGTTTCTTTGTCTAATGTGCAGAATTTTGAAGAAGACTCTCAAGGGACAACACAAGGGGGATTACTTCTCACATTGAATGGTGAACCTTACAAGGGTCCTACGGTCAATTCTTTGCTATTTCCTACTTTGACACAACCTTATTTTAATTGTGAGCTTTCTGAAAAGTTCTTCCAACATGACCCTAAGCTTGTAGTTATGGTGTATGCATGTGGTGATTTATGCACTAATATTGATGGGTTAGATGATTTCATGCTCATTACTTCTTCACATACTAGAGCACTAGGTATAGATCATGTTAGAACCTTAGTTGCAAGTGAATATTTTGATATTGGTAGGGTGAATGTGGGTAATACTTGGGCTGTCTTAGCCAACCACATGACAAGTTATTCTTTGAATGGAAAACAAGAGATGTTGGTATTTGCTAATTCTTTGCAAGAATCTAAGTTGCTTCTTGAGTCTTGCATGAACAACATGTTACATGATACTAATGTATTTTGTGAAAATGGACTTGTGCATGGTTGTTATGTGCTTAAATTTGTTAGACCTACTTGCTTGCTTACTTTTAGGCTCATGTATGGGAACCATAGATGGTTGACTATACCTAACAAGGTTTTTCATGTTTCTCATGCTTTAGCTAAGATTGTAAACTCCTTGTTGCACATTCCTCTTGGTGACATTTTGAATGCTTACTTTGCTGGATTTTTAAATCAAGGGTTAAGTTTAGTTGATTCTAATTCTACATTGCTTGCTTCATTATTTCTTTTATGCCCTTATGCGTTTTTATGCTTTTGTGTTATTCATAAGATTTTCATCTTTGTTTTGTCTTTTAAAGGATTTGCGAGAGTGGTCTATGACCCGGGTATCTTGCTTTGCTTATTGCAAATAAAAGGAAGGAACTTAGTTGCTAACCAATGAAGATGATCAATGGAGATCAAGTCTTAGTGGCTTCACTAAGCCCATCATTCTCTAAAACCTTTCACTTTGTTTTGATTTGTGATATTATTGAGTTTTAACTTCTCTCACTTCTTCTTAGTGATGTAGGTTAAAGATTTGAGGATGAATCTTCTTTAAAGAAATGGGGGATGATGTGATCCAAGGTGCCACTACTAAAGACCTAGTAGCCCTACACTTGTGGGGGAACCCTTAATCTCTATGGTACGTGTTAAGAGGCTGCAATTGGCCTATAATTAGCCTAGCAAAGGAGGAGTTAGACTTAATTGGCCAAGGTGAACTCCAAGAAGGTGTTGGGCCAAGTTCCATGTTCCAATTAGCCTTTTAGGGTTACGTAATTCGTGATTGGGCCTTATTAATTTTATGGGTTGAACTTTTATTATTTTAGGTCCAAAACACTTGGCCTTTTTAATTGTTCTTAGTAAGGCCGAATAAGGCTTACTCTAGTGAGCCGAATAGGGTTATTTTAGCCTTGTATTTCTAGGCTTTCATTTTAGCTTATTTTGTTTTAATGATGCAAGACTTGGGTTGGTCCACTTAGGTTGGGTATGGGTTGGACCTTGGGGCTCCATCTAGGTAAATGGGTAGTCCAATTAACATTAAAGGGAGCTGACTTCCCTTGTGGTCAGGGGTCATTGATTTTTAACATAAGTATATTTTTGAAAGTTTTCTCTCTTTGTTCTTCTTGAAGAACCATGGTTTCATCTAAGGAAAGAACCCTAGTGAACCAGCCCCAATGGCTTATCAATTCCCCTCTATCTTGCTGAATTGTGGCACCATTCTCACTTCTCCACCTTGATGCTTTAAGTTCTTGCTTTGCTAAGCAATGGGTTCAAGCCCTAATTCCATTTTTACAACTTAATTAGCTTTCTTGGGCAAAGTTAATCAAACTTAGATTTCTAGGTTTTCAATTGCTATTGGAGGTTCACATAATATCCATAGATGCTCGAGTAGATGTATTTTTTTTTCATTTTTTTATGTGAAAAGATGCTAAAGAGTCCAAGCAGGAGTTTATGTATATTGCTAGTTGTCCTCGACTGTGCTAGATGAAACTCGTCGAGGAATCGCCGAAAGGATGGAAAAATCAATTTCTCTGAGTGACCGTGTCTACTTAGGATGGGATACCCATGCCAGACAAGGCTTTTTTCTTGCACGAGGACGGAAGACCTCAATTTTCTTTAGGATGGAACCAATACATTAATAGAATTTGAGCTTGCGCTCTGGGTGAGTACGACAAGAAAGCTCATCAGATCATAAATATTATTTTTGAGCTGACTTACGAGAAATTCGAGTTGGTTAAGCTGAGAGCTAAGGATTTGATTTGTCGTTATTTATTGCTTTTGTACTTGAGACTTTGTTAAGACCATTAACCAATCTTGATTTATCTTGCAAAGGAAAAAATCAGCAAAGTTGATATGGTTCGCATCTCCAAACTCGAGTAGATGTATTTTTTCATATCCATAGATGCTCGAGTAGGTGTATTTTTTCATTTTTTTTATGTTAAAAGATGCTAAAGAGTCCGAGCAGGAGTTTATGTATATTGCTAGTTGTCCTCGACTGTGCTTGATGAAACTCGTCGAGGAATCGCCGAAAGGATGGAAAAATCAATTTCTCTGAGTGACCGTGCCTACTTGGGATGGGATACCCATGCTAGACAAGGCTTTTTTCTTGCACGAGGACGGAAGACCTCATTTTTCTTTAGGATGGAACCAATACATTAATAGAATTTGAGCTCAGGCTCTAGGTGAGTACGGCAAGAAAGCTCATCGGATCATAAAGATTATTTTTAAGCTGACTTACGAGAAATTCGAGTTGGTTAAGCTGAGAGTCAAGGATTTGATTTGTCGGTATTTATTGCTTTTGTAGTTGAAACTTTGTTAAGACCATTAACCAATCTTGATTTATCTTGCAGAGGAAAAAATCAGCAAAGCTGATATGGTTCGCATTTCCAAACTCGAGTAGATGTATTTTTTTTATATCTGTAGATGCTCGAGTAGGTGTATTTTTTCATTTTTTTTATGTTAAAAGATGCTAAAGAGTCCGAGCAGGAGTTTATGTATATTGCTAGTTGTCCTCGACTGTGCTTGATGAAACTCGTTGAGGAATCGCTGAAAGGATGGGAAAATCAATTTCTCTGAGTGACCGTGCCTACTTGGGATGGGATACCCATGCTAGACAAGGATTTTTTCTTGCACGAGGACGGAAGACCTCAGTTTTCTTTAGGATGGAACCAATACATTAATAGAATTTGAGCTTAGGCTCTAGGTGAGTACAACAAGAAAGCTCATCGGATCATAAAGATTATTTTTAAGCTGACTTATGAGAAATTCGAGTTGGTTAAGCTGAGAGCCAATGATTTGATTTGTCGGTATTTATTGCTTTTGTAGTTGAGACTTTGTTAAGACCATTAACCAATCTTGATTTATCTTGCAGAGGAAAAAATCAGCAAAGTTGATATGGTTCGCATCTCCAAACTCGAGTAGATGTATTTTTTCATATCTGTAGATGCTCGAGTAGGTGTATTTTTTGATTTTTTTTTTTATGTTAAAAGATGCTAAAGAGTCCGAGCAGGAGTTTATTACTGAATGACTTGGCCTACTATCTAGGCTGTTGATTCAAAACTAATATTGCAAACCCCATGTACTGATGTAGCTACCATTGGAGAGCACATGTCATAGCTTCCAACCTACTGCACACCAAATTTGCACTAATTTATTTTCAATGGGATAAGAGTCAAGCTTGCATCTAGAAATGACTAAATAGTTTTGTGGAAGCGCTCATGAATTAGCTTCTTTTTTTTATTATTATTATTGTAAATGGATTCAGAACTAGATTTAGTTATGTTGCTTCTTAACATAACATTATCATATTCATTAAATCTTGACCATTTTTTCACATTAAAAATATTTCAATGAGCCACATCATTCATTCCCGTTAAAAAAAAAAAAAATTCTCCCTCTTTCTCTTTCTCTTTCTCTCTGGCCACAGTGGTCATCGATTCTTCACCTTCTCTCCCTCATCGCGCTGCCACTGCCACAACCAAGTCTCAATTCTCAACCCATTTCTCTTCTCACCCATTCTCAATCTTTCTCACACCCCATTGCTCTTTCCTCACCAGAACCATGCTCTGCTCCTTCAAGGCCATAGTGAAAGACAACCTTGTTTATCCTGCTGCAACCATTGCTCCAGCAAACCCTCCTCACTTTTCGTCCTACGCACAACTATTCCAGTTATTCATTGGCCGCAACCTCTTGAAACTAGGCCAACAAGTTCATGCTCACTTGGTTCTTTGAGGCCTTCAAATTGAATTCGATACCTTCCTCGGTGCCAAGATGGTGCTCAATGACTGCAGCGGGACTTGGGAGAGAGAGGAAAAAAGTGAAAAAAAAAGGAAAAAAAAAATCAGATGAAGAATAAAGGAAGAGCCCACGGATGGTGTCGATAACTGTAGCAAGAGAGAAAGAGAAAGAGGGAGAAAACGGGTGACATGGCATCATCTAAGCTGTTGACATATTTTGAATGAGCACGAACGATTTAAGAAATATGACACTGACTGGATCCAAATCCAAAATGATTGCCTTTGCGTCTCCTCTCACACTTTGGTCTAGCTTTCTTTCACTGCTTTTCTTGCTCTGAGTCTCCCTCATGTTAACCAACATTGTTGGATAGATTTAATTGCACGTAAACATACACAAACTATCTCTCTCTCTCTTTGAAATCAAAGTTTGAGCATAGAAGCTTCTTCTTCAGAGAAGTTCAAGAATGAGAGAGAAAAACGTGAATTGCAGAAAATGATATTCTCATTAGAAAGAAATCAGTTTACATCAGTATATATAGTCTAAGACTAAACTTGCACTACAAGATTAGAATCTAGCTAATCACAGATAAGCCTAATTGATGAGCTTCCGAGACTCCTCAAATTAGTAAAAGTTTAAGGTCGGTTACCTAAGCTACTTGTAGCATAAGGCAGCCCTAAGTCGAACTAAAGAATTATTCTGAGTAGTGAATCATATTAAGAAACATATAAACATGGGGTTTTTTTGGTTTTAGTGATTTACATAAATTAATTGTAAGTGGTAAACTTTAGGGAAAACAACCAATCCAAGTCTTAACTGATTCTGATTTTAATCCATCCTTGATTTCCAATGATCCATTCAATTATTAACCTTGTTCTTGGCCTTAGAAAACATCAAGAAGCCTCTCAGTCTTCTATGGATGTCCACTGGTTAAGCAACCAGAATTCGGATTAACTAAGACTAAATGAATTAAGCAAACATTCAAGTCCAGTTTTACCTAAGTCCATGATCCAGCCAAGGTAATTAATCCATCAAAAAGCTTAGAAACATTAATTAACCTTTTAAGTTCCTCTTTTATCACATGCCATTAAGTAATCACACATGAATATTCAAATTCGAATTTAACAATTCAAACAGAATAGTTCAGAGGAAGCAAGAAGTAGATTAATCATTGAATGAATAACAATTAAAGCATAATCTCAGAATCAATAATCAGAACAGCCAAAACCTGGATTGATTTGATGATTTAGCCCTCCATGAACAAGAGAAGCCAAGTTCTTACAAAATATTTAGAGAGAAAACTTAAAGACTAAGGAAACTTGAAAAGTTATCTAAAATATCCTAAGTGTCTAATATGAATTTCGGCTGCCCCTTTCTGAACATATAGACCTCCAAAATTACATGCACACTTAAATTTTCCTTAGGGCACACTTATTCCCATAAGCCTTAGCTTTAATTGGGCTTTGGTTTGGGCTCATTTGGACTTGTCATGAGGAAGTTAGACCCATTTAAGTGCCAACAGGTTTCTAGAACCATCAACCAACTTCGACAGTAAATAAGACCATCTAAAATATAAATTCTGGTGAATCAGTCTTCATAACAATTGAAACTCTGTCTGTTAGATTTCCAATGGGACCAGTTTCAAGTCCATATAACATACACAGCTCAAGTTATGGCCCAAACACTGTATGTAGGTCAGGATCCTGTGACAGCATGTCTTCTCTGGCTTCCAGGCTGCATATGACCTTCTGGACGTCCGAATTGGCTTTGGAGCCCAATGAAAGTTGTAGATAATTCTCTCAGCTTTCCTACAAGGTAAGACTCGAAATTTTTAGACATCCAGAACTCAAGATATGCACGAAACACAGAGACAGCATAAAATACTCAGTATTACTGAAAATTGCAAATAGGCACAAATGGATCCAAAGTCATCAAAAGAGGTCCAAGTCTACTCAATTCAGCCCAAAAGAGGTTTAAAAAATTAAATATGAGGGATAACTATTGTATAAAAAGTGTATTCATCAAATTCCCCCACACTTAGCTTTTGCACATCTCGGGCAAACTAGAATTCCAAAACTAAGAAAAGAAAGAACAAGGAAACAAAAACAAATTTAAAAACTAAAAGATTACCTCCCAATGATATTTAAGATATGCAGAAGTTCATACCACAAGTAAGATGAGCAATTAAAAATTCAAGGAAGTCACAACATGCATGAAATAAGATTTCTTCACATACAAAATCAACAATTAAGGTAACTTCAATTGAAAAACATGAGTCAAGAATGATAGATCCTCACAAGATATACTCTCAATCCCTCAAGTGTTTAGAAAGTAGGTACTTCACTCAATCAAACTCATGAAGAAATGCACTACCATAAGCTTGCTTATTTTCTACTTCTCCACTACTCAAACAAATGCACACACAAATCAATAGGACTTTATTTAAAGTTGTAATAAGGCCAAGGTAAAGATAAAGGAATGAATCAAAATTGATATCACAAGGTAAAAACTCAAAGAGAATAAAAGAACATTGGAGAGGAACTCAAATGACAAGCATTAAATTTCAAGTGTGTAAAGCATATTCTCCTTCTTTTGCACATATTCTTTCATTTTCTTTTTCTTTTCCTTTTTCACAATTCAGATTTTTTTTTTTTAATGAACCAATTGGCTCTTTTTTTTTTTTTTTTCTTTCTTTCACATAATACTTTGCACATTAGAATTCACAACTTCCACACTTGTACTATTAATTACCCATAAGCATAAGAGCTCCTCCAAGACAGTGAACCAATGTTCTCCCATTCCCTAACTTATTGTAGACCTTCTTGACCAAATCCTCCTCTGTCTTCTTGGACTGAGTGGCTCTATTGGATTTTGGGGTCAATGAATCAGGGACTACTTTCTCTACTGTCTGTGGTTTGTTTTTCAAGTTGAGGTTCAGTTGGTTCTGGCATAGATTCTTCAGTTGGTTCTGGAATTGTATGTGAATGAATTTTTTCAGAAGCTTGGACCTGCAATTGATTCGTTGAGGATGCCAATTGTCCAATCTGGATATTTAAATTTTGTATGGCTGCCTCTGTCCTCTGCTGGAACTGCATGGTATGAGTGACCAATTACTTCACCAAGTCCTCAATTGAAGATTCAGGTTCTGTGTATGTTGAACTTGGTTGTTGCATAAGTTGCTCGAATGGTTGCCAATATTGTTGTGGAGGCGCTGCATTGTCATATGTCAGATTTGTATGATTTCTCCATTCATAGTTATAGATGTTGAATGATGGATCATATGTAGGCTGCTGTTGGGGTTGGTATGATAGTTCGCTAGGAAATACAGCAGCTGCAGCCATAGAGGGATCTTGAAATCCATAAACATCATCCTGAAGTGTAGGGCATACATTGGTGGGATGAGAGGTGCAAGCACATATGCCACAAAATTGGATTGGTTGCATGGCTGGTTTAGGTGTTTGTTGTCCCATTGCCAATTGTCTCACCAAAGATGTCAATTCATCAAGTTTATGGTCCATCCTCTGGTTGTCAGAAAATGATGCAACAACATCTTTGACTCTTTTAGTAGTAGGGGAACCTAGTATGCACCATGAACAAAAAGTGATAGAATAACAAAACACACCAAAACACACAACAAAACACAAAATCACACAAAAAATGACAAAATTGAACTAAAAGATAAACACACAAAATGCACAAAACAAAGGTAAAAATACAACAAAATAATTCTAATTAAGGTATCTACACATTTTTAAAAATTATGAGACCACCACAACTTAAAAACTAGATAAAAATGGAAGTCAAAAATCAAATAAAAAATCTTAAAAAATTGAAAAAGTGGTCTAAATGATGAAATTTGGCCAAAATAGGGTGGGCTAGTGAGTTTTTCTTGACAAGACGTTTTCCTTTAACTATCCAATTCTTAGATCATTCTGAGCTAAAAAATTCGTATTAAATTTTTTGAAAATTTTGCCTAAAATCACTCGTTTTCACCAAAACTACCAAGACAAAACAACAAAGGGGATTTATGAAGGGTTAGCAGTCAAGTACACTCCTAATAAGATTGATCAAAACTAGAATAATCTCCGGCAACGGTGCCAAAATTTGATGAGTTGCCGAGGCTCCTCAAATTAGTAAAAGTTTAAGGTCGGTTACCTAAGCTACTTGTAGCATAAGGCAGCCCTAAGTCAAACCAAAAGATTATTCTGAGTAGTGAATCATATTAAGAAACATATAAACAGGGGGATTTTGTTTGTTTTAGTGATTTACAGAAATTAATTGTAAGTGGTAAACTTTAGGGAAAACAACAAATCCAAGTCTTAACTGATTCTGATTTTAATCCATCATTGATTTTCAATGATCCATTCAATTATTAACCTTGTTTTTAGCCTTGGAAAACATTAAGAATCCTTTCAGTCTTCTATGGATGTCTACTGGTTAAGCAACTAGAATTCGGATTAACTAAGACTAAATGAATTAAGCAAACATTCAAGTCCATTTTTACCTAAGTCCATGATCCAACCAAGGTAATTAATCTATTCAAAAGCTTAGAAACATTAATTAACCTTTTAAGTTCCTCTTTTATCACATGCCATTAAGCAATCCTAAGTGTCTAATATGAATTTCGGCTGCCCCTTTTTGAATATATTGACCTCCAAAATTATATGCATACCCAAATTGCCCTTAGGGCACACTTATTCCCATGGGCCTTAGCTTTAATTGGGCTTTGGTTTGGGCTCATTTGGACTTGTCATGAGGAAGTTAGACCCATTTAAGTGCCAACAGATTTCTGGAACCAGCCAACTTCGACAGTAAATAAGACCATCTAAAATATAAAATTTGGTGAATTGGTCTTCATAACAATTGAAGCTCTGTCTGTTAGATTTCCAATAGGACCAGTTTCAAGTCCATATGACATACACAGCTCACGTTATGGCCCAAACACTGTATGTAGGTCAGGATCCTGCGACAACATATCTTCTCTGGATTCCAGGCTACATATGACCTTCTGGACGTCCGAATTGACTTTGGAGCCCTGAATGAAAGTTGTAGATAATTCTCTCAGTTTTCCTACAATGTAAGACTCAAAATTTTTAGACATCCAGAACTCAAGATATGCACGAAACACAGAGACAACATAAAATACTCAGTATTGCTGAAAATTGCAAATAGGCACAAATGGATCCAAAGTCATCAAATGAGGTCCAAGTCTACTCAATTCAGCCCAAAAGAGGTTTAAAAGACTAAATATGAGGAATAACTATTGTATAAAAAGTGTGTTCATCACTAACTAACCTCATCTAATTACAAATAAGCCTAACTACCTTGATAACTGACTGTACACTAAATTAACTCAGCAATAACTAACTTGTCCTGATAACACAGCCCTTACTAATGAAGACATGGGCTGTGTTCTTCTCTCAAATACGGCCATGATTATTAATGAACACGGCCATGTCTGTCTTTAGTAAACAACCGTGTGCACCTCTAGTGATTTAGCTTGTTCTCGGGCAACAAGACACGGTTGATGACACGACCTCGGATTAATGAACACGGCCGTGTCTATCTTCAATTAAACCCCCCCCCCCCCCCGAGCTAGATATGGAGACAATCCAAACTTGCAAAGTGTGTTGATGCTTTGGAGCAGGAAGGGGTTTGGTGAAGATATCTGCCAACTAGTCAGTGGTAGGAAGATGAAAAATGGAGAGAAGGCTATCCAATAATTGCTCACACACCTAATGATAGTCAATGTCAATGTCAATATGTTTAGTGTGTTCATGAAAGACTGGATTACGGGCTATGTAGATGGCTGTCATGTTATCACATTTGAGAGGAATGGGAGTAACATCAACAACACCAAGATCATTCAATAAACGACTAAGCCAGGCTAACTCAGTAGTGACATGTCTCATGGACCTGTACTCAGCTTCTACAGAACACAAGGAAACAGTAGCTTGTTTCTTGGATTTCCATGACACAGGACTGCCACCAAATAGAATGAAATACCCACTAACAGATCATCTAGAGAAAGGACAAGCAGCCCAATCAGAATCACAATAGGCAAAAAGGTGTAAGTCTGGAGTATTGTTCATGCAAAGGCCTTGGATAGGATGGGAATGAAGATATTGCAGAACATGAATAACTGCCTGCATAAGAGCTTGACAAGGATGCTGATTGAACTGACTAAGGAATTGCACTGTGTAAGCTATGTCAGGCCGAGTATGTAACAAGAAATTTAACTTGCCAAGTAATCGCCTATAAGTTGTGGGGTCAGGTAAAGGATCAGGCATGGCAAGAGCCAGCTTCACATTATTGGCTAAGGGGCAAGCAACCTAAGGCATGTCAGAAACTTGAAATTCATTGCAAAGATCAAGAGTATACTAGTGTTGATTGATTAAAAGACCTTGAGAAAAAGGAGTAAACTCTAGACCCAGAAAATAATGAAGGGTGCCAAGATCTTTAATTCTGAAAGTAGCATTAAGATGCTGTTTAAGAGACTGGATTTTAGAGAGATCATTACCAGTAACTAAGAGATCATCAACATAAACAGCCACGATAACCAGAAAGGTTGAATACTTCTTAATGAACAAAGAATAATCATGAGAAGAGTGTTCATAACCTTTGTGCTGAAGAGTTTCTGATAGCTTAGCATATCACTTTCGTTAAGCTTGTTTCAAACCATACAAAGACTTCTTTAATTCGCAAACTAAATCAGAGTTAGAAACAATAAGGCCGGGAGGAATTTTCATGTAGATATCCTCATAAAGATGGCCATGTAAAAAAGCATTATTGACATTGAGTTGAAAAAGAGACCAGCCACGTTTAATAGCAAGAGCAATCAAAGTTCTGATTGTATTAAACTTTACAACAGGAGAAAAGGTTTCAGAATAGTCCTCGCCTTCTTTTTGAGTAAAACCACGAACTACTAATCTAGCTTTGTATCACTCTATAGAACCATCTAAATGCCTTTTAATCTTGTAAACCCATTTACAACTGATAGGTTTCTTGCCTTTAGGGAGTTTGACAATATCCTAGGTGTTATTGGCCTCAAGAACCTTAAACTCCTTACCTATAGCTTCATCCCACAAAGGATTACCTGCAGCTTGCTTATAGGTCTAAGGTTCAATATCAATAAGGATATTGTGTGTAAGACATTGTGCACTGTCAGACAAGGTGTTTGAGACATATAGACTTGGTAGCAAAGTAAGCATTAGTAATGGTATGACAGCAAGAACTAGTAAAAATATTCAGATCAACAGAATCTATAGCAAAACCACAAACATAGTCTTGAAGAAAAGGTGGAGGTCTTACAATTCTATTTGACCTTTTAATTGGCTAACTGTTTGTGTTAACAGGGGACACGGGAGGAACACGTGAGGGACACGATTGTGGTTGTGAAGATAACATGGGAGGAACAAATGAGGAACACGGCCGTGATGAATCAGGGCACGGTCATGGTGAAGAAGGACACAGCCGTGTTGAATCAGGACATGGCTGTGTCAAATCATCAGAGGGAACATCTGTCAGTGGAAAAGGTAAAGAAGACATGGAATGTTCAGAACTAAAGGAAGAATGGAAAGGAAAAACAGTTTCATGAAAGACTATGTCTCGGGAAACAACAATTTCTTGGGTTTCAAGATTAAGTACTTTATAAGCTTTCTTCCCAAAGGGATATCCCAAGAAAATTCTAGGGAAAGACTAAGGCATGAATTTGTCTCTACCTGAAGCAATAGTGGAAATAAAACAGAGGCAACTAAAAGGCTTAAGGTGAGAAAAAGAAGGTAATTGATTGAAAAGTATTTGGTAAGGTGTGTGGTTATGAAAAACCTTGGAAGACATCCTATTAATGAGATAAGTAGTTGTGAGAACACAGTCACCCTAATATTTCTTAGGTAAACCAAATTGGAAAAGAAGAGCTCTAGATGTTTCAAGTAAATGGCACTGTTTGCGTTCAACAACCCCATTTTGTTGAGGAGTATATGGACAAGAAGTTTGATGAATAATGCCAAACGAAGAAAAGAAAGTTTGACCTTCTGAGCTACTGCTAAGTTCATTAGCATTATCAAACCTAATGACCTTGACAGTAGTTTTGAATTGAGTTTGAATAAGATAAACAAAGGATTTGATAATGGAGAAGGAAGATGATTTGTTATGGAGTCAATGAACACATGTATTTCTACTAAAGTCATTAACAATAGTAAGAAAATATTTGTGTCTAGCATAAGTAGAATGCTTGTAAGGACCCCAAACATCTATGTGTGTCAAATTAAAAGGAGCTTTAGTAGAAATATGACTAGAAGGAAATGGTAGTTTGTGTTGCCTAAATTGTGAGCAAACAGTACAAGGAGCAATATTATTGATATTAGCAACTTTTGGAATATCAATTGGTAGCATATGGAGCTTGTACAGAGGCATGTGCCCCATACATAAATGCCACAAATGAGTAGTGTTTGTATTACAAGATGAACTGACATTACAAGATGAGTTAAAAGAAAATTTTGAAGGAGCAGAATTAGTAGAATTATGTCGCAGAAGGTATAAGCATCCATCCCTTTCACCAAGGACTAAGTGCCTCTTCAGTGAAGGGGCCTATATGTAACACATGTTATCAGAAAAATATACTGAATAGTGATACTGAGAGGTTAATTTACTGACAGACAATAGATTAATTTGAAAGAATGTACAAAAAAGACATTGGAAAGGACTAGATGTGAAGAGATAGGAATTGTGCCTACATGATTAACAAAGACAGTCTCACCATTAGGAAGAGAAACAGAATATGGCACCTTAATATCAGTCATATCAGAAAAAGCACTTTTATCAAAACACATGTGATCAAAAGCACCTGTGTCTATGATCCAAATACGTTTACTATGTGAAATTCCATTATTGTTGGTGTTAATGGACAGATTACTTGCAAAATTGGCAGGTGCAAGTGCATTGGGTTGCTCAATAGGTTTGAGTTGATTTAAGAGAGCCAGAAGCTGGTTATACTGTTCATTAGAAAACTGATGAACAAAAGTTGAAGTGTGGTCATTGTTGGCATTAACTGGTTCTCCTTGGTTCTCAATCAATTCTCCTTAAGCTGATCCAGAAAACTTCTTAGGTCTTTGAAACTTAAAATTAGCAGGATAGCCATGGAGTTTATAACACTTCTCCTTTGTGTGGCCTAGTTTCTTGCAATAATTGCACATAACACTTGGTTTCTTGTTCTGATCATGCCTTTGAGGTGTATAGTTGCTCTTGAAATTGTTGACATTCATAGCAGCAGTGTCATTGGAGAAAGGAACAATTGGTGAAGAAATCTCTTTATGCTTTTCTTCATGAATGAGAATACTACAAGCTTGATTAACAGTTGGTAGAGGAGCATCATGAGGATATGGCCTCTAACCATGGAAAACGCATCATTGAGTCTCATGAGCAACTGAAATAATTTCTAATCTTCAAAGTACTTATTCAGAATTTTTGCAACACCGCCAGAACATTCAAGAATGACTTGAAAATTCTTCAATTCATCCCAAATTTTCTTAATTTTGGTGTAATATGAAGGAATGCTATCTGCACCATAGGAAACTAAGAAAAGATCTTTTTGAATTTGATAAACTAAATAGCCATTGGCTTGTTCAAACCTTTCAACAAGTTTAGACTAGATTTCTTGTGCAATAGAAATATAAATCACACTCTCAGCAATATCATTACTGAAAGCATTCAGGATCCAGCTGATTACCATGAAATTGCAGCGATTCCAAGCATTCAGCAAAGAAGAATTAGCGTCTTGTTTCTATACTGCATCATTGATGAACCCTAGTTTGTTCTTGGCAGAAAGAGCAATCACCATTGCACGTTTCCAAGCATTAAAATCTTTTCCATCAAATTGTTTGGAGACAAGCACAATGCCAGGATTATCTGAGGAATGCAGATACATAAGTCTTGAAGGATCAACCATGCTTTCTTCAAAATTATCAGAACCTCGATGAGAGGCATTGGCAAAGGACGGTGGATTAGATGCCATATTTTCAGAAATTCAGAGAACAAAAGAAAAGGATCACAAGTAAGATGGATGCAAGAGGAGATCAAGCAATTGAAGCTCTGATACCATGAAATCAGAGTTTGAGCAGAGAAGCTTCTTCTTCAAAGAAGTTCAAGAACGAGAGAGAAAAATGTGAATTGTAGAAAATGATATTCTCATTAGAAAGAAATTAGTTTACATCAATATATACAGTCTTAGACTAAATTTGCACTACAAGATTAGAATCTAGCTAATTACAGATAAGCCTAACTAACCTCAACTAATTACAAATAAGCCTAACTACATTGATAACTGACTGTACACTAAATTAACTCAGCAATAACTAATGCGTCCTGATAACATGGCCTTTACTAATGAAGACACGGGCCGTGTTCTTCTCTCAAACAGGCCGTGTTCTTCTCTCAAACATGACCATGATTATTAATGAAACGGTCGTGTCTGTCTTTGTATACTAATCAAACCAATCACTTCCTCATATGCTATTGCTCGTGTCAAACTAAACAAATAATGGAGCTTCCCACATAATTACACTTTAGATATGTAATTATAAGAATGACAAAAACACCAACAATGGCCATTCATTGTCAATAATAAAGCACAAATCACTCAACCAAGAAACCCCGTCTCTTTTTACATTTTCAAAAGAAAAAAAAAAAAAACTATAGATTATAGAACAAGTACACAACAGATCATATTATCAAAATGAGAAACTAACCTTTTTAAAAGAACAAGTATATGGAAATGGGTTCAGGTATGCTTAACACATAAAAGTCTACCTCCAAGACAAAACCACTGCAAAATAGATAAATAAGTAAATACTCAGAGGTTTACCTTAAACAGAGGTCAAAAATTGAAAGAATTAGGTATTATGTTGAAGAAATCTATAAGAATATGTTAAAGAAATCTATGACAATATTATATTTACAAAGTACATCTAATTACTTGCATTTACCACAGCAATTTTAAGACTAAGCAGATTTAGTGACTTCAATACGCCCCTTTTTACAGCTGCTAGCATCATGGATCCCTTGAACATGTCAATCTTTGCATTACCAGAAAGATTAAAGTTGCATCACCATTCATGAGATCAACTGTACAAAAGTAAATGAATTAATCAATGTCATAAGTAGAAGAACCAATCTCATTCCAAGAAGCAAAACTAATGCATAACACATGTGGTCACATTCCAAGAAGCAAAAAAACAAAAAATGCCCCAAGACATGTGCAAGATTGCATTGATTTTTCTTCCAATTGACTACATTGAGCCAAGTGTGAAGCAGAATGGACAACACATGAGGTCCATGCAAGAATAAAGCATAAAGCATAGAAGAGTAAGACAGAAATGAGGGTGAGGGTGCTATGTTGCTTTACATATTTGTGAATATGACAGAATGTAAGACAGAAAATCTTAAACAATTAAAGAAACAGTTGAAATTAACAAAAATATGAATGGATAACCATTAAGATAAAATCTGTCTTTATGTTCTACAATCTTTTAGGTTAGACCAAATATGTCTTTATTGTCAAAAAAAGGAAAAAAAAAAATGTCTTCACCATATAGTCATCCACATTCTCAAATTCCGTCTAAATGCCCTTAGTTGCCAATAAAAGTTCGTAGTTATAAATTAATTTAAAATAACTGGGAATTTTAAAGGTGAAGCAAATATTTCACCTTAGGGGATGAAACTTGAAAGGGATTTGAGTAACTATATCCAATTTGGAAGGGAGAGGAAAAAATTAAAATAAGAAAATGTATGTACACAATAAAATATGGTTCTAAACAAATGTTACTGCATTTTTTTATATTTTTTTTCTTTTGCTAACAGCAATTCAAACACAAACATGCAAACTGGCATCTGCACACACATTAGCAACATTATATGTTCTTCTCTCATTTTTTCCTGTGAACAATTTGCTTAAGTTTGTCAAATAATTCAAATGTAATAAACTAAATCAACAAATGGAAAGAGAAAGATCTTATTCCACATAGGCAGATGAGCCAAAAAGACAAAAATAAAAATGAGACAAAAATTACAGATATTTCTTCAAGAGAAATGGATAGGTTAACAACATTTATGTACCTATTGTTCAAGAGGGATCCATTCAAGTTCAAATATCACTCCTTCGAATTTCACACCATCTCCTTCAAATTTCACACCATTCATGCCTTTCTCATCCACTGTGAGCAAAGGGACTTCAATAAATATCACTCCTTTTTAGGGTTCCAATTTGGGGCTTAGGCGATTCTAGCGACAAAGAGAATGGGAGACCGCGATTTGGGGGTTAGGGTTCCTCTTCATCAATTTAGGGAAATCAGGAGGAAATGGATGCTCACTGTTTTAGGGTTCGAAATTGGGGAAATCTGTAAACACACCCACCGAGAAATGCAAAATGGCCACCAATTTTGGGGAGATTTCGGTGTTGCTTATGGGCTTGAGGGAAAACGTAGGAAGCCTTGAGGGATTTCGATGTTGCAGAAGACTTCTCCCAAAAATCACGATGAAGTTCTTCTCACAGAACAATGACGTCTTTGTTAAGCCTTGAAGGAGTTCTGCAATATATCAAAACGGCACCATCTCTCTTCAAATCCATGTCATCAGCCAACCCAATCGCCCCGTCAGCTTGCCACCTCATCATTTGATGGCTACATCAGCACTTAACGTGCCACGTGGCATTTTCCGTTAAGTCCCACTAACAGACACTAGCGGCGGACTAAAATGGTTGATGGAAACATCTTTTAAGGATCAAAGTGTTGATAAAAATCTTTCAAGGACTAAAGTGTCACCGACCCTATCTTTTAGGGACCAAAGAGGGGTTTTACTCTAATTAATTTGTGCTTAATTAACATTAAGTTTGTAAGGAGTTACATGCACCTCATGGAAGCAGCGAAGGGGAGAAAAAGGAATTGTAATCCTATTTTACTCAAGACTTCAATGGAAGTAATTTAGATCATAAAATTGTAATTTTACTGAGAACTTAAGCTTTGACAGTTTTACAGGAGGAGGACTTTACAATAATATACCATGTTCCTACTATAATCTTAGAATTCAAAGGAAAATAACAATTCCAAAAATGCTTAAAAATATTAAAAAAAAAAAAAAAAAGAGATCTTTAAGAAGGAAAATAGACTTATACTAAAGGATTGCATTTTAAAACGAATTTTTTTTTTCTTTTTGTGTAGTGCTTCATTACATTAAACAACTTCTACTCATGTTCCCTGCAAAGTGATAATAGAAACATATAATCATATTTTGTTAACCTTTTCTAGTTATAGAGGTTAACAACTTTTGTTTAGGCCTAATTCAATGACATGGCCGTGCGATGAACATTTGCATCATGAAAACTAATGACATGGTTGTCCGAGCAGCCTAAGGTTGGAGAACCGATGACTCGGCCAGTCCTAGTTGGGTCGGACCAAAGATCTGATGACTCGGCTAATCCTATAATCGGCACAAGCTCGAAGAATCGATGACCTGGAACCCTATTGGTCCAAAATTACTTCAAATAGTTATGTAAACCTAAAATATGCAGTTCAGCCTGGTCAGTCCAATATTATAAGAACCCATGAATTTGGGTCAGGTCTTGACCCATTTTAAAATTTGGGACAATGCTCAAATGAGATGGTCAAAGCAATGTTTTAAAAACTGAACCAGCAAACGAACCGGTGTGACAAAAAATAATTGGTCATACCGATTGAATTGAAGTTTTTTCTAAACTCGAAGATTAACAAAAAATAAAACATAGAGGATGAAGCATAAATAATTAAACTTAACTCATAAGTAAAAGTCTCAAATTTAAAGATCCAAATAACTAAAAATCAAAAGATATAAAAACCTAATATATATATATACACCTAATTTAAAATGGTAACCTATAACAAAATTAGATTGTTTCAATAGTCAACATCTCTTACAAGTTCATATATACTCTTAACATAATCAAGTTCACAATTTTTAAAATAACAAAATTAGATAATCAAAACATATAAATAAATAACCAAATAATCACAACAACAAAAAAAGACAGATAAATTAAACCAATTAAATTGTGCATAATAGACTAAGAGAAAAAAAAATGCAAGAACATGTGGTGTCAAACCCACATAGCTGCATATGATTTTGTCTCATCGTAATGGAGTTAGTGACACTACAATAAATAATAACGAAAAATGAGGAAAAAAAGAAGAAGAAGAGGATAATAATAAAGTACTGGGTTAGTGGTTAAAGTTTTAAGAAATTAGTGAAATTTCTTAAGTTAAAACCAGTGTACTCTGTGATTATGTGTTATAATATTTAAATATTTAATATTTAATATTTAATAAATCTATTAAATAGTTAATAAATAATTTTTGTGCAACAATAAATACAAGTCTTGAGTTGTCCTAATGATTTGGATTGTGAAATATAAATTTTTTAATTATTTTATTAATAAATATATTTATATATGATATTATACTCAAAAGTTGAGATGTTCTAGTGGCAAAGAATGCTTGCTTTAAAGCAAAGGTGAGGGGATTGAATCCCCTAATGAATGATTTTCCTTTTAATTTTATAGATTTTGCAAGCCGTCCAATTTTCTCTTAAAACCGGTAAAAACCGTTTGAACCGGTCCGGTTTTACAAAAATCGGGTAAATTTTGTTAAACTGAAAGGTAAATCTTCAAAACAAGCATTCTTTCCCACTAGGACATCTCAACTTTTGAGTATAATATCACATATAAATATATTTATTAATAAAATAGTTAAGAAATTAATATTTCACAATCCAAATCATTAGGACAACTCAAGACTTGTATTTATTGTTGCACAAAAATTATTTATTAACTATTTAATAGATTTATTTAATATTAAATATTTAAATATGTAAAAAATTATAACACATAATCATATAGTACACAGGTTTTAACTTAAGACATTTCACTAATTTCTTAAAATTTTAACCATTAACCCATTGCTTTATTATTATCCTCATCTTCTTCTTTTTTCCTCATTTTTCATTATTATTTAATGCATGTGTGTCACTAACTCCACTAAAAGAGGACAAAATCATATGCAACTATGTGGATTTGATACCACATGTTCTTGCATTTTTTTTTCCTTAGTCTATTATGTACTATTTAATTAGTTTTTTGGTTATTTATTTATTTGTCTCTTTTTTTTTGTTATGATTATCTGGTTATTTATTTATATGTTCTGATTATCTAATTTTATTATTTTAAAAATTGCGAACATGATTATGTTAAGAGTATGTAAATTTGTAAAAGATGTTGACTATTGATATAATCTAATTTTGTTATAGGTCGTCATTTTAAATTAGGTGTATATAGATTAGGTTTTTATACCTTTTAATTTTTAGTTATTTGAATCTTTAAATTTGAGATTTCACTTATGAGTCAAGTTTAATGATTTGTGTTTTTATCCTTCATGTTTTATTTTTTTTTTAATCTTTGAGTTTAAAAAAAGTTTTGATTCAACCAATCCGACTAATTATTTTTTGCCACACTGATTCGTTCACCGGTTCAATATTTAAAACATTGGTAATTTGTATTAAGGGGAGAAATTGAAATTTAAGATAATATTAAGGGACAAAAATACTTATGTGGCCGTTTCTTTATATATTTATTTTCATTGTTAATTTTTAATTTGTTTTTAAAATTACAACAACAACAAAAATGCATTTTCTTATAGAAAAGCAAGGCAAGAAAAAATTGAATTGAAATCATAAAAAGGCACCAAAACGGTGCGTTGGATAGAGACCGAACTTAATGAATTGTGATTTGTGAAGGTTTCTCTGCGATTCTGTGTATGGGAAAACGGAGAAAAGGATCCTTGCGGCTTATTGGAGGAAGCAGCGCCGCTAACCACCACTTCACCTCCACTGAGTCATGAGTTTGCGGAGTTTAGTTTCTATGCGGCATACAATCAAAAAACTCAATGGAAACTTTCCATCTTTTTACTCCAATTTCTGCAGAAACAGCTCCACTTCCAGCATCACTCATGTTCAAGAATACCGTTATGGCTCCTCTGCCCATCAATTGCTTCAACGGAGGAAACCCATTTCTCCGTTTGACAGATACTTCCATTCTACGCTAGCAACTAGTCTCGGAAACTCGGCCATTGACCCAAAACTTGATTCTGAGTCCGAGGATGATGACGATGAATCGATGATGATGGAACCATGAACGAGCTCTTGTCGAGATTCGTATGGATAATGCGGAAGAACCTCGTACAAGCATACCCTGATTCTGATAAGCAGACAATTGATGGGATGCTACTGGTAATCGTTAGCAAGGTCATGTCCGAACTGGAAAAGGGTGGACTTGAACAGATGCTTGCTTTCGTCGCCGTCGCAATATTTTAGCGAGGATTTGTGGAAGACGGTGTGGGAAGTGAGCAACATGGTGTTGGAAGATATGAACAAGGAAAGGAGAAAGGAGAAAATGAAGAAATTCTTGCAGTGTGAAGAAGTTAAGGAAATGTGCAGATTTGCTGGTGAAGTTGGTATTCGTGGGGATATGCTTAGAGAGCTTAGATTCAAATGGGCAAGGGAGAAAATGGAGGAAGATGAGTTCTATGAGAGTTTGGAGCAGCTGAGAGAAGAAGCTGAAGCTCAAGAAGAAGATGAAGAAGAAGAGGAAACAGAGAGCAAAGAGGTGGATTCTTCTGAGCAGAAACCTAATATTGTTGCTCTTCCAAAGAGGAAAGGGAAGATAAGGTACAAGATATATGGGCTTGATCTTTCTGACCCTAAGTGGGAAGAAGTAGCTGACAAAATCCATGAGTCAGGGGAAGTCATTTGGCCACAGGAACCAAAACCCACATCTGGGAAATGCAAACTTGTCACTGAGAAAATTCTGTCATTGAAGGAAGAGGATGAACCGTCTACACTGTTGGCTGAGTGGGTAGAGCTTCTCCAACCTAGCAGGGTCGATTGGATCAATTTGCTTGATAGATTGAAGGAGCAGAATACTCCTATATATTTAAAGGTATACCAACTGTTTTATATCATTAACAGCTTGGTCAGATTGGTTTACTATAGCTTTACCTTCTTAGTTGTTGTTTTTAATTCTGAAATTTGCAAAAGTGCATGTTCTATCTGCATGTGTTCTGAAACTTCAGCTGATCAGATGAAAACGCCAATGTTAGACCCAAATACCGCCTCTCTGTAAGCGATTTTGAATCAAACTCATGTATTAGATGCCAACGTTTGAATCCTCTACTCAATCTTCATAGTAGTCCGCCTTCTGGTATATAAGTTGAAGATATTTGAACCACCAATCTCATTGTGATTGCTGAAAGGATTAGTTATCACGTTTATATGCTAAACTCTGTCGGAGTCATTCCTTTAAATCTTTTATCATCTTTGTGACATCTGAAGTCTTGCTTATGTCATGTACCTTTACTTCAATTCAGTTGTCAAGAGGATACTTATCTATACTACTTTCATAGGGAGCATGAAAGCTGCGAAATCATCTTGGAATCAATATGAAACTTCACTTCCATTCTTAATCTGCAGGAGGTATTAAGAATCTGGAGTAATAAATTCCTAAACACATGGAAATCATCATCTTGGAAAGAAAAGAATCAAACAGCTGTTGGAATTATTTGTTATTATTTGTAAATTATTCATTAATTTGTGGCTGTGGTGCTAAAATTTTTGAAGTAATTTTGATATGCATATATGGAATACTTACTTTTGGATAGGGACAGTCCTAGGAAGGTACTTATATATACTGCTAATGAAACTGTAGGAACCTTAATGTAATGCTTAGATAATTTCAAAAGTTAATTACAGTAATTGAATAAAGATTGAAGTGAGGCCATTCTTTATTCTGGATTTAATTATTGTCAAATTCTATACTTGCATGTAGCAGAAATGGCATTGACTGAAGAGTCTTTCCAAACAAATATCCGTGACTACTCTAAGCTTATTGATATCCATGCTAAAGAGAATCGGTTAGAAGATGCTGAGAAGATTCTTAAGAAGATTAATGAAAATGATATTCTAGCAGATGCCTTAATAGCCAGTGTGTTCATTCACATGTATAGCAAGGCAGGCAATCTTGAATGTGCAAGAGAAGCATTTGAAAACTTGAGGAGTGAGGGCTTCCAACCAGATATGAATGTCTACAACTCAATGATTATGGCATGCGTAAATGCTGGCCAACCTAAGATGGGTGAGGATCTAATGAGGGAGATGGAGACAAGAGACATCAAACCCACAGAGGAAATATACCTGGCACTGCTTCGATCTTTTGCCCAGCGTGGTGATGTTGGTGGAGCTGGACGAATTTCAACAACAATGTAGTTTGCTGGATTCCAGCAGAGTGTGGAGTCTTGCATGTTGCTTGTTGAAGCATATGGACAGGCACGCAACCCAGATCAGGCGAGAAGCCACTTTGACTACATGATAAAACTTGGGCTCAAGCCTGATGATAGGTGCACTGCTAACATGATTGCTGCTTATAAGAAAAAAAAAATTATTGGATAAAGCCTTAAATCTTCTTTTGGAGCTAGAAAATGGTGGGTTTGAGGCAGGGGTTGCTACTTACACTGTTCTTGTGGACTGGTTGGCTAAGTTGCAGCTTATTGAAGAGGCTGAACAGCTTTTAGGGAAAATTGCTCAGCTGGGTAAGGCTCCTCCTTTTAAGGTTCAAGTGATACTTTGTGATATGTATGCAAGGGCTGGAGTTGAGAAAAAGGCCCTCCAAGCTCTGGGCGTTCTGGACGCCAGGAAGGAGCAACTGGAACCACATGAGTTTGAGAGAATTATAAACAATCTTATTGCTGGTGGGTTTGTCCAGGATGCACGAAGAATACATGGGATTATGGAGGCCCGGGGCTTTGCAACATCAGAACCACTTAAGATGGACCTTTTGACATCTCAATCCTTTGGCCGCAAAAGACCAAGTGTGAGTTAGCTTAGTGGTCATCAGTAGTACCTATTTTAGTCTTTTGTCTCCAAGTGACCGACAAATGCAGTACTTTATTAGGGACGGAATGGCATACTGGATTGGCTTCTGCATGTAACCAATAAAGGGTTGATTTTATGCTTGTTAAGTTCTCAGTTTCTCAATCTGATCGCGTTTATGAATTTTGTGGTCGTTACATGGCTGTAAGGTCACATAGTAGTCATCCTTATTCTTTTGAACTATAGCCCTCTGTATAATAGATTAAGTTGATAGGTGCTTTCCCTCAATTGTGCAATAACTTGTTGGGAGATTTTTTCTGCTGTTAGAATGCTTTTGGTAGTTTCAAGGCATAATGCTTCATGTTCGATGCCTTGAATTGAAAGTGACTGGTGACTTAAAAGAAATTTCTCTTATTTGGTATCTTTCTGCAGCAAATCCATCTTCTTAAGATTCTTTCTGAAAAATATTTATATCAAAATATCTCAGATTTAGTTCCTCCGAACTGCACTGCTCTAATGGGTATGGCTGAAGCATCTTGTTGCCTTGTACCAGATCAGAGCTACCATTTCAATTGAATGGTAGCATGCTATTATGTTTATGCATAATCTTTTGATGTAATTACTCTCTTTAGTTTTCCTTTTTCCCCGGCAATTGACTTCTAATATTGTTGCAGTGGCAACTGTTTGTGGAAGGTAGATTTTGCCTCATAGTTTTGTAGATTTTCCTTCTTTGATGCTCCACTGTTTTTGGTTTCCTTGTAATTACTCTCTTTTATGATTTTCGCTATATTTTTACTTCATAATAGTTTTTTTGAGTAACAATGACTTCACTTTCTGTTGCTTTCTTCGTTTTTAAATTTATTTGATTTTAGTTTTTAGCACCACAGCCACAAATTAATGAATAATTCACTAATAAATCAAGTGAAGCCTTGTAGGAATTATTTGTTGTTATTAGTGAATTATTCATTAATTTGTGGCTGTGGTGCTAAATTTTCCAAGTAATCTAGGTACTACTGATTCTCCTTGTGGTATGCCTAATATCGGATTCGAAGTAGCATGAGAGTGGAGCAAGGTCTTCTTACTGTGAAGTGAACTCTTGTGGCAAAAGTTCTCTGGGTGATCTGTGAAGGTTGTAAAAACTACTCTTAGAGGGGGTGAATTGGAGTTTTAAAACTTTTAAGACTAAATCAGAATTCAGTTCATTATAAGAACTAGTTCTCAACTTAAGAACCAGTTCTCTGATGTAAACAAAGAAAAGAACAGAATATAAGAACTTAATAGGATTTAGAAAACCAAAACAGTAACACTTCAGAATAACATGCTTAACCAACAAAAACATACATAGATCTCATAGATGCAAATAAGCTCAGAATTAAAGAGGATAAGGAGAAGAAATTTGACACATGAGTTTATAGTGGTTCAGCAATATTGTATACATCCACTTTTTTTCAATTTCTTGAGGTTCCATTGTTAAATGGATTTTATATCCACTTTATAGATGTTCTTAGCTTAATATTTTGTGTGTTCTTGAGAAGTTTTATCAATAAATAATATATTTTTGTGTTATTTTTGTAGGCCTAAAGGATTTAGAAATACTTTATGTTTTGAAGTAAAAGAGATGAAGTTGGAGGAAAAAGAATGCCAAAAGCTCCAAGGAGCAAGAGCCCCAACTCTTCAAAACTGGAGCCCTAGCGCTTGAGACATGCAGAATTGGCTTAGCAACAGAGCCCAAGAGCCCCAGCTCTTGAAAACTAGTGCCCCAGCCCTTGTTTTTCAATTTTTCAAGTACAAGGCGCCCCATGCCTTGAGACAAAGCGCCCCTGCGCTTCCAAACAAGAGCCCCAACACTAGGCTTTGATTTTTCGTAGACGTAGTTTTCTTTCCTATTTGAAATAGGATTATTTGTAATTAGTATAAATGACGTGGACCGGGTCGCAAGAGATTTCATGGATCGGGCATAGCGTAATAAGGCCCAGAAGAAAATATGCCCTAATTGACATGTTTCAGTAATTTGGGCATAACTTTCAGCTCGGGTGGAATTACGAAGCCCATGACCCACCATTTCGAAGCTCGTTCAAAGGCCCATGTCATGGCAACTAGGGTCTACCCAATTGAAGCCGTTTTCGGGCCCAAAATCCCTCAGAAACGTTTGTTTTGGGTTGTTTTCTAGTTTGCTGATTTCTTTTGTAATGTTTTAGGGTTTTCTTTTAGTACTTAAGTTTTATGTTTCATTGTAGCCGTATTCATAATATTATTCAATTTTGTTTTAAGGTTGTACAGTTTGTTCTTGAGATTTCTTTGCTTGCTTTCTCTCTGCGTCAATAAATAGCTACTTTTAGGTTTTAAAAACTCTATCTTCTCTGGACGTTTTAAAGGCAAGAAAAAGGCAAAAGGAAGTATTAGTGATAGCAAGTCTTAGCTTCAACACTGAGTTTTAATCTTTTCTCCCTTCAATCATGTCTATATTTAATTCTATTTTGTTTTATTTTTCAGTTATGAACTAATCTCCCTTCTAAGGCTATGATGTAGCCTAGCTAGGAAGATTTATGATGTCTTATTGATTTAATTCAAGAGCTTTGTTTTTAATTATCATCTTCTTCTCAATACTTTATGCTTCTAATTGATTGTCAATTAATTAGTTGATTTGACAATTACAATGAAATTGGGAAGTAATTTGTAATTCATGATCATAGAGATTAAGTTCATAGATTTCATAAGGGATAGTGATATACTCATATGGTTTGTGTAGCCATTTAAGAGGATAATAGAACTTAATGAATTCTTAAGTATTTTAATTCACATAAGAATATAGTAAATTGATACTTAGTAATATTTTCATTTGACCTTGAGAAAGGCTAATGGATGACGTAGGATTCTTGGCTAGTAATTAAGTAAATAGTTATTGGTTACTGAAGTATGAATAATAAATTAGAAAAGCTATGGTGAAATCAAAAGCCCTAGATATTTTTCATTTGTATATCTATTTGATTTAGTATTTTTGCTTTTAGATTATTACCTTAATTCACTTATTGATTGTCTAGATAAAATTAGAATACACACAATTTTGGTACTTATTAGCCACAGTCTCCGTGGGACAATATTCTACTCTCATTTTATTACTTGAAAACAATAATGTACACTTGTGTTAGAATTTTACATAAAATCCACTAAAATCCAAGTTTAGTTGTCCAAGCTTCTCCAAGCTTTACATCAATGGTTTCCTTCAAGCTTATCAAGAACTTATCCCTTCCAACAAAGATGCTGGAAGACACTCACCCAAATTTCTCCCTAGAAATATGAATACAAAACCCTTTTATCATGGATGAATCCCCATACGAAAGCACTCTCTCAACAGATAAGAGTTTTACAGTTAGCGTTCTTGAGGAAGAAGAATGAGAGAAAATAAAGTACTGAATATTTAGAGAAGAAGCATTCTTCTATCTCTCTAAATCTCTCTCTCTCCCTCTCTTTCTTTCTCACATCTAAAGTTTTTAAAAAAATTGCTCTTTAAAAGGGAAAAACCCTCTCACATGAAGATTTCAGGTTACCGCCCTTGCTGGGACAGTTGTCAACCGTAGCATGCAAGGAAATCTTATTTGCATTATCTCTTTTATTTTTAGAGATAAACAATTCTTACTTTATTCCTTAAATTGTGGATCTCCTTAACGGCACTATGAGGAAATTTTCTCATTTTCCATAGGAAACTTCCTGACAAAGATGAAACAAACTCAAGTCTTCTAAATTCAACAAAGGTCTTTGTCCATATCAGCTAATATTTGACATACAATAACTGGTAGAACGAGTTCCCTTTTTGCCAAAAGCAGTTCTTAAGACATAGAACTGGTTCTCAAGACTTCTTACAAACATTTTCTTAAATAAACACTTAGAACACAAAGTTAGCCAAAGCAATATTAGATGTTATCATCAAAACTGGATTAGAGAGTTGTGGGGCCAACAATATGATGTTCAAGTTGTCCATTTTCTCATAAATCGGCATGAGTTCAATCTTCTGAGAATCAAAAGAATACAGGTATCCATGAAAATTGAACAGTAAGCTCTGCATGTTTGTATCCTGCATACTTGATGATGATCCTGATCCAAGCACAAATATTTTTCTTTTCTAAAAAGCATTCTCTTCATATTGATGACTTTATAACTAGTATTGATCAAATGATTGATCAGTTTATTTGTGCACTCATCCTTGTAGAGTCTAAATTTGAAGGTATCCTTTTTGTAGGAATCAAAAAATTTATGAAGATTAATGTTGCGAATCAAGTGAAGCCATTTGTCATTGTAGAAGATGTGACTGGTGGTGTTCCTCCAGGCATTGAGTATTCTTCCATATTGTGGAAGAAGTTGGAAGTAATGTTCTCTCCATCTGCTATAGCCCAGAGTCTGAACTTGAGGTAGAAAAAATTGAAATCAGATAAAAAGTATTTGCTGATGTATTAAGAGTTACTTAGGATTTTATTTAAATTTATAAGGTTTTAAAAATGATGAATCAAATAGGAATGGATCCAACATTGATGCAATGATAGCAGAAACAGAAGTTAGCATTTATGCTTTTGATAGGCTGTGGTGAACCCTGTCTTTTCTGGGCCTTTTCATGAATGTATCACATATTTATTTTAGAGTAAAATCTTTTTTTCGTTCTTAAAAAATGTTATTATTGACAATTTGGTCCTTTATTAATTTTTTGTGACAATTTAGTCCTTAAATTTGTATTCCTTNTCTCTAGCAGTCGATGCATAGAGAAAAGCTTCTACAATATCTTTGGAAATTGAATTCAAGATCCATGATCTAATCATGCAATCAACACGAATCCATTGATCATATTCAGTGGAACCTTCCTCAGGCATTTCACACCTTCCATCGATGAATCCTAGCTTCACTTTCGCTCCAAGAGATATTCTAATCGATCTACTCCAAGACAAATAATTGTTACCTGTCAGAGGAGTTGTAACAAGTTGCATTCCAGGATGATCTGAATTGGCCAATGCCATGGGATCTCCATTCGAATTGCTTGACATTTCACTGTTCTTCGAACCAGTTCCAGTTTGCGCCGAAGCAGCTTCTGCTTCCATTCTTCAATTTGAACAAAAACAATCTCTTCGATCTTCCTCAGAGAAGCTTACAAGTTGAAGACTCTAGCAAATCTAGATCGATTTGCTCTGATACCATGTAAAGTTTCAAGAAAAGAAGGAAGAAATTGAACAGAATCTGAGAAGAAAAAGTTCAGTACCAGAGGATAGAAAATTTCCTTCGTATATTCATTCTCATGTAAAGAATAGTACAAGCATACTGTTTATATACAGTAGATATGCCTTGCTGTCAAACTAAAACAGTTACAAACCAGCTTAATTAACTACAAGCTAAGCTACCGTAGTTAAATAACCAAGTAACCATAGTTAAGTAACTAACTAACCATAGTTAAGTAACTAACTAACTGAACTACAAATTTAACTAACTGATTAAACTTGCAATGCAAGCTTATGGACAGCAACTCAAGTATAATTATATATCTATACAGCCCCCCTTCAAGTTGGAGCTTAGGTATGATGAAAATCTACCAAGCCTAACTTGGACAGAATAGAACTGAATTGTGGACCACCAAGGTTCTTAGTGAAGATATCTGCAAGTTGATGCTTGGTGGACACATGATGAGGGAGAACAAAACCAGATTTGTAATGATCACGCACCAGATGACAGTCAATTTCTATGTGCTTTGTGCGCTCATGAAAAACAGGATTAGCAATGATATGTAATGCAGCAGAATTGTCACACCAGAGGGAAATAGGTAAAGGAATGTGAACTTTAAAATCCTGGAGAATGTAACTGATCCACTTCAGTTCGCAAACAGTGGTGGCAAGGCTGCGATATTCAGCCTCTGCTGAGGACCTGCTCACTGTGGACTGCTTCTTGGTTTTCCAAGAAATTAAAGAACCTCCCAAGAAAATACAGTAGCCAGTGATTGAACGTCTAGAATCTTTGCAAGCTGCCCAATCAGCATCACAGTAGGCTGTAAGAGAGGTGTCAGTGGAAGAAGGAAAGAACAAGCCTCGTGATGGGGTGCCTTTGAGGTACTTAAGGACATGAAGGGCTCCATTCCAGTGTGCCTGAGTGGGAGAACGGAGGAATTGGCTAAGCTGTTGAACAGCATGAGTAATGTCAGGCCTTGTNGCCTGATGATCTAGTATGCTGCCCCCAGTAAGTACAGGACCCAATTGGAGCATGGGAGTTTTGCAGTGATGAGAGTGAGAGAGAGATGAGAGATGAGAGTAAGAGGGAGATGGTGGAGAGAGAGGGAGATGGAGGGGAGAGAGAGAGAAGTTTTTTTAAAAATTTTTTGAAGGTGCCACATCAGCAAAAATTTTTTTTTTAAGGTGTCATGTCAGCACTTAACGAGTCATGTGGACTTTTCTATCCAATCTCACTTAACATCACCAGAAGAAAGACTAAATTGTCCGACGGAATACAAATTTAAGGACTTAATTGTCATAAAAAATTAATGAAGGACCAAATTATCAATAATAGTATTTTTTAAGGACGAAAAATAAATTTTACTCTTATTTTAAGGAGATTTCTCTAGTACCTCTAGTATTCAATCTTTGCGTGTCACATGGATGTAGACAAAGTTTCTTACAAAATCAAAGTAGTAATGCTTTATAGTTAAAGTCACATTTTCTTTTATTTTCACGGGGGCATATTATACCTTCCAGAGTTCCAACTTCCAAGTACCGTAAAATTGCCATTATTTTAATCTTTCTACAAATGTTCTAAAATATACGAGTCTAAGTCTCAGATTTGATGTTATCTTTTTAAATCAAGGACTCAAGGGTTTAAGTTCTTAACATTGTGCTCCTTACATAGGTCTCTCTAGCTAATTTTATTGATAGAATCATTAATTTGCACTACTTTACTAGGGGACATCATAAAATGTTAGTGAAGACACTCATTTAGTCACTTGGAAAACAAGGGCTATACCATTTTGACTTATTTGTCTTCTCCACACCATTAAAATTAATGTTGTTTTCGTTCTTCATAAGAACATTGAGGTCTGTTTAATTGTAGAAAACAAATTTCCTACAGTATTATTCAAGAAATCAAGAACATATAAAAAAAAACTTATTCACTCTAAAATTATCCAAGTTAATAATTTAGAAAACTACCTCTATGTTTTTCACGTTTTACACTTTTTTGAGAAAAGTGTGTTTTTCAACTTGGTATTGTTGCTCACTTTGATGTAGGATCTATTTTAGGACCTATTATATGATAGTATCATAGCACGTAGTAAAAATAGTATAAATTAGCCTAATGTTAAGCGGTTCAAAAACACCCTGTGGGATCATTTTTTTTGTTTTCTATAGTTTAAAGTGCTTGGATTATTAACCAAATAGCTTATAAGATCGTCTTCAGGAGTTATGAGTTATGTGTTTAAATCCAGAATTGTAGTAAAAAATACCAAAAAGAAAAGTGCTTGGATTATTACCTTAGCAAAGATATCGATTCCACAATTTTGTCTAATCACACTACTGCATTTTCTGTTGTATCATTCTTCGATATGAAGGTAAAAGATTATACCAACCTGAAACATGAAGAGTAGTATTGCCAAAACAAATTAATTTATTTATAGGTTATTTTTTAGTGACATTTATTTAAGTGGAAATATGCATTGTTTTGAAGTTCTTTTGGGGGAAAATAAATAGAAAACTTGGGAAGAGGAAGAAAATTCTACCTCTAGCATCACGTGCCCTTGTTCTTANACAAGTTGAAGACTCTAGCAAATCTAGATCGATTTGCTCTGATACCATGTAAAGTTTCAAGAAAAGAAGGAAGAAATTGAACAGAATCTGAGAAGAAAAAGTTCAGTACCAGAGGATAGAAAATTTCCTTCGTATATTCATTCTCATGTAAAGAATAGTACAAGCATACTGTTTATATACAGTAGATATGCCTTGCTGTCAAACTAAAACAGTTACAAACCAGCTTAATTAACTACAAGCTAAGCTACCGTAGTTAAATAACCAAGTAACCATAGTTAAGTAACTAACTAACCATAGTTAAGTAACTAACTAACTGAACTACAAATTTAACTAACTGATTAAACTTGCAATGCAAGCTTATGGACAGCAACTCAAGTATAATTATATATCTATACAGCCCCCCTTCAAGTTGGAGCTTAGGTATGATGAAAATCTACCAAGCCTAACTTGGACAGAATAGAACTGAATTGTGGACCACCAAGGTTCTTAGTGAAGATATCTGCAAGTTGATGCTTGGTGGACACATGATGAGGGAGAACAAAACCAGATTTGTAATGATCACGCACCAGATGACAGTCAATTTCTATGTGCTTTGTGCGCTCATGAAAAACAGGATTAGCAATGATATGTAATGCAGCAGAATTGTCACACCAGAGGGAAATAGGTAAAGGAATGTGAACTTTAAAATCCTGGAGAATGTAACTGATCCACTTCAGTTCGCAAACAGTGGTGGCAAGGCTGCGATATTCAGCCTCTGCTGAGGACCTGCTCACTGTGGACTGCTTCTTGGTTTTCCAAGAAATTAAAGAACCTCCCAAGAAAATACAGTAGCCAGTGATTGAACGTCTAGAATCTTTGCAAGCTGCCCAATCAGCATCACAGTAGGCTGTAAGAGAGGTGTCAGTGGAAGAAGGAAAGAACAAGCCTCGTGATGGGGTGCCTTTGAGGTACTTAAGGACATGAAGGGCTCCATTCCAGTGTGCCTGAGTGGGAGAACGGAGGAATTGGCTAAGCTGTTGAACAGCATGAGTAATGTCAGGCCTTGTGAGGTTGAGGTAAAGTAATCTACCAACCAATCTGCGATACCTCTCTGGATCAGTCAAGATAGTACCAGCAGAAGAGAAGTTCTGACCCTTTGGTAATGGGGTAGCAGCAGGTCTAGCACCAAGGAGACCAGCATCCCTAAGAATGTCTAGGACATACTTCCTTTGAGAGACATAAGTGCCAGAAGGTCCACGTGCAATCTCAAGCCCAAGGAAATATTTTGCATAGCCCAAGTCCTTGATGGTGAAGGAAGCATGAAGGAAGTCTTTGACTTTTTGAATGGCTGGCTCATGTGTTCCAGTAATAAGAACATCATCAACATAAACCAAGAGAGCCAAAAAGGAATCTGAACTGGACAAGGTGAATAAGCAATGATCATGAGCACTTTGTGTAAAGCCATAGCTTTGAAGCTTAGAACAAAACTCAATGTTCCATTGGCGGGAGGCCTGTTTCAAGCCATACAGAGATCTCTTGAGCAGACAAACCTCATTGTTCTTAGCTTTAGCATAGCCTTGAGGAGGCTGCATGTATACCTCTTCATCTAAGTAGCCATGGAGGAAGGCATTATTGATGTCAAGCTGGTGGAGAGGCCAATTCTGAGCAGTAACAATGGCCAAGAAGAGGCGCACAGTGACCAGCTTAGCCACAGGAGAGAAACTGTCTTTGTAATGAATACCCTCAATCTGGTGATACCCTTTAGCTACTAGCCTGGCTTTATAGCGATCTATAGTGCCATCTGGTAGGTACTTTACCTTGTAAACCCACTTGGAGCCAATGGCTTTCTTGCCATGAGGTAAAGGAACTAAATCCCAGGTATGATTAGACTCTAAAGCCTCCAATTCCTTATTCATGGCCTCAATCCATTTGTCATTTTTGCTAGCATGATGATAGGTATGTGGTTCAGGAACAGTAGACACATTAGCAAGAAATGACATGTAAGATGTAGTAAAAAGTGGAGATTGATGGTAGGGAAATGTAGGGGGTGAGTAAAATGAGGATACTGGGGGGAGAGCAGTAAGTGAAATGGGAACAGCAGTTGGTAAGTCAGAGGGAACTGTCACATTAGAAACAAAATCATTCATCCAGGCAGGTTTGGTTTTTGGTCGAGTACTATGTCTGGGAATATGAGAAGAAACAGCACCAGATGGGGAAGAGAAATGTGGAATAGGTGAGGGTAATGAAGAACTCAAGGTGGAGGTAGGAGAAGGAAGTGTTGGTTGGTCTATATCAGTATCAGCAGGGATGGTAACAGGAGTACAAAGATCAGAGTCAGGCTGGTTAATGCCTGTATCTGCAGTAACAGGAGTGGTGACAGGAGAAGAAGTAGAAATAGCAGATTCAAGGAAAGGGAGAGGGAGAGAGACCTTACTGTCACCAGAAAGAATATCAGCATAAGGAAATGTATTTTCATGAAAAATTACATCACGAGAAGTATAAAATTGATGGTTGTCTAAATCATATACCCTATAGGCCTTTTGACCTGTGACAAAACCTACAAAAATGCACCTATATGCCCTGACCTCAAACTTGTCTTTATGTGGCTTAGTGTTGGTAGCATAACATAAACAACCAAAACATTTTAAGAGAGTATAGTCAGGTTGTTTATGATGCAAGACCTCATATGGTGTTTTCCAATCTAAAAATTGAGTAGGTATTCGATTAATGAGATAAGCTGCCATTAAAAGAGAATGACCCCAAAATTCGATTGGTAACTGAGATTGAAACATTAAGGCTCTGGCAATCTGTAAAATATGCTTATGTTTCCGTTCAACAATGCCATTTTGTTGGGGAGTATAGACACAGCTTCTGTGATGCAGGATTCCTAACTTAGCTAAGAGAGATTGACACTCATTGCTAGTGAATTCAGAACCGTTATCTGTCCTGATGCATTTAATTTGTTGTTTAAATTGATTGGATATCATTTGAAAAAAAATCTTTAAAGTCTGCAGTGTTTGGTGTTTATGAGTAAGCAGAAAAATCCAAGTTGCTCTACTGCAGTCATCAACCACAGTGAGCATGTAATGAGCTCCTGTAATTGAAGGCTGACTGTAGGGTCCCCACAAATCAATATGTAAAAGGTCAAAGGGAGAATCTGACTTAGTGGTACTAAGAGGAAATGATAATCTGTGTTGTTTTGACTTATGACAGATATCACATGATGAAAGCAAAGTAGTATCCAGTTCCTTGAGAAAGCTAATATGCTGTAGAGCCTTTAAAGAGACATGGCCAAATCTGTTATGCCACAAAGAGGCAGAAGCTTTATTGGAATTTCCAGAGACAATACAAGGTTGTTTAATAGAATTGCAAACAGAATTAAAGGGGGATATGACTGAGTCAGTCTGGGTATTACAGGAAAGAAAGGATGCTGAAGCATGGAAAGAAGTTTTGTCTAGAATGTACAAATTGCCAACCACTTTACCAACTGCGAGAATGACTTCAGTCTGTGGGTCCTGCAGGATGCATTTATTAGGAAGAAAAGTGAATTTAAGCTGTGCTGTTTGGCATAGCTTTCTTACAGACAGGAGATTAAATTTGAAACTAGGGACATAAAGTGTTTCAGTCAAGGTTATGGTTGGACTAAGGTGAGCATCTCCTGTTTGTTGAACCAATTTTACTGAACCATCAGGTAAAAATACTGGAGTAGTTTGTGTTACTGGTTTAAGGTTATGCAGTAATGTAATGTTAGTGCACATGTGATTTGATGCACCTGTGTCTACTATCCAAGTTCCAAGTTCCATATTATCAACTAGATGCATAACAGAATGGAGAGCGGTATTAGAAATGTTACCTGCAAAACTGTCAAGGTGTGCAAAGTTTGCTTGCTCCTTCAACATCTTTGACAGCTCCTATTGTATCAATTCTGTCAAAGTTACTTTCTGGTCCATGTCTTTCCTTGCAATGTTGTTCATGTTAGCATCCAAGGGGTTATCAGCAAAATTCACAAGATTCCTTCCTCCCATAGCTTGATTTCTTTGTCCCTTGAGTTCTTTATACCAATCCGGATACCCATGCAATTTGAAGCATGTGTCTTTAGTGTGACCACTTGTATTGCAGTGAGCACAAGACAGCTTATCATACTTCTCATTTTTCTTGTCATAGTTGCCTGGCTTCTTGTAGCTTCCTCGTCCAGCTCCTGAACCTCTTCCCATAGGAGTCCTTGCTAGCATGGCAGAGTTCTCCACTTTCCCAGCCAAATTGAGATGCACTTCTCGTTGCTTTTCAATCCTCAAGATTATAGAGTATGCCTTGTTGACTGAAGGCAGAGGATCCATAACTAGAATTTGGTTCCTCACATGGTCATAATCATCACTAAGTCCCATTAAGAACTGCAACAACTTGCTAGATTGAGCAAGATCAGAGACCTTCTTCGAGACCTCACAAGTGCAATTCTTACAAGTACATTTTGGGATTGGTTGCACACAAATTAACTCATCCCAAAGCTTCTTCAGAGTAGTAAAATATTTCACTACTGACTGACTTCCTTGAGAAATAGTGCTTATTTCTCTTTGAATTTGGTAAATCTGTGGTCCATTAGATTCACCAAATCTTTCTTCCAGCTCCATCCAAAGCTCTCTAGCAGTCGATGCATAGAGAAAAGCTTCTACAATATCTTTGGAAATTGAATTCAAGATCCATGATCTAATCATGCAATCAACACGAATCCATTGATCATATTCAGTGGAACCTTCCTCAGGCATTTCACACCTTCCATCGATGAATCCTAGCTTCACTTTCGCTCCAAGAGATATTCTAATCGATCTACTCCAAGACAAATAATTGTTACCTGTCAGAGGAGTTGTAACAAGTTGCATTCCAGGATGATCTGAATTGGCCAATGCCATGGGATCTCCATTCGAATTGCTTGACATTTCACTGTTCTTCGAACCAGTTCCAGTTTGCGCCGAAGCAGCTTCTGCTTCCATTCTTCAATTTGAACAAAAACAATCTCTTCGATCTTCCTCAGAGAAGCTTACAAGTTGAAGACTCTAGCAAATCTAGATCGATTTGCTCTGATACCATGTAAAGTTTCAAGAAAAGAAGGAAGAAATTGAACAGAATCTGAGAAGAAAAAGTTCAGTACCAGAGGATAGAAAATTTCCTTCGTATATTCATTCTCATGTAAAGAATAGTACAAGCATACTGTTTATATACAGTAGATATGCCTTGCTGTCAAACTAAAACAGTTACAAACCAGCTTAATTAACTACAAGCTAAGCTACCGTAGTTAAATAACCAAGTAACCATAGTTAAGTAACTAACTAACCATAGTTAAGTAACTAACTAACTGAACTACAAATTTAACTAACTGATTAAACTTGCAGCGCAAGCTTATGGACAGCAACTCAAGTATAATTATATATCTGTACACTTAGCAAAGATATCGATTCCACAATTTTGTCTAATCACACTACTGCATTTTCTGTCGTATCATTCTTCGGTATGAAGGTAAAAGATTATACCAACCTGAAACATGAAGAGTAGTATTGCCAAAACAAATTAATTTATTTATAGGTTATTTTTTAGTGACATTTATTTAAGTGGAAATATGCATTGTTTTGAAGTTCTTTTGGGGGAAAATAAATAGAAAACTTGGGAAGAGGAAGAAAATTCTACCTCTAGCATCACGTGCCCTTGTTCTTATGATTGAAGGAAAGTTCCCTTACACTCATAGCTCTCCTTAGTTGGATATTCTTATATTTGGCATTCCATGATTAAATAGAATGTGAGATTGTGGTCGGATGCTTGATATGCACTAAATTTTTATCTCTTTGGATATCTCATAAAATTCATTAAATTACGAATTAATGGAATTCCACATAAATAATAGTCCAATTCGAAGAAAAAAACAATGAAAATTAATAGAAAACGAAGGAGCTACAATTTATCTTCTACATAAAATTAAGATATAGATCGTAAAACCAATGCTGCATGTGACTTTGTTATTGAAATGAGATATTTTAAAACAATATTACAAAGGTATATGATCATTGATCATGATTGCAATTAACAAATTCTATTTTTATTTGAAATTTCTCAAATCGGGATTCAAAGAGGAATTGTGTTGATGTGATCAGGTGCAGTACGTTTCCTCTTGGTTGTGTGTATTCTACCACGTTTGTGACTAAGGCTAGGAGTTTCTTATCAGAATCCTAATAAAATACAAACGATTACACATTTGAACAATAATAATAATTTCAGAATTATAGTCAAAATACTCAAAAAAAATTTAATAATATTGATTCATTCGATTCCTTAATTTATACATATAGAATGCCGAATGAAACTAGTATTTTTAGTACTTTTAACTATGACTTTGTGTTTGAACATTAATGAAACTGAATAAAAGAAAATAGAGTTTTTGAGAAGTCTTAATTTGTACAAGGAATCCCTATGCAGCCTAACCTTTTTAAAAGCTTTGTTCCCATGCAAGCTGGGAGCCTTAATGAAAGCATTCATTTGAAATTTAATAAAGATAGTAATTAGCAAATAAATAAAAGAAACTACTACATATAACAATTAAAATAAAATATTGTCATACAAAAAAAAAAAAATAGTATTGGTATACTCCTAATCTATGTAGGATTTCCCCTCCTAAACCACATCAAAGTAGGTTACAGTTTATATATATATAGATATATATCAGATTTAGGCCTTAAGCTTATAATTCAACACACAACTTTGAGGTTCTTCCACTTTTTTAAGTCTTCTACCTCTTATGTTCTACTACCCACTTACACCCCGCTTTCTAAGTTCTGAAGCTCTACACGTTTACGGATCTAAAAAATTTATAAAATGGAGCAATATATACATATACAAAAAATTTAATTTTGTGTAATTTTTAAATTTCTGCTAACGAATTACGTAGATTGCACGAATAATGCTCGAATATTGTAGAAATATCTGACTAATTGTACTAATTTCTAGCCTTAGAATCACTGTTATTTTTAACAGACAATGATGGAAATGGATTTGTTGAAGAATTATGTTTATTGAAGAATTATGGCGAAAGGTTACAATGACGTTAGATCAGAAAGAGATTTTGAGCTTAATAACTCAACCGTTAGGAATATTATTTGATGTTGTAGAATCAAGAAATGTTGAGTTTGTGCGTTTACTGCTTGACTCCAATCCTGATTTGTTAATGGGAGTGGACTCTAGGAAACATGCATATAGAATTATCCAGATGCGGTGAACATGCAACAACATAAACAGCAAATTATGGTATGCTTGTTCTTATCAATCCTCACTTCAAGCTTCATAGAAAATGAATTTATCAGCTCACTACAAGCAAAGGTTGATGTTTGGACTTGCTACACTCTCTCCATAGCAAGCATTCTCTCGCTCACACATCACCCTTTTTACATTCTCTTGCTCTCACACTTCATTTCATTTCATTCTGGTCTCTTCCTCTCCCCTTTTTCATTCTAGAAATTTTATTGCTTAATATTTAGTGGAGAGAATTTTATAAATATTAGCACTGGACAAACTCCACTGTAACCGTGTCGATACTAAGTATTTTTCAACCCTCTTGAGAAGACTAAGTTAGCCTCACTCACAAAGTAAGAATATTTGAGATAAAAAGAAACAAGAACTTGTATTAATTCAAGGATGTTTTACAAGATTGGCTTTTTAGTTGTTTTTGATAAATGAGAAGCCTCACCTATTAATATTAACTCTCATTTCTAATGGACAGTAGAGATATTTTAAATGAACGTTGTAGGAATTAAGCTCTAAAAGCTTCCCATATCATTTTCTTCAAAATATTTAAGAAAAATTATATGTATATATAGAAAATGTTTAAAGAAAATAAACAATATATTATACATATAAACTAATAATTTCTTTTAGCATTTTTTTACTATTTGGTCGCAACTAAACTTAACTAAACTCAAATGAACAGTAGTAAATTACGATCCTCTTTATAAATAAAAAAAATATAGCATTATCATACTCACATTAAGATGTTGTCATAAAATGGCATATCATTACGTTTTTAGTCCTCCTTAAGGAGGAAGATGTCAAATTTATTAGCATAAAACCGAACAAAAGGAGAAAGCATATTAGAATATAATGCTTTACAATATTAAGTTTGTCACTTTTATAAATAGAGAGAATAATTAATCATCAGTTTACCTGAAAAACATATATGGGTAATGGCAGAATTTACAATTGAAAAGTATTTTTCAGAGTAACCAATATTGACTCTATCGATCTTTCCTCTTGTCCCTTTCTGCTTTCTTTTGATTAATACATGTCCAAATATTCTTTTATTCTGATCTCTCTCTTTGAAGGTAGCTTTTGAACTAATATGACATTATGCATCTGCAAGAAAAAATTGCCATAAAAAGTAATGAATATTTTTTTAACATAATAATCTATTAATAATTTATAGAATTGAATTTATTTTTGTCTGGTCATGTTGTTGCATGTCTTAATTTTTTGAAAAGGGAACAATATTGATTCAAGAAAAAATTTTAGGAAATAGTAACTTTAGAAGTTGACCCGATCAAGAAGTTGACCCTAAATCCTAAACCTTAAAACCATAAACACTAAATCCTAAAACCTAAAATCCTTAACACTAAAACTTTAAAACCCTAAATCCTAGCTAACCCTAGTAAAATCTTAAAACCTCTAACCATAAAACCATAAAACACTAAACCCTAAAAAACAAAGCCTTAAATCCTAAACACTAATCATAAACCCTAAACTCTATACCCAAATCCCTAAACTCTAAAATCAAAGATTTAGCTAGAGTTTAAGGTTTCAGATTTAGAGTTTAAAATTTAGGGTTTAAGGTTTAGCATTTAGGTTTAAGGATTTAGGGTGAAAGTTTTGAGTTTAAAGTTTTGGATCTAGGGCTTAGGGTTAGGGTTAGGATTATTTGTTTCAAGGGTTAAACCCTAACATTAAATCATAAACCCTAAACCATAAAATCTAAACCTTAAGAACGCACAATCCATCCCACTCTCTTGTCTATAGCATCATTCCTAACAGGTATTAACTGTTAAGCATAAGTTTAAAAAGTTAAGATCCTTCTTAATTTACTATTAAGTAATGTATATGGTAATTAGCCAAAGAATAAGTATTACATCACAATATATATAGTTAGATTTTTTTTTGTAACAATTTCAATTTGAATGAATTAAAATAAAAACATATTCAAACAATAACGTTTAAATATAGACTTGTGCAACACATACATTACAGAAATATCAATTACTAGTAAGAGAGTTGAGAGAAGAAAAACCTAGTTAGTGAAGCTCAATTCATATGGCAGCTTACCCAATCAATTCATCCCAAATTCCTACTCATATCATACCCTTCTGCTGTTGCTCTACTGGATCAGCAGGAGCAGGTATATCTCCTCTCTCTCTCTATGAGCTGCTTCAGCTCTTCAAATGTATTTATGGTCTTCCATGCTTGGCTTAGCTACTGTTTTGGCACGGAAAAATGTTGTTGACACCAATTGTTGTTCTATACTTCCCTCACTTCCACCAGAACTAATCCTCAGCTTGCTCTAAGCCTCACTTCAATCTGAAAACTAAGACAAACAGTGCAACTTTCAAATACTTAGTTAATGCATCCCTTTCAGAAGCAAATCCAAAACAAAAAAAAATCTCTAAGAAATGTATAGTGTCTTGGACCAAAAAAGTGATTGTCACATTCAAGAGCACACATAATACCACTTGCAGCATCTGACACCCGAACCATTTCACCGCCTCCGTCTTCAGCCCTGCTCTGATAAGCCAGAGGCAAAAAAATCATGGTCCATTCTCAGGGTCGGAACCATGATGGCGCATAAGGGGCAAAACATCCAAACACTTTGATGCCCCCACTTACCTAGCATCCACGTCATACTCATGTGGACACCATGTCATTAGCCATGCAAATGCCATGCATTATTTTCTTTGCCATGTGGACGCTAGGTGGAAGCCACATAAGCATACCGTCAAATCTTTTGATGAACACATACAAACAAAGACAAATATGCTCCAATTTAGAAATTATATGAAGCTAATAGTCTAATTTGAAACTAGATGGTGTGTGTTTTAACATTAGAAATTAGAAAACAAACAACCCCCTGGCATTACATGGGTTAAATCACTAGATTTTGTAAAATACATATAGGCTCACACAAATTTTAGAAATAAATTAAGCCCATTTGGATAGCATACATGATTTATAGTTTATTAGAGCTTCTTTATTACTATAAGTGCTTTTATACTAGTTAATTACATGTGTTCGGATTAGCTTATTTAAATATCTTCTAACCTCTAGAAGCTGTTTTTATCTTATTTTCATATAAGTTAATTTTTGAAGCTTCTTGAAACTAGCCTTCGCAAAAACTAATTTTAACTTAGTTGTTTTTCTTATTTCATGAGAAAAAAAAAAGATCCTCATTGAAATTCAGAAATTCCAGCCGATATCCTTCTCTTTGATTTTAGACTCTCCCCTCTTCTCCTCTTCACTTTCTTTGTTTCTTATTCTTTGCTAAGTTCTCTGTCTTTCTTTCTTTCTTTTTCCGGGTTGCTCTCAAACCCATCATTCCCCTCTCCTCTCCGTTTCTCTCTCTGGTTGCCAACATTTTTCACTTATGCACTTTGCTCATCTTCTAGGCACAACCATGATATCGCTTTGATTCAAAGTGCAAAGTACTAAACCAAAACGTGGAAGCTATTCTGCTCAACTTGTACATACTAGGTTTTGTTTTTTTTTTTTTTTTGTGGCCTATCTCTTTGGATGAGGTAGTGGTGTTGGGTTGCACTCCCATAACTTGTATATTGTGTATGAAGCTTTCCTAATTTAGTTTCTTCATGGACGTATAAACTTAATTTAGAAAGTTCCACTTATGCATAAATGGGCAACTTTGGTATTTTACTTCATTGTATACATATTATATAATGTGACTAAACTAGAATATATATAGTGTATGTTTGAGTCCCACCGATAATTGTTTTTATTTCAATTCCTAAACAATAATCTTCTCTTTAAATTTTGTACTACAAACATAAAATGAAAGACCTAATAAATAAATATTAATAAAGTGGAAAGGGATCCCATTAATTCCCTTCCTTTTCCCTCTCAAAGTCCTAAATTTCTTTGCCCCCAAATTAAGGTAGAGTCATAGAGACAATGAAATGAAACATCTTTTTAATTATAAAATTATGAAATTACTAACATACCTCTTTATGTTCTTTTCAAAATTTTAAACATGAGGACTACATTAGAAATTTGGTTTTATAATGTATACCTTACATTTCACTTTCTCTTTAACTCCTAAATAAGGGAAAAGTAGTTCCCCTTCCTTTCTTACTTAGACATCCAAACAAGAAAAAGGTAATTTCTGTCGTCCCGCTCTACGATTTTTTTTCCTTCTCTTTCAAACTCCTAAACATAGCATTAAGGACTAAAAAGATTTTTTATTCATCAATTAATTATTTCTTATTTTATTTCCCATGTCATTCTTCTCTCTCTAGCTGACACCATCTTTCTCCCTTGCCTTGCCTTCAAACTCCATCTTCATGTTCTTGCCCAAAAGCAAGCTTATTCTTTCTTGATGACAAGAATAAATTGGACACTCTTTGAACATTTCGTCTAGCTTTTTGAGATATCTCAGACTCTCATTAGGTTTTCTGCCATTATCTTTGGATTTGATCTCAGGCCCAGCTCTTGATTTAGCAGCTGAAGATAAATAAGGACCTTTTAATTTAATTTGCTGAGAAGAACTGCCAACTAAATGTTTGGAAAACACACAACATCGGCAGCCCAACTCAAGTTGGGCTTGAGCTGGAATTGTTGATGCAATAAACTCATGAATTAGTCCACAAACTAGAGCGCAATCCCTTAGCCATTTTAGATGGATTATGTGACCTAGAGCCCATCACCTAAAAGTACACTAAAAAGTCCAATATCTAATAGCCTACTACCAAATAGCCAATTAAATGAAAAAGATAGAAATACATAAAACATACGGGAAAGGGGAAACACAGTATAGTTCTTTTTTCCATGGTTTCATCTGTGATATGGATTGAATTCCTTAGATTTTAGAGATATCCTTGAATTGGACAAACTTGATTTTGTTGAGCAAGAAAGCAAGATTGGGTTATTTTTGCCATGTATGCATGTCCATAGATATGGAACGAAGCATGTATCCATTAATACTTTTGATACTAGAAGTAGCAAAATAAGTCGAGCCTAATGAGCTAGCCCGTATAACCCAATATTAGAGCTAGGTTAGGTTGTGAGAATGTTGGCCGGTAAAAAATCAAGCCGATTTGGCCTAGCCCATTGGCTTTTTTTTATTATTTTTTAATTAATTTATTTATTTTTGCTACACAACTAAATTATAATTTATTTGAGCTAGATTTATAGGCATTAACCATACGAATATTTGAAAATATATAGATTAGATTAAAAATACACATATATATTCATGTATGTGAATTGTGGAGATGATTTTTCATTTGAAAAATAGAGTCATGATTTTACTAGCATATTATAAATTGTAAATTTTTAATGAGGTAAGACTATAAGATTAAGAGATATATGAAGGTGCTAACTTGTTCAATTAGTAAAAAAAAATTATTTTAGATTCAAGGTTATATAATTAAATTTCATGTTCATTATAAAATGGAGATATTTTTATATAAAAAAAATTGTCTTTTATTATGTAATCTATTATGATAAATTAAAGAAAATTAAAGAGATAACATATAAGTTTATTATATATTTTTACATACATATATACTTTCATTTTAATAAAAAAATTTAAAAATAAATATTTACATTAGGGCTAAACTGACCCATTGACCCGATAACCCGTCATAGGGTTGGGCTGGACTGGGCTAGCCATATGCCAGCTCAATTAAATTCGGGTCAGGTCATGTCAACCCATTTGCCAGCTCTATTTGATACCAATCAAAATTGATGGAGACAACTGAGTATCATATATATATATATGTATTTCTTTTCCATTAGGTTGATAGAACTAGATTTCTTGAAAATCCATAGATTAGTCATCTTATGTGGGCTTGTGGTTTTGTCCCGGTATTTATGGATTAAGAAAGAAAGAAAAAAAAGACCATTTTGAGCAATACTATATGATATTTAGTACCTTGTAATTTATAAGGGAAATCTCTTTCTGAATTTATGTGGGATTTGCTGCACTTTTCTAACGAAAATCAGCCCTATAATTCCAAATCAACAAAATTATAGTTATGATTTGTGAACAAAACTATAGATATCCATGATTGAATTTCTATCTCTAGGGTGTCCTCTTAATTTTTCAGCAGCACATACGATTCAGTTAACAAATTTAAGTTGATTATAGGGCAACAAATGCCTTGTGGAGAAGAGATTCTTTCACTTTTTGTTTTTCTTTGCTTTTTAGCTTATAGAGTAATCCTATTAATTTACTTATAGTCACCACATTATCTTACTTTATGCACATATGACAACATCTAAATTTAATTAAATTATACCTAAATTTTAACTTGACCTAATTGAACTTTTTATATGTGGCTCAAATAACAACAATTCAACTAGTAAAAAATAAGGAATTGCTATATTATCACTTTTATAAAGTAGGAGGTAATATTACTACCCCTTCAAAACTTCCATTTTAAACCAAATTAGTCATGATTTTTGAACTCATTCCGAACCTCTAGTCTATCAATGCTACCTAGTGTGAGACAACACTTAAACACTCGCAAAAATAGCAAAAATTGAAAATTATAAAATGAAATTTACGCAAAATAACACTTTCTCTTTATTGCTTAATTCATGCACCTTAATAATTGTGTAACTATTTTGACTCACATTGAATCATTTCGATTTTGCAAGAACTTCATTGTGAGCCTTAAAACAAGAGTTAATTATAGTTTTGAAAAATGCATGTTGCCTCTTATTTTTGAGGGGTGATAACATAGTAATTCTCAAAAGGATAATACGATATTACCTAATATGTGATAAGTATTTCTCTAGCTTATAATTGCAATTTTATAAAAAAAAAAAAAAAAAGTGATCCAAAAATGGGAGACACATTGAATGCTTTTTAGCAAGGGGACAATAATTCTCCAACTTTGGAGGAGCAACTAAATATAGCATCTTGTTGGTTGCTCTTATATGGTCAAATGTTTCTCTAAATTATTATATATCATTATTACTATTCCAACAAATTTCCTTCTTAACTTTATTTTATTTTTTCTTGCAATTTTCTCTTTTGTAAAATGGGAAATACATATAAATCGTGACATAAAAGGGTGATAAGATATTTTATTTAATTCACAAAATATATTCGGCCGTATCATGCTGCTTCCCTATTCATCTTTTACTCTAAAGTCTAAACAATCTTTCTCCCGCGATTGAAGGTTTTTTGGTTTCTCTGTCTCTGTACCTCTCTCCAACCCTGGATTCGATCCCTTCGAATCGATTTGAATCGATTCGAATCTTGCTGCTTCCGATTCTAGGGTTTCTTTTGGATCATACACCTTTTAATTCCTCAATCCACCATTGAAGGTTTGGTGGTGAGGCGCTAGGGTTTCTGTGCTGGTAGATCTGTGTTCTGTTTGGTTCTTGAGGAACCGTTTGTTCAAGGATTCAAGATGTTTTGGCGTATGGCTGGGTTGTCGACAGCGTCTCCTGTGAGTTGCTTGGCTTCAATTACAGTCCCATTTTATTTTTCCTTGAACAAATTATTGTATAAGCTACGTAGGGAGTGATCGATGTGTTTCTTGGTTGTTCGGTTTATTTGGGTGCATGCTTGGTTTTAATTTTCTGTTTGGTTTCTGGGAAAATGTAGGATGATATTGAACTTTCAACTTTAACTCTTTCCGTTCTATGGACCGACAGACACTATGCCCAGCTTAAATTTTTAGAATTTCCTCAATTAGAAACTAGGAAAACTTATTTACTCTACCGTGCTTCTTTGGATACTCTAGCGCTGTGTGAAGTCATTGTCTCCTCAATTTTGTTTTTTATTTTTACTGATTTGATCCTTATTCTTTTGTACAAACGAAGTTCTGCTTCTGCTGCTATTGTAAGAATAGAACTATATGGAAGTAGTACAATGAGTTACATCTGTTAGATTTTGGTGTATACTTGTTTGGTTTTATATAGGATGATGAGAAATTTTAATTCGTGGTTTCTTCTTGATTTCGGGGACCTGGGGCATCTGGTATTAGTTCCTCACATTTGAAATAGCATGTTTTGAGGAGTATCCGCTTGCCCCATTTTGCAGCTTCCCAAGAAGGGTGCTTCTGCTTTTGGCTCCTTTTGAAGCCACATAATGGGGGAGCGTCTAATCCTGGCTTGTATTGGTTTCAGTTTTGACCCTTTCAAAGGAGTAAATAGAAAGCAGCTTATATTCTGCCCTTTGGCCTTCAATTTTGGTGAACGCCTTTGTGGCGGTGGTCTTGTAATTTCAGCTTCTGTTGCTTGGATAAGCTTAGGTTGATAGTCGACATTGATATTGCATTTTCATTCTTTATTTTATGGATCACCCTTATTATCTTGGTTAGTGATCCTATTAGTCACATCTTAGGATGCTGTTTCTTGATGCGTGTTATTGGCATGTAATATCTTGCTAGTTAATGATCTTCTAAGCTGGGAATGTTCTTGAGGTTCCTTAAAAGGCTTAGATTCATAAGGGCTTGATTTCACAGGGTATAAACTGAAGATAAATTGTGGGATATTCTTGTGCTGGCAATGAAGTTTTCTTCTTGCATTTTTAATGATATGAAAGAGTGGACTTATTATTTTTGTTGCAGACAAGTCATAGGAGATACGAGAACTTGTGCATTATAAGGACTTAAGCACCTCCTCCTGTCATTGATCAGTTCTAAGAACAATGAGTTTAATAATCCTTCTTTTTGAGCTTTATCCTTATAGTATGGTTAAGAGCGAATAAATTTTTCTCGAATGGGATAGCTTTAGTTATTGGTTGTGTAGTCTTATCCTTACTGTTATAAGCAATTAAATTTTTCTGGAATGGGATAATTTTCAATTTTTAGTTTGTGCATGTCCTTTCCTTTGATTCTATAGTGATAATTGTTGATTTTTAAGCTGTGCTTGTAGTACTGTGGGAAAATCAATGTAATTGGGGTTTTTCTCACTTTAGATATGTTGGCAGAGAATTATTTTAAATTTTATCAAAATTTTGACAGTGATGAGGAGCATCTAGATAATAAATATAGTGGTGGGCCTGCACTTAGTCCTGGTTGTAATAGATCGAGGACAACAATAGGGACATGATCCATGTTTGTCATAATTTTCTGTTGTGTGGAAATTCTTCTTTAACCTCCTACTCTATCGTAAAATGAGGAGTTGGCATTTATTGTTCATAAATATATTTTTTGGCATAACATCTGGATTTCTGAGTTGTGTCACAACCTAATGATTTCTGGCATTTTCTCTGGAATTCTAGATTGTCATCTCTTTTCTTGGTCCCTCAAGTGTTAACAAATTAATGCTACCTTTTCCCCCTTTCCTTCCTCCTTTTTGATTAGTAAATTCAATACGTGAGGGCACATCCCTTGTTGTGATTCATTGAGACTAAAAGCCGTGAGTACACCTTGAATTCTTGTTCTTGAAGAGAGAGTAGGTTTCATCAGAGTCTTCAAGCCTGAAATAATAGGGGAAAGTTTAATAGATGGCTTTGTTGTTATTTAAATAACTTTGGGAAGCATTTGCTAGATTCTTTCTCTCTTGTCCTCATTTGTATTCTTCTTCTTAATAAATCCTTCCTTTATGAACAATGAAAAATTCTTGCTAGATGTTAGTGAAAAATATGCAAACAGATAAAGATGTCAAGAAATGCTAGCAAAACATGAAGTGGTGTCACTTGTATATAATAGGGTATAGGCTGTCTCAATGATCTAACAACATGAAATGGACGTTTGAGATTGCTGAACAATACATGTAGAAGGGCCAAAAGGGGCAATACTGAGTATGTTATTTTACTTTTTCCCTTTCCTTTTTTTTTGTTTTCTGTATTCTCTTGCTTAAGGAGGATTTCTTGTCCTCCTCTTTCTCATGCCCTTCCTCTCTGTCTAATGAAATTTCTTCTTTTATCAGGAAAGAAAAAAAAGGTCCTCCTAAACAAAGACATTGAGAAAGAAAAAAAAAGTGACAGCAAAAAAAAAAGCAAAAAACCACACAGAATTATACTTCATAATAGCTTTAAGGACAAAAAAGCATCCTGAAAATCTAATTATTCCATGCTAGCCAAATACATCAAAAACTTCATATGCCACACTCCGCCATATAGTTTTTCTCTCGTTATGAATGGAGAAGGATTAATATAGTTTTATGTATTGCGGATCAAGTTCTTTTGTTGTATTTGATTTTTCAGATGAGATATGTCAAATTAGTAACTTGTGTATGCCAGGTAAACTGTATGAAATTTGCTTAAATTTTCAGAACTATGAATTACAGAGTCAAAATTTGGATTATATTTATTTCGATTTGTTTGTGGGTAGAATTGAATAACAGTTACCAAATCAAACTTTTTTAAATGTAATGAAGGTACCTTGTGAAGTGGTTTTATTTACTATTTGTTTCATGTCTTGGGGTTGTAGGTGGAGACCATTTTGGATAAAGAGAATTTCACCTTGGAGGAGCTACTTGACGAGGATGAAATTATTCAAGAATGCAAAGCTCTTAATGGTCGCCTTATAAATTTGTAATGCTCTTGTCATTTCCAATCTCAGATGTAATTTATTTTTTCATAGCAGAAAGAAAATGATGTATTTTTTAATTGTTTGTCCTGTTTATTAGCATTTTATATGTGTGAAAATCATCTCATTTAAGTGGTCATTTAGAAACTGAGATTATGTATAAACTTTGACTTCATAATATCGGTTGGAGGTGAGATTGTGAAGTAAATTGTGTAAAATACTAACATGCTGTGTTAAATGGAAGAAAAGAGAGCATAGGTTTGAGTTTTCATTTTGTTGATTTGTGAGATAAGATCTCTAACTCCTGATATGTTGTTGAACAAAAAATACACCAGATTTAGGTGGCATGTAGTCAACAAAGGTGGGTTGGACTTAGTTAGGATAGTGATGAAATTTGTAGTGATATAGGTGTTAGAAGAAAAGATCAGATTAAGGAAATTGAGGCAGTGTCTATTCAGAGAACATTCATGCTTTTTAATTTTGTTTCTATTGATCAAAGGACAAGGTGCATGTGATTCATGTTGTGATGAAAAGGGAAAAAAAGAAAAGCAAAACACTCAAGGAAAGGGGGAAAAAAAAAAAAGGTGATTGCATCACTGAATAAGATAAGTATTTTATTTCCTTTTTGCTCTTTATTTCTAGATCACATGAATTTAGAGTCTTTTCATCCCCTTGTCATGATTTAGACTCTAGATCTCTCATGGTTGCTTCATGTTTCATGAACAATGCACTTAGGTTGGGAAGGGTCTAAGGAAGGGGGAGGGTTACTTATTCTTTATGACTGTAACACATACAGGGTATTGAGAAAAGAAAATTATATAACTTAGTTTTCTTGTGCATTTGCTAAGTATTTCAATTTGTTAGCCACATTTGAATAAACATTAATATTTATTTTTGAATAGATATGTCTGTTATAGCTTTTGTATGTACTTTTTACTTTTAGTCTTTATTCTGGGAGACATAATTAGTAAGTCATTTGAAGAATACAAGTCTTGCTCCAGTCAAACATTGAATCTAGGTTCATAGTAAAGGTTTAGGCTGTGAAGCTGCAAATTGTTTTTGTTGGCGATTTGTGCCATATATTTTTCTGATAGAAGAAGAAATTCATTAGAGAACAAGAAAGGAGAAATGCAAAGGAGGAGGAGGATAAGACATCCTACTTAAACAAAAGAAACTACAGCAGAAGAACAGAAGAGGTACAGAGGGAAAACTTCAAAACAAAATGGCTTTCCAATCTCTCTACGTAGAAGTTAAGGTGATCCCCCTTGAAGAAACTTGTGCATAGCACCAGAGAGAAGCCATGAATACAATCCTATCTCACAGTAAATCTAAGGACAGATAATTCTCCTTGAAAATCCAAGCATTATGCTCTAACCAGAGACACGAAAGAGTAGCATACAAAGCACACTGCCATAAGACTTTTCCTTCTTTCTTTCTGCCAAAACCTTGAAATTCAACCAGAAGGAGCTTCTCTATACTTTGAGGGCACACCCAAGCTTCACCAAACACGCCAAAAAGCCTGTTTGTGCCATATATGATTTTCCATGTAATATAAGCAATATATTTGAATCAGGTTATTGTGAGTATGACCTTGGATCAGTTTAATAAAAGTTACTCCAGTGGGTTGCCTTCATTAAAGTAAAGAAATAAATCACAACCTTTACTTGGGAAGATCTAATTTCCTAAAGATGTGAAATGGACTGATTGATACTTCTTTTCTCTCAAATATTTTATGAATGCATACAATAGGTGGACACTTTTTTATTTTTATTTTTCAAATAGAAGAATAAAATTGTTGGAAAATTATAATATTCCTTTCCCTACAGGCATAATTTTGATCCAGTAAATTCTACAATATCTTTTTCTTCTCCCGAGGTTTAAGTTATATATTCCTTTGGCTTGGATACTAATTGCACAGATGTGTCAGGGCTGAATTTATGTCGCCCATTTTTTGCAACAAAGGTGTTGTAGTATTATGAAATGGAGTTATCGTAGTTGCTTTTAGTTAATTTGGTGTTTAATGAAGTTTTGTGTTCTGTGTTTGCAGCTTGCGTGTAAGAGCACAGGTTGAACAGTTGATACAGTACATTGTTGAAGAAGCTCCAGAGGATGCTGAAAAGAAGCGAACTTTCAAGTAGGTTGCTCAAAATTAAGATTGTTGTCGGTTCCTATTTAGCTGGATGTTTTGTTATAAATGTTATTGCCATTACTCTGTAACAGGTTCCCTTTTATAGCTTGTGAGATTTTTACTTGTGAAGTGGATATCATTCTCAAAACTCTTGTGGAAGATGAGGAAGTGAGGAAACAGAACTTTTAGCCCCTTTTTATTGATAACATTCTCTATAAGCTTTATTTCTGATTCCATTGCTTCTTGGCAGTTGATGAATTTGTTGTTCTCCTTTTTGGAACCAAAGCACTCCCATAGTAACCTACTAGCTGGATATTTTAGCAAGGTATTAAATATATTGAGTTTGTAGTTTAGTATATTTGTCTTTACCATCTGTAAAGATAATTTAGGGATTCTGTTTGATGCATTCTTCCCTTGTTATTTAATTATTTTCCATCCTTTAGTTCATTTTACAAATTATCTTGGCCCTTATATTTCTTAAGTTTTTATGGTGCTAGGTAGTTGTATGCCTGTTGTTACGCAAGACGGTTCCTTTCATGCACTATGTTCAAGTAAGTCCTCAACTTCCTTTTACTTGATTTTCTTACCGAAATTTACCATGGCATACTGCTATCATACTGCACTGCAATCTGCTAATGATTACTGCTGAACATTATATATATAAATGTGTGTGTGTGTGTATGGATGGATGGATGGATGGATGGATGTATGTATTTATGTATGTATTTCACATAGATATTGATGTTTTGAAAATGTTTTTTTCTTTATTATAAATTTTCAGACATATATTCTGCTCTTGAGAAGGGCAGAATATATGTTAGCTATTCCATCCTTCCCAAGGGCGGAGTAGCCACTTTGTTGAATTTTTTTTTCAAACCAGTTCAGACCTGGTAACCAAGGTCTGACAGCCCACTACACATGGGCATTCCGCCTGTGGAAATGGTACACCCATTCCCCAATTTTCAAGCTCTCTACTTTGTTCTGCTTCACCATCTACAAGTTACCAAACACAATACAAACTCATTAGTCATTACTCTCTCCCTTAATTTTTCTTCATTTAGCTACAAAAATTTGTGCTGGAAAAGAAGAAATTTTTGTGGGTTTTGGATATAAGTAAGAGAAATAATTACCACAAAAGGAATCATTGGTTTCTGGGGTGGTGGGGGAACTAAAGCTGCTTGTATCTGAGTGTTGCTACTCTGAGAAGATTGAAGCAAAGATTGAAGCTTGTCCCCATGTAAGCAGCAGCAAAAGAAGCCTCACATAAACAATAACAAGGCAAATAGAAGAGACCAAACCAGAGGAAATCCAATTGAAATGCAACCTGCTGTGTCCTCAATCTCCATCTCTTGTCTCTGGTAATTTTCTCTCATGTCAAATGAAATGATAGCAATGAAGGAGATTTAATAGACATAGACAAATGAGGGGCAGCTTTATATTGGGTAGTTGATGATGGTTCACTTGCTGGTGAGTGGAGGGTGACAAAATTTATTGAGGTTGATGTGAGTTTAGTGGGAGAGTGGGTGAAGGTTCAGGTACAATTTACATTTCATACGGAAGAGAAAAGGGGTCCTACTTATAGAAACACCAAGTGATGCCTTCAAATTATGCAAAGCCAAGTACTCCAATAGCAAATTTGCATTAATAGCGAAGGCTCTCTCTTGTCTTGTAGACTTGTAAGAATCTCTTGAATATCCAGCTCTAGGAATCATGGCAGAAGAGTTTTCAGGCAATTCAGAACACTGCCTCTCTAATGGGTAACTCGAACATCCATTTACTTAATATCCAAGAGAGAAGGAAAAAGGCTATTGCGCCCTCCTCAAAGGCGGAATGCCCATGTGCAGTGGGCTGTCAGGCCTTGGTTATTGGGTCTGAACTGGTTTGAATTTATTTTTTTAAATAAAGTGGCTATTCCACCCTTGGGAAGGATGGAATAGCTAACATGTATTCCCCCCTTCTCACGGGCGGAATATATGTCTGAAAGTTAAAAAAAAAAAAAAGGTATTTTCAAAACATCAATATTTATGCAAAATGTTTGAAAACATCAATATTTGTACAAAATGTCTCAAAAACATCAATATCTATGTGAAAAGGCCTAATGTATATCAGAGTTTAAATTGTAAAATGGAATTGTCTTAATTCACCCCCAATTCATGCCTGGTATGGAACATACTACAGTTTGTAAAATGGGGCTGTGGTGTTCTGTTTTAGTTTTGTACTTCTCTATCTGTATGTGTTGACTGGGAGGTCATCTACAAAGAATGCTGTTAATTTTTGAAAGAACTATACTAGTAAACTGTTGTGTGGAATTTGATGAGAATATTCACAGGAAACTTAAATAATGCTTTGTGTGATTCTTTGAAGGTAGCCTTTTGAAGCTTCATAATAAAAGCCAAAACATCACATTCTAAAATATTACTAGATTTGTAGTTAAAAAAAATTACTTGGACGGCTGGTTCATATAATTATGAAGAGATGGTCAAGCTTGTAAATTAAAAAACTATCTAATGATTTTCCTTATTGCTGCTAGGGATTTTATAATTATGTATCTAAAGTTAAATTTGTGAAGTATGTAAATATTATGGTTATTGGCAGGAGCAACATGATGGAACACTTGGAAGAATGCATATTTATTGCCTATTTATTAATGTCGTGTTATGCTCCTTTAAATTTCAATTAACAGTTGGCTGATATGTTGTCCTTGTGGCAATCCAGGCTCATCAGGATATTGTGAAGAAACTAGTTGACTTGATTGGAATTACATCTATCATGGAGGTTGGTTTTTGGCAACATCTGTTTCATGCTTTAAATTTTGGACTCATTGATTGAGCTTGTTATTATAGTGAGTTGCTTTCTAATATCTTTAGTTTACTTGCATGTTCAAACTATGTTGTTTGACTGATATCTGATGCTGAGGCATGTGACATCATCGGAATTAATATTTTCAAATCCTAAAATCTCCTACTTAATTGGTAACTAAGGTTACCATTCTTTTTTGCATTATGTGAACTATTCCATCAATAAATATCTTTTCTGTAATTTTAGTGATCATTATTCCCTTCTGCCAATCAGGTTTTGATACGTTTGATTGGTGCTGATGAGCATATGTATGTGAGTCATGTGGATGCAATGCAATGGATTGAAGACACTGATGTGCTTGAGATGATTGTGGACAAGTTCAGTTCTTCAGTAAGTTGTATCAGTTTCCATAAAATCTCTACAAATGTGGATACGATCATGGGATATGTTACTTTGTCTAAATTTAAAGAGAATTTTATGGATTTGGATAAAATATGATTTTGTAAAGTTGATATATGGAGCTAATACATAGCTTGGATAGATGAATATTTCTGAATAGGTGCTATATAAAATTCTATGCTCTCATTTTGAACATATAAATTCAGAGGAAGTTACATGGGCTGCTGTGCTGTTTCTAAATAGTTCACGATAACAAATAGTGGTATCCTTTTCTTGTTGTATTACTACTGAGAAATGCAGTTATACCCTGTTATGTTCTCTTCATTTGAAGCTTGTTTCTTCATGTGATTGACTTATAATTTTTGAGTTGTTTTAATGGCTTCTCTTTTGGTGTCTGTACATAGTTTCTCTTGTGGATTTACAGAGGGTCTGGGAAGCTCTTTTAAGCTTTTTTTTTTTTTTTTTTTTTTTTTNTTTTTTTTTTTTTTTTTCAAAATTTTAATTTTTAATATCAATTTTCAATTTCCTTTGTTCTTTATTTTGGATTGTTCAGGAGGATTTGCTATCCTTCTTTCTATTTATCTTTTTTTCTTTAATGAACTTTCTTTTAGAAAAAAAAAGTTATTTATTATTTAGTATTTCTAAATAAACGAAAATAATTTTATCAAAAACCACCAAGGGTTGAACCAAGTATGCAAGAAATATTATTTAGAATTGCAAATGTTTGTATGCATGCATATATATATATCTGACATGACACCCAACTCAACTAGGTAAGCATGCAGAAAATATCTGGATTGAGAGAAATAATTTAGAATCAAGTCACCAAGCATACTTATAATATGTCTAAACAGCCTAGTAGTTGGCAGTGAGTGGTAGAACACAAGAATTTTTGGTGAATGTTGGGTGTGTACTTTGGGTTTGGAATGGTTCTTATTGATGATGAATTTCAGATGTTTTGTAAGGAATAAGGAGGACAATGGCAGTGTTCAGTTTTTTGCGGTTCTTTGGCAATTTGGTTGGAGCAGAGTGCTCATATTTTTAAAGATACTTGTTGTTGTTAGAGCTATGGAACCGGATTTTTTTATGGCTTCTCATTGGTGCTCTTCCCATGGTTACTTTAAGGGACTATCTGACCGTGGGATTGGAGAACTTTATTGTATTGATGGGATTGTTTACTTTTGATGTGTTTTCTAAATGTTTGTTTAGAATCATCTTATCCTCCTATTTTTTCTCTTTCTCAAGAGAAGTGCAGCAAATATGCTCTAGAATTTATCTACTTTATATATATGTTGGATTCATCATAGATCACATTGACAATATATTCCTTTGACGTGGCTTTTACAGGATTCTCCAGAAGTGCATACTAATGCAGCAGAAACGTTGTGTGCTATAACACGTTTTGCTCCACCTGGGCTTTCTGCTAATATCTCCAGCCCAAGGTATGTTTTCCTGATCTTGATGCTTGCAGTTATGAATGATATTATACTTTAGTTTCTTATAACTTACAGCTCATACATCTTTTTCTTCTTTGACATATATTATTATATTTATCTTGCATTTGCAGCTTTATTGGAAGATTATTCCGGCATGCTCTGGAAGACTCTCGGCCAAATTCTGTTCTTGTTAACTCCTTATCTGTATGCATATCTTTGCTAGACCCTAAAAGGCTTACTCTTGGAGCATATCATACGTATAACCGTCAAATTACTAATGGATCCACAGTAATTGCAAATCCTGAGACTGTTGAAGGCATGTTAGAAAGCCTGGGTAAGACTGCCTTCTCTGACCATGAGCTTTGATTAATTTGTTCCCATGGAAGTTGCATACTTCAGCCTTTTTATCTTTCCTTGTACTCTTCGAACAATTTACTTTCATATCTCCTCGGTTGTCCCTTGTCAGTTCTTAGATCTTTCTTAATTCAGTTTCAATTTCATCTGTATAGGCAGGATGTGGGTAATGAAGTTATTCTGTTACTAAATTGTTTATGATATCAAGTTTGACATATAGAAGCCTAGCAAGGGATCAAGAGGATTAAAATACCCGTACAAGAAAGAGTTTTTATCCCTATGAAAGTGGATGGATTTGGATAGAAAAGCAAGGAAAGGTCTTTTGCTTGCCGTACTCACCTGTGTGATGCACTGGGTTATATTCTATTAACTTTTGTTAAGATCAAAATCAATAAAACTATAACACATACATTCTTTAGTAAAACTACCAAGTCAACAACTAGAAATCTTAGAACTTTAGTAAGAGTCACCTGATTAACTCATGGATTATTGTGTTCTGAATATTTCCGGGTCATGAAATCTGTGCTTTATAAGTGCTTTTGCCTCTTAGTAAACACAAATGCAACAGGGTAAAAGCCTAGCGCTGATGCTTGGTATTGTTTTTGAATTGGCACTCTCAATGTAAACATTCTGAATGATTTCTCTATTTATGGAACTGGGGTTTGTGTTGATTGGAATATGACATGCCTACTCGACTCTGAATCGATTATTGATATTGTAAACAGTGATTGATTAGTGGAAGAATTTCTGTAGGTGGTTGGACAGGAAGTTCCAGGGTATTATAGTTATGTATAAACACATGTACAAAATGTAAAAATAACCTTCATCTTTGTATCATTTTTATAGTAGTTTAGTCTCTTTTTAATTTCCTGCTGCTTCTCCTGCTCCTTCTAACAAAGAAAATATTGTTAGTTTGTGAAAACTTGTAATCATTTTATTAATATTGGGCACAGTTACATAGCAGTATTGTTAGAAACTGCTTCTGACGACTCTTTCCTATGGACAAGTTTTATTGTTTTCAATTAGAAAGAGGTAATTAGGAAAAAAATAAAATTGGAGTTTCAGTCAAGTTATTACTAGTATCCAACATGTAAATGCATACTTATATTATGTCCCATATAGACTCCTTTTTGTGTTTGGGCATGCATGCTTGTGGGCCTTTTTTGTAATTTTAGTGTGACAGTTTGTACAAGAGAAAATAAAACACTGATAAGGCTTTTAACCTGCAGGTGATTTACTCAAGCTTTTAGATATTTCTTCTACAGAAAGTCTCTTGGTAACTACTTATGGCAAGTTACAGCCACCTCTTGGAAAGCATCGTTTAAAGGTATGCTATTTGGAGTTATTGCTTATGAGTCTTGTTGGTGATTTTTAGTTGAGTATAGAACATTTACTATCAGAATACCTAGGTTACCTTTGTAATGTGTTTGTGATGTTAGAAAATGCAAAGTAATATTTTCTGATGATTGTTGAACTTGTGCTTTTTTCTCAGATTGTAGAGTTTATATCGGTCTTACTAACTGTTGGTAGTGAAGCTGCTGAGAAGAAATTGATTCATCTTGGAGCAGTTCAAAGAATTCTAGACTTGTTGTTTGAGTAAGTTTAGTATTTCTGTTATCTTGCCATAAGAGTCATTCTATCCCTTGCCTTATGTTCTGTTTGAATGATGTAGGTATCCTTACAATAACTTTCTGCATCACCAAGTAGAAAACATAATAATATCTTGCTTGGAGAGCAAGAATCCTACTCTTATTGAACATCTTCTTCGTGAGTGTGATCTTGTTGGGAAAATTATTCAAGCAGAAAAGCAATGCACATTGGAAGCTGATACCAACAAGGTACATGATCTGACCCTTGTACACTTTTATGTCCTTGTGAACGAGTTTATATTGTTGGATATTCTACTTTTTGGGAGGAATACATATCTTGATATTACTATTTGTGTTTATCAAAATTTTCTTGCAGCCAACTATACCTGCTGAGGGTAAGTCGCCACCCAGGATAGGCAGTATTGGACACTTAACCCGTATATCTAACAAACTTGTCCAGTTAGGGAATAACAACAACGAGATTCAGGCACATCTGCAGGTTTGTTACTATGTCTTGAACAATTTTTGTGGGAAGTTTTTCAAGAGTTTGGACAAGTACTGCTACATTTAGTGTTTTGACCCCGTCTTTTTTCTTTTTCCAGTGAGTTATTGCCTCCTGTGTCTGTGTAGTATTGAATGTGCAAATTTAATGTTTAAAAAAAACTACATAATAATTAAGTTCATTTTTAAATTCTTTTATGTTGACAGGAAAATAGGGAATGGACAGATTGGTACACGAATGTTCTATCAAAGCGAAATGCAGTGGAAAATGTCTCTCAATGGGCTTGTGGGTATGTTATCTTCTTAATTATAGCATTCTTTGTATAAATGGTTTATCTGCTTTGGCAAGGTCTGAATTAGCTAATATAGTTAAACTTTTTAACAGAAGACTAATATTTAAAATTTTCCATTCCCTCTAATTTATCACTCTTCATGTTAGCACTACCAAGTTCTTGACCCAAGCTTTCTTGGTTCTGAAACTGTCTGAGCTCCTTTGGAGATTTCTATATCAGTAAACTTCTTTGAAGCCATAAATATAACACGATAGGAACAGGAAAGCCTCCTAACTAGTTATTCTATGCCCTGACCTTTTCTAATTATAACCAAATATTAGAGCATTGAGCTCCAGAAGATTTAAGTTGCATAATAGTGTAACAGAGGACTGGCAGAATTTTAAGGAAATGTTTTTCTTATCTACATATCTTATTTGGGATAGGATTGTCCCTTTAACTTCTTTCTGGGTTTCTACCATAAATTATTTAGTGGGTTCTCTTCATCTGACTTCGAGGGGAATTGGCAAGCTCCATTAACTGATGTGCCTTCTGTTTGTTTGTGCTTTTGTTCTGTTCTAGGAGGATTCCTCGTTGTCTGTTCTTGTTCTTGTACTTTTCTCTTCTAATAAATTCTTTCATCTAAACAACAATAATGTATGATAGGATGCTGTACTTACAAAAACAACACTAATCAACCATCATTACTGACGTTTCCTTAGATTTTTTGCTGTTATGGTCCTTGATAAACGAAGCTATTGATGTGAAAGAAGAGATTGAATCTTGAGAATGCCTGCGAAACTAATTTTTTATGGGAAATTAGATCTGCCAGCTCCTCACAGCTGTAGATAAGGGCTCTAGCAATTGAACTTGTATTCCTGTTAAGCTTCCATCTCATCCCACAATCTCCAATGCATTTGAAACTGGCTGTGGATAATATATTTTTGAATTAGAAATTACTCAGCTCATATGGCTGGAATTTTATAACATTATTCCAATTGTCCTTGTGCTTGAAGCTCCACTTTTCCCTATATTTTTTTGATCAGTTAAAAGATTTGATGACTGCTGCTGGTAGCCAATCTGCCAGTGAACAAGTGGCAGATACGTCCAGTCTTGTAAATTTCCTAGTTTTCTGAATATCATCCTTGAGGATGATAAGCAAGGTGTTCATTGGGGGATTTCTTCCTTATGAGATACTAAAAGCATTGAATGATTCTCTTCTATCAAAAAAAAAAAAAAAAAAGCATTTAGTGATTCTGCCTGCCAGTGAGGCCTCATGACATTATAATGAATATTCTAACCCTCTATTCCCTCTAAGTTATGCACTTTTTTTTTTTTTTTTTGTGGATAAATGTTCATGAAAGTGAGAAAGAGAGGATACATATAAAAGGAGAGGATAAGGAATCCTCCTACATAATTTCAATAAAAAGAGAACATCTAAAGTAAGAAAACTCATCAGTGCAGTAAAGCTCTCCAATCCCCCTGCATACCTGATAGGGAGCTTCCCATAAAAAAACCATGGGCAGAACACCAAAGCCATAAAGACAATCACATTGCATAAAAAGCTCCAAGGACGAAGAAGCATCCTGAAATGTCCAAGCACTCTGCTCCAGCCAAATACACCAAAGAAGGGCATACATCACACGCTACCATTAATTTTCATTCTTATCCTGCTGGAAGCTTTATAGTGTTTATGTTTTTGGGGTTCTGCTCAATAAATTCTGTGAAGTAGTATCATTAATTGTCTGTTATTCTGCTTTTTGAAACTGTGAACTTAAGGAATTCACTAACTTCACAAATAGAAATATTCTTTAACACATTATTTCTTATTATTGTCAGGGGCTATAAAAGTTTGAGGCAGCTTCAGTATGGCCCTAACCTCTTAAATTGACTTATTTTTAAATCCTTTAAAATAAATTACTTTGAGTTTTGATTTATTATACTTTTTGATAAGCTGTGTTTTCTTATGTCTATATTCTCACATATATTGAGCCTAGGGCATTCCTATAATTACAGTCAAGATTGTATTATCTCTTTTCCTTTCTCTAATGATGATAATTGATTGTTACAGGAGACCAACGGCGTTGCATGACAGGAATAGGGATAGTGATGAAGATGATTATCAGGATCGGGATTATGATGTTGCAGCCTTGGCAAATAACTTAAGTCAGGCCTTCCGTTATGGCATTTACAATAATGAAGACATTGAAGAGGTACTCTCCTATTTTATTAAGCACCTGTCTCTCTCTGAGTGTATCTGCATTATAGTGTACATTTGGACAAGTAATGAAACTATGATGGAGAGAATTATTATAATTTTTCTAGCCTTGATAGGTCTGAGCGGGAAACAAATTTATCTGGAAATCATTTTTTTTTTTTTTTTTTTTTTATTGGGTTNTTTTTTTTTTTTTTTTTTATATTGGGTTTGTTTTGCCAACCTCAAGTGGATTAATTCTTGCTATCTTGTTGCTGTACAATACTGGGGGATGTCTGTTAAGGTATTAAAGTATGGGTGAGTGAATAAGCAATTGAAGGTATCATTTGATCAGAATTTAAGACTTGCAGTGCTTAACTAAGGAAGTAGAGTCATTGGAATAGAAAATAATTGCAGGTGGTCTGAGATATAAAATAGGATGTAGCTTCCTTGGAATTGTTGTTTACTATAAACCAAATTGAAAGATTTAACTGAAAATGAAATGGCTCCGTTTTGGGTTCAAGAGGACCCAAGAAATAATTTTTGAAATCTTTTCTGTTAGGTAGCAAAGACCTACAACTGTATCAGAAAGTGATTTTGCTCCAGTTCATACCCTCGCTATCCTAAACAAATCAGAGTAGAGTCAAAACACATAGTTTTGCCTGCATTTTGGAGTTTGCTTGGCCTTCAGGTGCTTCTATAGGAATATTTTTGCTTACCCTAAGTTGATACTCTTCTTAAATTCTGTAACTTGAACTGCTAGTATTTATGTGGAATTGCCAATGCTTAAACTAATTTATCTAACAAATACAGCCAATTTGTGCTTTTTCTCAGTTTTCACTTCAGGAGTTTGGTAACCACTTTCTTTGCGAATGGTTTTACTTTCCTCATGCCTTGAGAATCATTTTTTATTTTATTAGAGGAAGATAAGTTCCTTATGCCAACTTTTGGTTGCTTTAACTCCTGATTATGGTCCTGGTTTTTCATTCACTATTGGTTTGATACTACTATTTATCCTGATTTTATGTCAGAAATATGTTTAGTCATCATTGCATGACTCCTGACCTTACTTACATGTGTTTCAGGCCCATGGTTCTCTTGAACGGGATGATGAGGTATAGTTTTACTTCCCTCTTAATGTTGATATTGAATCTGATGATGGGGTAGGACCTGTGCAATTGAATTAGTTGAACATGTGATTGAGTTTGATTAGTTGGGAGGAATATATTCTGATGGCAGACACTTTTGGTTTCCTGATTAGCAATAGGTAGCTTGATTAGTGCATTGTGCCTAAAATATCTTGGGATAGAACTTCTTTAGTTGCCATATCTTGTGCCCTCAGCCAAGGGCTCCCCTCCCCTCCAGTAAGTGGCTTGCACCTGGGCTCCAAAAGATCTTGGCCTTTATCAACTTCATCTGTGATGTTTAATGAGTTGTAGTGAATGTTTGGATTAGCTTATTTTGTCCTTCCAACTGCTATTTTGAACTCAATCAGTTATGTGGGTTAAAATTGTGTGTTTTTGATAAAAGATTAAAATAGTTGTTCACACATTCCAATGCACTCTTAACAGCTTTTTCACTCCTCACCCAAGATTTTGATTATTTTAGCTTTACCTTTCCTTCTTACCTAATTGTCCTTTGATATTTATTACACCATTAAAGTGCTTTATACCTTTTTGGTTACTAGGCCAGGACTATTCTAGAAAGATTTTGACTTGCTGATCAAGTTGTATCAAGCCTATAAAGGGCTTCTCATGTGTAAAACGAAAATAGCTTCATATTTCTTATGAATGAATATGATCTTTTCAAATCTGAATGGTTTCTAATCCCTAGAACCCCCTTTCTTTCTTCCAATATCTATCTCTCCTACCTTGCCCTAATTTTGGCCTATCAGCTGCTCCTCTCTTTTTTCTACTGAATCACTTCCGATGGTACTTTCATCAAAATCTGTGCAGTCACAGAGTGAGCATTTCTTCTCATGGTTGTCATATTTAGCTACTGTTCTTAATTTTCTTGCTGACATTTTTTGAGTTTAATACATGTCATAATACATCATCTTTTATATATTTGGCAGGATGTCTATTTTGATGATGAATCTGCTGAAGTTGTTATATCTTCTTTGCGGCTTGGAGATGACCATGAAAGGTAAGTGGCAGGTTTTCGCTGATCTTTTGTGTTAAATTTTGTAAATAGAATTCACATGTCCTCACTGTGGATCCTTATGGCTGGTGTCTGTGTTAGTAAAACTTGTTAATCTTAAATTATTTTTTGATATAAATCTCATATTTTGCCCTCACACATGCAGTGGGTCTCTCTTTACAAATTCCAACTGGTTTGCTTTTGAGGATGACAGAGTTGCCAATGAACGCTCAGCTGGTGCCCTTGCTTCTCCATCGCCAAATGCCGAGGAGACTGGTGTTACCGATGGGAGTGGAGATGATAATGTTATTGTTGGTGAAGATGAGGACTTGGTTGACACTGCAACATCTCCTCCAGAAGCAGGACCTAAACCAGAACATGGTGGAATTGATAAACCAGTAGAATGGGTTGAATGGAGGGAGTCCTCAGATGCTAATGACCCTTCTGATGTTCTTCCCAATGGAGAACTTCAGCTGGAATCTGGGAACAGTGACGCTGATGCAGCTGAACCATCTTCGTCATCTGGTGTTGCATTAACAAAGGATGAACAGACAGGTGTTGAACCATTAACGTCACCCAGTGAGAACCCATGTGAAAAAACCTCTGGGCCAATAGAATCAGAAGGCGAAAATCTTAGTTCATCTCCATCCATTTCTGTGGATGGAGCATCAGCTGAAGTTAAAGAAGACAGTAATGATGATCCTACAGATGACAAAAAGGCAGTTGAAGAACCGGGGAGCTAGTGTAAATTCTCGTAATCAGCTTGAGTGGCTAACTATGCAGCATTGACCAGGTGGGAAGATGAATTCTGGACTTTGGCTGGCCAAACAGTATTTAGGGACTTCCTCCACATCCGTGGAGCTGTGTTATTTTATAGGAATATTGATTCTTTATTCCCCACCTGTGAATTGAGCGCACACTAGTTTTGAAGCAAGAAATTAAGTGTTTCATGAGTCCTTAGCCCATGCTGTTAGGTTCTACTGGATTCTTCACGTGTTTATATCAATGTTTACTCTGCCCAATTAGGTGATGCCAAATTTTCACCTTTTCTTGGATTCTTGGATAATTGTTCATATAAAAATGATACTGTCTCTGTTCAGTTATGAAAATGAGTTTCTTCGTTCAGTTCATCCACACAAGTAAGAGAATCAGATTCTGAGGGAAGGTTACTTACAGAAGTCTGGTTCAATCAAGCTCAGGTCTCTCGGATCTTCAGCAATCCCAAATATAAATGATTGCTGATATTGATTTCCAGTTGAGACAGCATCTAGAAAATGGAAAAATTGAGGGGGAGGGGGGATTGGGGGTGTTATGTAATTATTATGAGCTTCAAGAGAAATAAGATGTGGTGACAGTTAGATCTATGGGTTTCGAAACTTTGTACTAATCTCTTAAAAGTAAATTGTTTTAGTTTTCTGCCCGATCAATTTAAAGTTGAGTATCACAGATAAAGCGTTTTATTTTTGGTCATTCTAGATTCAACGAGTTGAGTTACATTCAATTGCCATGTTTTGATAGGAAGAAACTGCGTCGAAATTACTCAGCAAATTGCTGACACCGGTTTCTGTGTGCTCAACATAATGTTTGAATGAGGGTGTCCAAAACAGGTGTTCATAAAATTTTAGGTTCCAAGTGCTTGTTTATTCTCAATATGTAAAAGCTGCAATTATGACCCATACTAGCCTTTGTTTCTTTGTCCTATCGTAGGCCATATTTAAGATGTAACAAGCAAGACGAATACAGGCTATTACTGCCTATTAAACGTCTATCTATATGCCATATGTGGAAGTGTTTAATTTTCTCTACTTTGGTTTCAATTTCTGTTTTAGCCCCTGAACCAATCCTGTATGAAACGATGTTAGATATAGAAAGGATACAATAATCACAATCACGTCCTTGATCACTTTCTTACAGGAACCATAAAGCATATAACCTAAACTTATAGACTACGTATACAAAAACCGTTCATGATTATTCTTTTGTATTTATAATCAAGCATGCGTGTCCGTGGTCTTTGTCCTTAACCAGATTGGTCTAGATCTTCTTGGCAGATACGGGATCTCTTAGCGGCGTAGATTATGGAGTGCAGGCAAAGATGAGCGTTGAGGTAGGGAGATCATCTTTGATGGCGGATGCTAGATTTCCTTTTGATGATGAGGAGGATCTAGTCATCTAGAGCAATGAGGAGGTATATATTGTTAAAGAACCATCTCATCCAAAAGCTCAAGTACAAAGAGACAAAACCATCTCACTCAAAAGTTTAAGCTATTAGGTAAAGACTCATAAATAATTTTATATTTAACACATATAGAGTTTAAGTACGTCAAAACAATCTGGTGGGGCGAGATTTATACGATGACATGATTCTCAAAAACATAATGCTGAAACAATGAGAGACAAGAATGAACTTCTCCCAAGAGAATTTTGTAATCATGCCATGCTGGGTTTAGATATGATGATTGCCAATTAAGTGCCGGTTTAGATCTGCCTTTTACGTTCAGACCTAATTCAATATCCAAAGCAGTGAAAGTCTAATAAAGATCTTGGAATTGCTGGGTTCGTTTTTTTAGTCTTTTGTTACGGTGCAAAGCACCTTTTTGTTTACTTTCTTTGCTCTTGTTACCACTCAATCTAGAGTGTGTAGTTGGCTTGTTAGCCTGGTGTATGGATTACTTGATGTAGTTCTTGTTTATCTTCAATGTTAACTGTTTGCCTATGAAAATAAATAAATGTTATTTCATTAACTGTTTGCCTTGGTTCCGCATACAAAAATTTACTAATCATACGAAGCAGGATGCTGATTTGACTATCACTGCTAATCTTGTTAAAAAGCATAAATAAAAAATCTTGGACAACAACCTAATAACAAGAGATAACAAGGGGACTAAATTTTACATTTTGTTTGTGGTTCATTTTTATGTGTTTGTCATTTTATTGGGTCTTTGACTCTTTGTACATATAGGTTTATTCTCTCCAATTATGTAATAGTCTGTAATACATCAACATGCCTAGATTTATTTTAATTTTTTTTTCTTTTTTCTTTTGCCTCCTCTTTTGTTTCCCAAGCAAAACTTAACAGCAAAAGCATAAGACTGCAAAAAAGGGGATGGGAGCACGGACCTTATAGTGATTAAGTGAAAGGAGAATACCTATTTTCAAAGCCAAAGCATACCACATGTTTCAATGAGAATTCACAGTGAAAAATTATTTCAATTTTTTTGTATTAAATTCTTGTTAAAAGATAATTCCATATTTGTAGCTCTCATATTTTTAAAACTTGAAATTTTGCACACATGGGCCATAGTTAAAGGGAATTCTTCACATTTACCCAAAAGAATTTAAGCAGTTCACACAATTAACTCATCTAGAGTAATTTGAGGGAAAATGCATAAACATGCAATCTAACTTTTGACATATTTGATCATTTCCAAACTTTTTCTCTTTAGTTTGTAGTTTCAATTTCTGCAATATATATATATATANTATATATATATATATATATATATATATATATATTATAAAAGTAAGTATTTGACTCCAATCTCTCTCTTTAGTTGAAATTAACCTCCCCTTTATTTTCAAACCATATAAAAGTCTTCCTTCACATTTACACCTTACAAAATCCTCCATAATAATAACTCCAAAGCATGCTAGGGATTACTATTGAAGTTGTAATCTGAAATATCATCTAACACCTTACATGCATGTGTATTAAAGGTAACATTTCATCCTCCCCCTCTTAATCATCCCTATATAAATAACGACTTTGCATCAACGTTTCTCCCAAATTTGCATCCCTATAAACAAATCACTCTCATTTTCATCCCCTTGCATTTTGCACTCCTTCGTAAACCAACAGAAAAAAAAAAAAAAANAAAAAAAAAAAAAACAATCCACTCATGGTAGTAGCTGTTCTTCCTCAGTTACCTCAGACCATTTTTCAGACTCAAAAGCAAACCTCAATGACGCATGGGAAATCACTCTTTCACAAGAAGAAATACAAGAAAGGTTTATTTTCATTAACGAGGATAAATATCAAAAGTATTTCAAACTCATTCTAAACAAGTACCATGACGAAGTAGAACCGGTCAGAGTGACCTTATTTGATCAACAAGGGAAAAGAAATTATCAAATGAAATAGGGATGGCAATGGGGCGGGGCAAACACTCCCCATCCCCATCCCCGAAGGACATCCCCATGCCTCATCCTCGGACTCATCCTCGGCCAAGGATTTTTCAACAGCCCCATGCCCTGCCCCATTTACCCATACAGTCATCTTGTGGGTACTATCAACCTCCCATCAAATAGAGCATTCAAATACAAAAAGGTTCTAACAAAGAATTAGGTTAAAAAAATTATAAAGTCCAACAGTAACTGATAATTTAAAGAAACGAACTGCTAATTTGAAGTAAAAATTTTATGGGGTTTGATTATGTAATATATTATATGTATATTATATGTACAGTGCGAGGCGGAGCGGAGCGGGGCGAGGCGGGTAGGGTAGTGACTTCCCCATCCCTGGCCTCATAAAATTACTCATCTCTATCCTTATACCTATTTTTTCTGTCCTATACCCGTACCCAACTGAGTAAAAATAACGGGGCCCATCGGATATGGGGCAAATTACCATCCCTAGATGAAACCAAGGTTGGAACCAAGATATAGAGGAGATGAAAGTAAGGTGTATCTTCTTGTTCCTTGGGGCAAAGATGAAAACAATGATCTTTTTAAAACATTAGGACTTGTGTGGCGCAGCAACAACCTTTTTCATGTTAAAGTGATATACAATTCAAGGAAATGATTATTGCTGTTTCTCACATTTTACTGTACTGCTAGTTGGCATTATCCTAGCCATACAAATGAGTGCAATAAGTTTAGATTGTCATTTATACTAAGACGATGAAATGTGAACTTATATAGTGTGCAAATCGCATTACTTTACCATAATCTAGTGTGAAATTATCTAGTTCATCCTCCCTCTAGTCAATTGATGTCTGAAAATGATAAACTTCTAATAATTCTTGTCTCCAAAAAGATAAAGCCAAATAATAGTAAATGACCCCAAATTGAAATTCTGTCCTTTTATCTTATTTTTATACTTTGCATTTTAGGTTTAAGCACATACTCAAAACATTTCATTGTCAGGGCTGTAAGCCTTAAAAAAAAAAAAAAAAAACTGTGCTTAAACATCATCATAATCAATCATACTGGAATGTCATTCTTGCTTGTATATAAGCCAATAAATTTTGTACACTTATCTGTACCTCATTAAGATTTTGTTGTCTCCATCATCGAACTCCTCACATCATAGAAAACGAGAACAAGAATTATTTATATGCAGTCTCTTCCATTCTTTTTCTTTTCTTTTTGGTTACGGGTTCAAACTTTGCTGATTGGAATGACAAATATATTTGTGGTAAAAAAAATTGTAATGCATACATATAATGACGATCACGGATAGACATCTTTTAACTCAACATTGCATTTTGCAGAAGTCAAAATTGAGGAGGTACAATAAAATACTCATTGCCCATCTCATGATAATTTTAGACGATGAATTGCGAGTCCATTCTGAGCTTCAGCAACACGTCCCCACCTTCCTAGACGAGGTTCCTGATGGCAAGACATCTTCCAATGTTAGAAGAGTAAACAACAAATCTTGTAAGAATACAATGAGTTATGAAAATTATGAAGTGGAGTTTCAAAAACTTAGGCAAGATGGTTTACGAATAAAAATGAATTATTATCGCAAAATTGTACATGCAGAAATCCAACAAAGTTATGACAATTAAAAAGTACCAAACCAGAATGCAAGAATGTGCTAATGGGGGCTTAAATCAAGCAAAGCATTGAAAATAGATATCCGTATAGTTGCAGATAAGATGAAGGGTGTAGCTCAAGCAAACATGACAAGATTTGTACATCAAAGATTAGGAACCTAGAAATTTCCTAGAGATTACGACTCAAGGCAACATAAAGCAGTTTATAGGTAGTGGATTGGGGAGAAGGAATCAAGTCAGTTGAATGATACTTATAAGATAAAAAACGAGAAAATAAGTTTGCATCAGCTTTGATTCCCCTCTTTTTTCTTTTTCTTTTGTTCTTTGGGAGAGAGAGAGAGAGAGAGAGGGGGGGGGGGNGGGGGGGGGGGGAGTGTTCCAGCTTGGTGATTGTCCCACTTTTTATCTTGTCAAGCTCTTTGGTTTAATAGAGCCTCTATGAGAGGAGACTCATTCTAGCGGGTAATTGGCAGCTTGTCAGTGAGTAGGCTACCTATTAGCACTAACTTCTTATATTAAAATTTGAAAGACAGAGATAGCTTTGCACTCACAAAAATATCAAGGACTTCAGAGCAATCTAAAAGTACACTAAACAAGAAAGAGCATAGTATCACAAGGCATAACAATTAGAGCAAAACTTCACCTGTCCAACTCCAGCAACCAGGAATTGTGCTGATTTTGCAAAAGCCAAGGAGTTCACAAACCCAACCTGTTTTACAAAAGGTTTAACTAAGTGTTAAATAAGAGTCATAGCGGCTTTTATATCAAACTCGAGCATTTTTTATTTTATAAGTATATAGAGATATGAGTTCCATCTAGGGAATTGTATTTCTATAGAGAAGTCAGGTTTTCTATGTGCTGTATCTTCTATTAGAACCTACAATTTCTTTTTAGATAAAAAAAATTTACAGAAGCTACATTTAACATCTAAATAAAATTAATCCAAGAAACCTTTTGTTGCTATTCTCTCTCTCTCTCTTTCTCTCCCCCCTTTTTTATTGGTTGCTATTCTCTTACTTACCAATGGTACATCATAAAGAGGTTTAATGTCCTTGGTCTCGCTCTCGATTGCCCATAATCGAACAGAGCCATTGCCAGCCGCAGAGGCAGCAAGATCACTGTTTCTACAAACGGTGACTGCACTAACCCACGAAAAAGCTGATGAACAATTATGGCTCTCAGCATTCTGGTGACCATTTTCTGCAGGGTGAAGATAACAGTACCTCTTTTAGTTACCCAACATAAGACTACAAAAGATAAGACCATTTTCATATCTAAACAAATTCAAGTATTCAGATTACAACACATGAAGTAGTTAACCTAAGGGATAAAATATTATGTATGAGAGTAACTAAATATAAGATAATGGAGGAAACGCTATAGCATTCACAGAAAAACAATGAAAAAATCTTTTTCCTCCAAGGCTCCAACACCATCAAAATTTTAAGAAGAATTAAGGAACCATTGATATATTAAATGACATTTGAATAACAGAAAATCATCAACAGAAAATTCAAAGATGTACCAAAGCCACCATTGGGAATTCTTCCATTATCATTTGGGTCAGATTTCATGTGTTCAGTCAGCACGGCATGAGCATTTCTCACAATGTAAACGGGCTTCTTTCGCATTAAGCTCCAAAGCTCGATGCTTCCATTATCCGAGCCAGATAAGAATTCACCATTATCAACAAAACAACAGCATTCTAAGGAAGAAGCAGGAGCACGAAAAACTAGACGTGACTCTTCATGAACCTATATTAAGAGAGCATAAAAAAGTTGATCTTACAAAAAATAACACAACCAAATACAGGAGTACACATATATAAAGGAAACAAAGGCCCTAGCAAACCCCTCCTTGGCTAGTCAGAAAATACCCCTCAATTATTTATAAATTTTCTCCATAAGTAAATAGGGAAAGGAAAAGAACAGAACAATTGTATGAGAAAGTAAAGCACATCTGACATAGAAGACGCTGGTTCATCGCCAAATCATTCCAGATTTCCTAAAATTTCCCTCAATTATCTATTATTTCTTTTTCTTTTTCAGGATGGACAATGTGAAGAGGATAGGAAAGAATCAGAATGCATCCCATCAACGGGTCACCTTTGTTAAAACTCAAAGCAAACTTTGACTACATGTTCCTAAGTTCAGAATGCAATGTGAAAAAGACATAGAAGAACAGTATTTGGTTACCTTAAACAACTGCATGCTACGGTCACGCCCAACAGTTAATACCCTTTCTTTGTGTAAGCAATCAATATTTAATACTTCACTTTGGTGGCCAAATAGAGTATTCATGTAAGTTCTGTCTTCGGCATTCCATATCTTGACAGTTCGATCAAATGAACCAGAAAAGAGCTCTGTAGTTCCTTGCCTAAAAGTTAGACATGAAACAGGGCCTCTATGACCTGGAAAGGCCTGCAAAAGACATGATTTACAGCTAAAAATAACAAGCAACAACCAAATAGCCCAATAACCTAGAACTTTTGTTATGAACAACCCTTAAATGTTGCAAGAGCTAAGTTATTTTGTTAAAATATGGTGGCCAATTTAAGTTGAAGCAGTTAGACTAGGTTCAACTTTGATAATCAACTCGTAGGATCCTATGGACATGGTAATACAACCACAACTAACTAGAACACAAATCATGATGAAGTCTAAGCAGTTTGATTGAGAAATGCATATCATGATATTGACGAGATATGATTTTTACCTAGAAGTGTCTGCTACCAGACAAGCAGCAGGGTGCACATTTACCTAGGTTGTTGATCATGTAAATGGGCCATACAAGCAGTAAATAAATACTCTTATTCCAACAAGATCTGTAATGACTGATCAAAAGTTTGAATGATTTGAAAATGCCACTCATTTTTGGACAGCTGTTTGTTTATGCTAAAACCTGAACAATAATTATATTCTGCAAAGAACGATTGAGTTACCTGAATATGCTCTCGTGTACGTGTATCCCATAGATGAACATGCCGATCAAGGCCTCCAGTTGCCAAGTACCGACCATCAGAGCTTACAGCCAATGCTAATACATGTTTACTGTGCTTTGTGGCTCGCCCTTGTTGATCTTTCACCCCATGAGACCTCAGTACTTCATCACTAGGCCAACGATACTTTTCACTTTTCCCACTATTTACATCCCAGTGCATAATGGTGCCATCCTTGGAAGCTGAAAAGCCCTTTAAGTCATCCTCTGATAGAGCCACAGCAGTAACAGAATGTCTATGCTTCACTAATACTTGAAATTCACCACTAGTTTCTGGTCGTTGCACCCTATATTACATTAATAAAACATCATAAGCATTACAAACTAGTCCGTAAGTAATCAAGCAAGTTGCAAACATACAAAATGCCTGTCTGCAGATTCGATTCATTTTACTACAACTTGAACTAAGGACCACTACCCAAATTTTCAATTTTTCACCCATCCCAACCACCTAGGCTTAGCTTAGGTGCCTATTTCTCCTTAGCATAATAATCCTTTTGAATCTAATTTCCTACCAAGAGAATAATTTTTATAGCACAAAAAGGAGATGCATTATAACCAGCAACAATATTATAACATCGGTTTCCATGACCCTCTAACTTCCATTTTCTCCCTGTATCTGCTAATGCGTAAATAAATGTGTCACCCCAACTTAAAAAAGTAAGAGAGAGAGAGAGAGGAACATAAACCAATCCATCGCATCAATTTAACCAATGAAATGCAGTTATCACCTGGAAGCAATTGCTCTCCGAACCATGCCACTCTTTTCGCGTTGCTCCTGTGCTAACTTCTCTGCTACAAGTGAATCCCTTTCTCCATCCTTTTCATCATCATCATCTTCTTCTTCTGCACTATCTTCCCTCTCTTCCTTCTGTTTCCGATAAATATCTCGAACCTTTCTGACAAAATCCTCTGCAACCCTCTTCCTTGCCTCAGCCGCAGTTTCCTCTTCTTCTTCCATCTCAGCCCCATCAGCTTCCCCTTCCTCATCCCCATCACCAACAAAAAACCCATCTTCCTCTTCGTCGCTTTCTATTTCAGCATCATCAACTTCGTCATCAACTTTGCGACGCTTCCTCGATTCGTTACCAAAAAATGGGTCATTGTTGAAAGAGAAACTCTTGCCCTTCCTTCCACCTTTATTCTTAGCATTCTTGGTCTTCATGATTGAGTTCTATGAATGAAGAGGTTTGAGAGTCCAAGAGAAAAAGAGAGAGATATGGGTTTGCAGGGAATACTGCTAGGGTTTAAGGGTCTGAGGTTTATAGTTTCAGAGACAGCGAAAAAACGAAGCTTTCAAGTTGGGAAGCGGCAAGTGAAGTGGATGGTGATTGGTGACAGCGGAAAATGCTCCACGGGTCTTGCTCTTGGTAGGGACATTCGGGTATGGGTTTCGGTTCGGGTCATGGACTGTTAACTGTTGTTTGTTGTTGTTGTTGTTGTTTTTTTTTTTTTTTTTTTTTTAAATACTTTTTCTTTTTCTGGCAAAGGTCCTAAAGGACAAAGAAATTTTATTGTTTTTTTTTTCGTAAAGGTATAAAATTATAAATAAATAAAAATAAGCAAAGTGTATTTGATTTTTTTAAAAATTAGGAAAACATATACATTTTCTTTTTCTTACAAATATAAATAAAAAATTGGAACTTGGACAATACTTCCAATAATGTTAAACTATGTTAAGTAGCCAAGACAGCCAAGGTGGGTTGGCTTAATTGGTTAAAGGAATCTGGCTTAAGGCACTTTTTTAAGTTCAAGTTCGAGTCTTCCTATGACCAAAAATCTCACTTGATAACAATCTTCACCAGGGAGATTTCCTAGTTTCTGTCTGCCTCCTTTTAGGATCCTTTGTGACCAAAAATCTCACTTGGTGACAGTCCTTTTAGGTATGCCACTAGTGCTNTTTCAGAGACAGCGAAAAAACGAAGCTTTCAAGTTGGGAAGCGGCAAGTGAAGTGGATGGTGATTGGTGACAGCGGAAAATGCTCCACGGGTCTTGCTCTTGGTAGGGACATTCGGGTATGGGTTTCGGTTCGGGTCATGGACTGTTAACTGTTGTTGTTGTTGTTTTTTTTTTTTTTTTTTTTTTTTTTAAATACTTTTTCTTTTTCTGGCAAAGGTCCTAAAGGACAAAGAAATTTTATTGTTTTTTTTTTCGTAAAGGTATAAAATTATAAATAAAAAAAATAAGCAAAGTGTATTTGATTTTTTTAAGAATTAGGAAAACATATCATACATTTTCTTTTTCTTACAAATATAAATAAAAAATTGAACTTGGGCAATACTTCCAATAATGTTAAACTATGTTAAGTAGCCAAGGCAGCCAAGGTGGGTTGGCTTAATTGGTTAAAGGAATCTGGCTTAAGGCACTTTTTTAAGTTCAAGTTCGAGTCTTCCTATGACCAAAAATCTCACTTGATAACAATCTTCACCAGAGAGATTTCTTAGTTTCTGTTTGCCTCCTTTTAGGATCCTTTGTGACCAAAAATCTCACTTGGTGACAGTCCTTTTAAGTATGCCACTAGTGCTCTATCCAATTGTATTAAAGTAACTTATTTTTACTACTATTATTCTATTAAAGAATGTACACCTTAAACTCCCAACCATTTTTTACCACAAGAGAAGCACCTTGTGAAGAAATGGTTTTACCTTTTCGGAGAGCAAAACCTATCATTTTAACATGGAAAAAGATGCTTTGGATAAAAAGCTTAAGTTTAAGGAAATTCCCATTGAGCAACCTGTGAGCAGCCAAATAAAAGCATACTAGTAGTGATGTTATTTATGATTTGAACCGTACAAGGTAAAAAATCCTATCAATACTGAGGATGTGAGTTTCGAAAACCAATATGCAACACATTTCCCCACTTACAATTGATCGAGCTAATTGAAGAAAAGAATTTTGTTAGAGATAAGCTACAGATTATTCGAAGCTAAAAATCACCAGATCAGGGACATTTCCCCTTCAAATAAAAAACATGATTCACCAAGCGCTGTATTTACCTAGATCAACCAAACAATAATTCGTAAACCTTCTGACCTATTCATTCAGCACTATAATGTGAAGATCCCTTTACAATTTACATAGCTATGGATTCATTAGTAACTACTTATCATCTCTCTAATCCTTGTACATGAATGATACACGACCAATGAAAGATATAAAAATTGTTAATAAAGAATACAAGATGACAAGTGAACATAATTTAAATTAATACTTCTGAAGCAACCAAGGTCCCAATGAAATCAAGGAACTCAGACAAAGAGATATGATAGTGATCATATTTTGTCAAAAAAGGGAAACATCAGAAAGTGGTTCCCTAGTTAGTTGATCTTTAATTCTTGTGCTTGGTGAATGGCATTTGCTAGTGATTAGAACCTGTGTTAACACCTTCCATGCTGCGCCTTTTCTTTTTGCCCTCTCCATGTCTTGACCGCCGTGGAGCCTCATCTTCACTTTCACTCTCGTCATTCCTAAAGTTGTTCACAGAAGTATATTGATCTTCCTGGTGTGACTTGTATCCTTGCTGATGCTGTGTGTCATCATCAGGTCCACCATTTGTACTCGCTAAGTCTGGACCCTTACCCTGCTCTAATCCTGAACCATACCTGTCATTCCGATCATTAGTTCTTTGATCCCTCTTGACCACACGGTTGGTATTCTGAGAAGGTGGCAGCGGATGTGGTGGAAACATTGGAGGCATACCAACTGGCCTACCAGCGCGTGGTTGATTTGTACCTGGAACCCCCATGCCCCCCATAAAAGGGGCACGTCCTGGATTCATCATCATCCCAAACCCACCACCTGGAAACATCCCAGGTTGTGAAGGTCGCCCACGAAACATCATGGCTGCTGGAGGGCCTGCAAAATCACCAGAGAACCTAGGGCCATATGGAGCAAAACCACGGGGGCCCACACCAAAAATATCTGGCATACCAAAGCCATCAGGTGTAACAGGGCCATAGGATAATCCCTCACCCATCATTACTGGGGGAAAACCCTGCATTCCAGGCATAGGTCTGGCTCCTCGTCCCATAGCCATGTGAGGAGGCCACATCATACCTCTGCCCCTGCCTCTTCCTTGAGTAGCTGGCCCAAGACCAGGGCCAAAGTTCTCCTCCTCTTCATCACTTTCTTCTTCTTCCTCTTCTTCATTGTCCTCAAATGGGACAATATCTGGATTTTCTCCGCCGTCATCTGGATTGACTCCCTTTGCTTTTTCTTCTTCGCGTTTAGACTCTGCTGCAAGTGAGACAGCCTGTAATAGTGAAACAGGAAAGATGATATTCATCCAATTCTGACTACCCAATACAACCTTATAAGAAAATTGTACCACCCATGCCTTAAAATGAGTAGCACTTATCAGATCACCAATGCACTTGACCAACAACTAGATATTTCAAAGCTGAAGCTATTACATTGCAAAACGATAAAAATATGAAGGCAGAATAAAGCACTAAAGATAAGATACTTCGAGATATTTCATAACTTCAATAACCTAGGAATCAAACAAAAATGTCAAAAGTGTATATTACAGAAATTGAGCAATGAAATGGCCACCATAATACCATATATGAATACAAACCAGCAGCAAAACGGACTGTAGTTGTCAGATAGAAATAGGAGATATTAGCAATCTCTTTTATCCAAATTATGCTTATTTTAACAGATTTGGTCTTGATAACTCTTTCTAGTTTTGCTATTCCCCTCTATGCTTGCATGTTTAGCCACAAGGTCAGATCACATAAGTTTGCCCATCTATAATATATTACAATTATTCAATAAATCTACACATTTAAAAGCTTTCTAGAAAGTTGAACAAATGAGGACATCTAAATACAGTTAATCAATGTGCTGGAGAGTATCAGGAAAAAACTACAGAGAATGTAGTTTAAACTTTTATAATTAGCGCATGGAATTAATCTGGGAATTAGGCTTTCCAATTCAGATTAGGTTTTATGTTTTTTTGGGACAATATAAGAAACTTTATTATTGAGAAAGAGTTAAAATAAGGAGGATATGACATCCTCCTCAACAAACTAGAAAATAACACAACAAAGAAAACAGCAAAGTTCATATTGCAAAGCCTGCCAATCCCTCTGCAAGTCTGACAAGGAAACTCCCAAAAAGTACTTATGAGTGGAAGCCCAAAGAGAAGCAAGTAAAGAAAGACAACTCTATTTCATTGCAAGGACAGTTTTAATACTTCTTCAAGGTACTGGCATTTTGCTCCAAAGCAATACACTATAGAACTTCATAGATGGCATAAACGGCACAAAACATTGCCCAATTCCTATCAAAACCAGAGATTTTGACCGTTTTGAACTTTACAGCTTTTATTGGATAGGATTTTCCTGTAGGGCTTCCTTAGGGTTTCTGCCCATGGTTTCTTTAGGGGTTTCCCTGACAGACTTTCAAAGGGATTAGAAAGCTGTTTTGACCTGACATATCTAGCTTTATGATTTAGTCTGCTTTTCTTGTCTTACCCTCCTGCTCTCTGTTTTTTCTCTCAATCAATTTTTTTTTTAACAAATAATAAAAAATCCTAAAAGCTTAGGACAAGGATGGCTCATAGAAAGAAATTCCATCATACCAGAATAAAAAATATGCACACAAACCCATATTATACACCCACTTAATTTCTCACAGCAACAAACCTTGACTAGGAGAGTTTGTTTTATTTTTCTCACTTTTTTTTCACATCATCTTCCTTCTTTCCCTTGCACTCATCAGAAACACATCTCAACTGTTTCTATTCTGAAGGCCATGGTAAAAGAGAACATACCATGAGTTCACTATCAGGCTCAAGATAAAGTAAGGACGCCAACTGTTCGCCAATAGAGGGCTCCAGCTCCTGACAATCTCTACTTATCTGCAATTATATAAACAAACAAAATAAACTAGTGCTCATACTCCAATCTAATTGTAAACTAATTAACAGAAGCCTCAAGCAAGCTAAAATGTAATATAGAAATGATAGATTGGTTACTATATAAAATGAAGGACAATATGAATGACTAGTTGTCTCCTACATATATACTGCAGATACATGATTAGTGCATATATGATTTGTTCATTAAAAATGGTTGCCCTTTTCTTTAGACAGTACACATGATCTCCAGATATAAGAAAAATTTTCAAATTTTATATCTATCAGGGCCTTTTGAAATGGTTTACTGATGGTCTTTGCATGTATATATCAATATTACTTTCCACATGGTTTGGCACCATAAAAACCCAATCTATAGAGTATAGAATAATGCCTAAACTTGGTTTCTGCAAAAACAGTCAGCATGCATGCAGTGTACGTGTAGTTGGAAATCAACAATTCATTAGGAAGCTGGTTGAATATGCTGACTGACAGCAATGCCTAGTTATATATCAACTCTCAATTGTTGAGAAGTCAAGCAGTTAAAAATAGCATAATCTCAATAGTCAAAAGTGACAAGAGACTGCAACTTTTAAAAAGTTACATTTAGGTAGATAAAGGATTCCCGGAAAAGTATTCATGCAGAATAGACATTCAAAAGGGCGGCCACAATGGCAAAAAAGAAAATATTAAGCAAGAAGGGGATAATTCAAAATCTTATTCATGGGAGTGGTAAATCCAAACTAGCACCTTCATAATGATCAAATCAAAAGCCAAACCACTGGATTCAGAAAGGAAAGGGAGGGAATGCAAATACAATTTTTCTCTGTAGAAGCACTCAAACCAAAAACTTTAGCCTTTAGGTGAGTGCCGTAAAAAAAGAAAAATTGTCTCTAACATAACATGAACTCTAGTGAAGACGATGGAGCTTTGTTTCTTCAAGCTGCTTCACTACCTTAAGCAGAAATTCAATCCCTCCCTCAGTCCCATATGTCTCAATTTTCTTTTCAGATATTTAGAAACCTTAACCATCCTTACTTTTGTTTTTGAATTTGAGAAAGTTTGAGGTGCTTATGGAAATAATAATTTGATATGACATGTAAAATCATAAAACAAACTTTGTAAAAGGATATGATGCCATTTGTAAAAAATTAAGAGTCTTCCTGAAAATGGCAAAGTCAAATGGAACATCTATAATGCAATGGGAGAAGTATCAAACTGGACATAGTCGAAGTTAAACATTGAACCACTTTGTCAAAGGGGTCTCATTGCATGCCAAACTCGACCTAAAAACTTGAAACTCATAGGTAAGCACTGAAAATAGCCTTTTTTATATTGCTAACAGGTCATAACAGGAGAGCCTATTGGGCTTGAAGTGTGTGTTCACAATGAACAGATCCAAAACTACATTGAGCTGAAATTTGATCATGAGAATACAACAGCCAAGATCAAACTCTACATCACTTGGTCTAAGCTGTTTTCATATCATACCCATTTGAAAGCTAAAGATGATGAGTGAGGGTGAGTAACCTAGGATGGACTATTATCAAGAAAGCCTAAGGCTAATGATCAAATTGTCTCAGCAATTTGATTTACTTACTTTTATGGTTGTATTGAAATATTACGACCATACTAGTCACAACCGTTGAGGGTTATTATTTGGACCAGAAAGTTGTTACTATACTTAATTTTTTATTTTCAGTCCTAGGATTATTTATTCACATTCCTGTGTCATTGATTTGGGATGGATTTATGTTATTTGGGCTGTGTTGGTTTTTTCATTTTAATGTCTAGGTATTCCTTATCGGTTAATATTAGCAGAAAGTTAAATCCATGTAGGATTAGGACTTTATTCCTTATTTTTGGTAAGACATTATTGCCAAGCCATCCTTGCCCTCACATACCCCAATGAGCCTTCAACCTATTTTCTGCTCTTAAAAAATGGTTTGGAATCCCAAACCATTGGTTAAACCAAACCGAACCAAAGTCATTAAAACACAGAATTTTTTTTTTGTTCTTTTATTTATTAACATATCCCTTCTATACTACATTGTTTTATCCCTTTCAGTAAAACTCTTTCACTTCAGAATTATTACCCACCTCATTAAAGCTCTATCGCTAACTCTCTCCCCTTCTGATTTCTGAAACCCCAAGTCCCTAACTCCATGATATACTGCTGTTGCTCTCAATCTCTTCCTCTTTTTGTGATTGCTGCTCTCGAACTTGCTCTGCTAGCAACCCCATCTCGCTCTTCACCTCTTCCTCTCTGATTTGGCCTCTCTGTCTCTTTCTCCTCTTCTCTTTCCTCTGCCTCTCCCTCTCTGATTTGGCCTCTCTGTCTCTTTCTCCTCTTCTCCTTCCTTGGCCGCTCCCTCTCTGATTTGGCCTGTCTGTCTCTGATTTCTCATTTGCAGCTTTCCTTGGAGTTGTGTCTCTCAACTCTCACTCACCTCACATCTAAATTCTCGTGCCGCCGTCTCCCTCTCCCTCATTCATCACCTTCAATCATCCCATTTTTGGTCATCAAGTTGGAGATTGCAGGCTTGCAGCTGAGTTTCAAGGAAGGAAGGTAAGGGATTTTTTGAATTTTAGTTCATATAATCTGGGTATTTTGGAACTAGTGTTTTCTCCAAACAATAACCCTCCCTCTTCCCTCCCTCTCCTCCTCACCATTCAAGCAGCTTTTTCCTTTTGCCAATTGGCAACAGACTTTGCGGTAAGGAAACCAGTTGAGGAGCGCTTGGTCATAAGTTCTCAAACCGACCAAACCGAACTGCTCGTTGTTGGTTTGGTTTGGGTTTTGCAATGAAATTCACTTAAACCGAACTGAACCAAACCGATGATGTCTAATCGGTTCGGTTGCTCAAATCCCTTCCAACCCACCCAAACCAACCCATGAACACCCCTACTTAAAACCATCCAAGAAAACCCTAATATTAACCTATTAAATCCTAAGCCTTCCACAGTCCTACGTCTGTGAAAACCAAAGAAAGGGTACTATTTCTTTAAGTCTCTAAGAGATTAATCCTAGTTGAGAGTATACAGTCAAAGCCAAAATCTATCCTCAGGAATGGCTTGTCAGATCAGCAAATGAACAGAATCTAAATGGAACTGAACAACTAAGACCAAGTCCAGCCCTTCTCTTTTGCATATCAGTTTATGTACTCAAGATTTTTAAGGCTGTTATATGTCACTAATGAAGACATAATATTTCTGAAAATTGAAAATCCTATATTACCTTTATGCAACACATTACATTATTCCCTGCTGTAATCTTACTGGTTATAGCAGTAAATAAAAATCAAATTTTTAGACAGAACGTTTTATGCTTAAGTAAATTTGAGGAACNTCTATCCTCAGGAATGGCTTGTCAGATCAGCAAATGAACACAATCTAAATGGAACTGAACAACTAAGACCAAGTCCAGCCCTTCTCTTTTGCATATCAGTTTATGTACTCAAGATTTTTAAGGCTGTTATATGTCACTAATGAAGACATAATATTTCTGAAAATTGAAAATCCTATATTACCTTTATGCAACACATTACATTATTCCCTGCTGTAATCTTACTGGTTATAGCAGTAAATAAAAATCAAATTTTTAGACAGAACGTTTTATGCTCAAGTAAATTTGAGGAACTAGAACTAGTAAAAGTAGTATACTGAAATAATAGAGTAAAACACGGACAACTCCTACGAAGCTTAGAATAGATTATAGAAATGGCAAAGACAATACCTTCACTGGTAAGTTTTCGTTGTATGGATTCCTTAAATGCCTAGTTTTGTGGAAGGACAGCTCACATAACTGCATATAAGAGATTGCAATTAGACATAATAAGAACACTATCATTTTGTCCACACATTTTCGAAATTGGAAACAACTGGGAAAGTGAAAAAGCAATATCATGGGGAAGGGACCTCTTAGGAAGCAATGACACCAAATTAAAAAATCACTAGAGAAAAATGTATAGCTAAGGATTTCTTTTTTCCAATGAATCACAAGTCTCTTATTAAAAAAAAATACCAAGTTACAATAGGGACCTCTAGGAGCAAAAGGAAAGAAATGAAAAGAAGGACATAACAGAAATACATCAGATTCCACAATATCTTATCTGTAAGAACTTACATTTGACAACAAATGGGTAATTCCAGTCACTCTACCCGAGTTTGTTTAAAATGGGAAGACATTAAAGAAATAGATTGGTATGAAACATATAGCAGAAAAGGAATGTGAGGACTTCTAAGTCTGTGGAGTTAGAAGACCAGAAATGGGAATTCTCAAGCCAGTACGCTTAGGCTTCAGTGTTTCAGCTTTAAGGATCAAGTGCTGGCTTCCAGAGTTCCCATGGTCTGACATTATTCTTTGCTATTTGAACCTTTTTTTCTTTCATTTGTTTTAGATAAAAGGAGGCATTTATAATCGCAGAGGAAAGAAAAATAGAAAGTAAATAGACAGTGCTAATACATCAAATCAAAAGAATAAAGAAAAACATGTAAAGGTACAAAAAGGAGAGTAAAGTTCTCCAATCTATTCGCATATTTCTTAAAGAAGCCTTCTCAGAAACCTCAATAGATGAATACTACAGAAATACCAAAATAACAATCTGATTCTACAAATGTATTGAGCCATTTACTTTCTCCAACTTAAGTGAATATTTCCCCAAAATCGAAAAAAAAAAAAAAAAAACCAAATAGTTGGGTGCTACTGGAAGTGACAATCTTACACCATAAAAAGTGTAAAAGCAATAACTTCTGCTTAAAAGTTTTTGAATTTTTCCTCAACAGACAGGGCACTACTCTGCAAAATTTTACAGCTTCCTCCCAAAATGTCAGTAAAGAGTCATCTTGAGATTCTCAAAATAATGTGGCCCACTGCTCACCATAGAAGACAAAGGGACTATTCCAAATAGTCCAAGGTATTCAATGAAAGAGGTAAAAGGTAATTAATTTGAAAGCTTCTCCAACACGATGCTTTTCAATATCTAATTTCCTTTTTTCTCCTTGAGGGTCCAATTATGTATACTTTCAGCTTACTTGGCTTCACCCCTTGGAATATTGGTATCCATCAGAAAAACAACTCATGGAAGTTGATAGCAGAGTTTTATACCTTTAACCATTTAACTGAAAAATTCCGCCCGTAATGTGCAGTTCCATGTGCATATTTCCAGTTTCCCCCGGGAACAGACCCACCAATTCTGGATGTCATCTTTGCACAACCCTGCCAAAATGTAGATTACTTCAGATTCAGTATCTTAACCACAGCCATAGAAAATTGATGCTAGAGATCCGTTTCACAAAAGAATAGATTTTCAGTGCTCAAATGAATTCATAATGTCGAAAACTTAAGTGCTAATTGGTAAAATTTGATGATCTTAGTAGAACAAAGAAAGTTAATACATAATTGATTTAAGCTGTTTCAGCGCATAATACAGGTTTACAAAATTATATTGCCACCTCCCACATGAAATCAAAATATCAAATCATCAGCAGAAAACCATTATCATGCGGCAAGAAACACCACATAATTATCTGCATAGATACATTTCTCCTTGCCTTAAACATCAAACTCTTTTGCAAAAAAAGATAAAGCAAATAAAGCATATCTAGATTCTAGAATAAAGGCTAAATAAAAGCCTAAAACTAAGTTCCTATGTCTACGCCTTAAATAATTCTTCCATCCCTTAAAAGGATGTCCATTAAGCAACTTTTAGAAACACTAGTTTTGAGTACTGCTGTACAAACAACATTTTTTGGTAATTAAAGTCAAAAGAAACTATCAAAAGTGGTGAGGAGTTTGATAGAAGTCAGTAAAAGATCTAAGACTTTTAGTTCACATTGTAACCTGAGTAAACAGGAATCCTTTTGTATAAAAACATTGAAAAAGTGCCAGCAGGATCTAAAATCAGTAATTGGTCTACCTCTATAAGTGTCAAAATGTTTTTGAAAACCAATTGCATATAAACTTAGCAGAGACCTATATATATATATATATATATATATATATATAGAGAGAGAGAGAGAGAGAGAGAGAGAGAAGATATATATAGGGAACAAGCAGCCCACAATAAGCAATCCCAAACCCATGATTAACATCATGTAGTCGGGGTTTGTAATACATCCAAATAAGCAATACCAATCTCACCCTCACCACTTTCATGGTTGCACTTTACACCAGGAGGCTGTGCCACAGCTTTGATGTAAAATACTAATGCCAGGAAGGCACAATTGTCTACTAAGATTAAATATGAAAATAGTTTCACATTTTGATCAGAATATAATAAGCCCAATGTTGCACACAGATCTATCTTCTGACCTTTCCATCCTAGTAATCAGTAAAAATCTTAAGGAATGCTAAGTTTTAAAATAATTTGAATTTCTTCATTTCCAGCTGATGATTGGTTAGCAAAGAGATCTGGGCCTAACTTCATACAATTGAACAAACCTAGTCAAGTGGGATCCAAAATTTGAGACATACCTGGAAATGTCGAGTTCGGTTGACTGAGAATATCAATATCACATTTTCCACTGAATCAAAAGCTTCATTCAGTTTAGCTTCATTGCTCCTTTGAGTTGCCCATACTCCTTGTTGTACTGAAAGCTCCAAATTTTCACGGTTGCAACTTTTAACTATAAAATACCTAAGATTTTAGGTGGAAAAGATATCAGTGTACCATAATTCCTACATGTGACGTGAAAGATTTTGCTTCAACTGACATAATATTTGTATAGGATAACTACTCTTAATTTTGGCATAAACCAATCATGAAAATGACCAGTTTTCAATTTCTGGACTACATCATTAGATTCATAACATAGTATGTTTACATATTCAGCAGTAACAAGAACACGTAAAGACACTTAACCAGAATTATGCAGCATATAATGTTAATTACAGAACATGTATACTTTCCTAGAATAATTTATCTGGAAGGTGTTCAAAGAGTAGTCACACAGGATTGATAACATAATAAGAGATTGGTGGCACTAAAAGAAAATTTAGTAGGAAGTAAAAATCGAGAACATATGATACACTAAAAGAGAAGTATTACAGAGTGCGGGGTGTGTATAGTTGGCAAGCTATTCCTCCTTAAATATGTTAACCATTTCTTTTTAATATAGTGTGTATACATATACACTTCCTTCAAATTTTCAACAATATGCCAATTATTTTTTAAAACATAAATATACTTCCTTTCTTTTTACTGTGGATTCCAAAAAATAACTGACAACCTTGTGTAGGTTGTTACGGAAAACTTGATGCTTGGGTATTTAGGGTACTGTGACTTCAAAATGAATAGAGGCTAGATCAACGTGAACTGTGTATAATTTATACAATTAAGGCTATTTTTCTTTTTGGATAAGAACAATTAAGGCTAAATGCTTCACAGTCAATTGATGATCAAAATGCAAGAAACCAACTAGCATGTGCCTTCAGTGAATGTGACACAAGAACCAAAAAGCATTTACCATAGAACAGAAAAATGCAACCTCATTTGATAAAATGCTGCCAAGCAAGAATTTAAAGTGCTATGAGGAAAACATCACAACCCAAAGGTACTGGACTCTATTGTGATTTTGAAGAACAGGCCCTCATTTCAAATTTATAAGAGAAGGTTATTGAAATGCTAATGAGTGTAGCAATACCCGGAGAGAGGTGAATATAGCCTACAATTACATACACCAAATGACAAGAAAAATGAGCACCCCTAAAGTGCTATCTTTGTGGAATCAGAATAAGCAACATTAAAAGGGGGAAAGATACAGTTATTATACAAACTGACATAGGATAGATATAATTTTGCACCAAATGCAGGGAGTCATACAGTTAAGGGGAAAAACATTTAATTAAATTCCAGTTCCCAAACTAATATAAGATGCTTTTTTTTCTTAAACAAGTACAATTGTAAAGTTCTATTAAGAAAGTTCCAACATGGCATAACCAAGCAATAAAAGATTAAGGTTCCCTCTAAGGTTAAGAATTTTGTTCGGACAGTGTTAATCACTAGGATTAATAGAAATAGGACTGACAAGGCTCATTCTCCTGATTCTCAGAGACAACCAGTCATCTTTTTCCTACATTGTGAAGTTGCTTGACAACTTTGAAATTGATTCTTTGGAGTTTCTATCAAGCAATTGGTTCACCCATCCTCTATTGAACATTTTTTTGTTCATTTATTTTAGAGGTTATGGTAGAAAAAGAAGTGTATGGTCCTTTGGAAGTATGCTCTCTTTGCAGGATTATGGTGCTTACTGNTGATTCTCAGAGACAACCAGTCATCTTTTTCCTACATTGTGAAGTTGCTTGACAACTTTGAAATTGATTCTTTGGAGTTTCTATCAAGCAATTGGTTCACCCATCCTCTATTGAACATTTTTTTGTTCATTTATTTTAGAGGTTATGGTAGAAGAAGAAGTGTATGGTCCTTTGGAAGTATGCTCTCTTTGCAGGATTATGGTGCTTAGTGCTGGTGCTTAATGCCAAACTATTCCACCAAGATTTCTTCTCTTGCATCTTTTGAGCTATTTGCTTGGCTTTTTTGTGGGTCTCATCAAATGGTTTCTATAAGAGGTTCTCTCTTGGATTTACAGAGGGATCGGAGAGCTCTTTCAATCAAATGTTTTCTTCTATGGTTTCTGTGTCCTGTTGTTTTGGTCCCTTTACACAGATTTCTTATTGTCCATCTATGTACTTTTCTTCTTTATATTAAAAATTCTTCTTTTATTAAAAAAGATATATAAATTTAAAAAAAAAAAAAAAAACAACAACTAAAGACAGTACGCAGAAAATATAATGCAAGAGAAATTCCGTAAGTGCTACTAATCTTAACAGATTCATGAAATTGATTGTTCAGACATTCAGCAATAAACTGGGGCATAAATTTCTCAAAGAAATACCACAAAAATACAACTTCAGGATTTCTTATTAGGAAAAAAACTATAAGATAATACCATGTGCAAGGATAAAAGCAAATCAACTGTATAAAAAACTCAAACAATAATGTACAGCATGAAATTTATGCGTAAACAGCCAAGTGGACTACAGTACTCTTAGGAGAAACCAACTACAGCTGACAAATGTTTACTAATCTCCCAGGACAATAATACTTCAATATATACTTTGCAAAAATATCAGTGTATGCATACAAATGACTTATTTACACAGCCCAACTGAAAACTACAGGACTCTGAACACACCTAGATATTCCTTGAGGTAAAGGTATCGCAGTTCGGTTTGCTTGATTGGGCTGGCCATTAGGAAGGTTTTGGATTTGGTTCTGGTTAACCTGCTGCTGTGACTGTGGAACTTGTTGCTGCTGCTGGACATTACCAGACTCTGCAGTTAATGGCTTTCCACCCATACCTTGATTCGTAGGATTCGGACCTTGTGGAAAGTGGGATTTCTCAGCTTGTTGAGGATAGCCAGAGCCCCTTTGTTGATAAAATTTGTTAGATGCATTGTAATTGTAAGAATATAAATGCTGGATCTTTTGAAGGACCTCTTCAACTGAAGGCGGAGGTCCAGGTGTCTTTGCATGCCTATACCGGCAATCAGGACCATTGGGACAAAATCCTAACTTGTACCTGTAGATGCAGAATTATCCATATCATAAACATACAAGTTCATGATCTTATCTTAAGCAATAAAATTACAGCCAAACATACATAGAACTAATTAAATATATGATGCAAATCTGTGCTGTGCCCTCCAATAAAATAAGTAATCTATTTATAGAAGAGAGAGGGGAAAAAATACAAGAGCAGAATAAGATATCCTCATAGACACCATTGACAAAGTAAGAGAGCACAAAATACATAACCACTATTTGGGAGTCCATCAGAGAAGCCCTCAGTAGATATTTGATAAGCAGAACAACATAACAAAGCCTAAATGCATGAACTAATGCAGATCTCGAAAATGAATAAGGCAGAAACTTTTACTTTAAAATTCAAACACTTTCCTCCAACCAAAGTCCAAACTACCACAAAATCTTACCCACTTTTTCTCTCCCAAAACCCCTTAAATGAATCAGCAAGCTGTTCCAACTGTTATGGGCAAACCCACTGCTCACAAAAGATGCCAAAGAGATCACTCCAAACTGTCCAAGCAGCTAGAATGCAATGCATATCTAAAGCAGATAAGTAAAATACTATAACAAACATCATGTTTGAGCATCCAAATAGAACAAAAATCCTAAACATGTGATCATTTGCACATTCAACATGTTCCAAGTCTGCATTGTGAAGCAGATTTGTAAATATGCTTTGAAATGACAATCTACGAGGAGAAAATTATTTTTGGGAGGGAAGAAGAGCAAAATATAGAACATTTGTCACACAATAGAAAAGAATATAAACCATGAATTCACAACCCAGACTCAACGAACCAGCCACTCATCTACTAGTGAAATTTATCAATCCATCAAACTTAAACTCACAATCAACAAGGAAAACATAACCTTCAATCATACACAGAAAGGGAAAAAAGAAAGGAAGTTAAATAGAGCATTAACTACACTGAAATTCGAAGCAAACATACATGTTACACTCCTTGATATCTTCATTTGTATGCTTATACACGCAATCCTGCTCGCGACACTCCCCGTACAATCTGAAAAACCGGCACACGGGCATCCGGGACTTGTCATACTGGTGTAAGAAGCCGCAGGCATCGCCTTTCATGCAGAGGCTACGAAGCCAGTGCCGGCACACCGTCTGACGAAAGCTCCGCCGCCCAGGGATATTTCCGACAGCATGATCGGTGGAGGGAGCGGCAGCGATTCCGGAGGCGCCACCGTTAGCTGCGGCGGAAGCAGCAGTGGCAGAAGAATCAGATTGGACCACAGGTCCCATCGCGGCGGGGTTGGGCGGAGCGGCGTCAAGGCCGCCCTCGAAGTCGAAGCTGAGGACTCCCTCTGAATCCTCCATTGGATGAGAGAGAAGGTAATACTGGTTGGTCTATTCTATTTGTATTATTAAATTAAATTTAGGGATTTGCAGGAAATATACGTAGACAGAAGAAGAGAGTTGAAAGGAGCTGTCTCACAGGGTTTTCTGGGCTTGAAGTTGAAGGGAGGAGGGGACTCACCATCACTATACAGAGGAAGAAATGTGTGTGTTTTGACAAATTTAATTTTAATAGATTAGTGAATAAATAATATTAAAATTATTTTCTTTTTCTAGGAATTTGATATTTTTTATAATTTTTCAAAAATCGATTATTATAAAGATATAACATATTTGAACATAAAACTAATTTTATCAAAAAAAAAAATTGATTATATCTATAGTCAATTTTCTATGCTAATTTAAATATGCACTAAAAGTTGATTTTAAAGATTTAATTCATAGTCAGATAATCACATGTTATTACATTTTTAAAATAATTAAAATCTTTTATCGAGTAGATAATCAGTTTTTTTTCATGGATCTAGATCCCATATCACTCCTAATATTTTGTTTTGCTACGGAGAAAATAAAACAACACAATTTTTATCCGATAAATATGTTGTCATATCACCCCTAATACGACAACGTATTAGGTTGAATACAACCATTCAATCTCATTAAACAGAAATCAATTCACAACTTTTGTTTACGATTCTGGACTGAAAAATGTAACTCAGAAGCTCTTGATTGAGACAAGGGCAGTATCACTGTAGCTCTCCCAATGAACAGAGAAAACCTAAACGAATAATGCAATTTATCTATCTATCACAAACTTACACTCAAAATCAACAAAGAAAACATAAGCTTCAAATTCAATCATACCCAGAAAATAAAGAAATGAATAGAGCATCAACTTAAATGAAATCCGAGATGAATACATACATGTTACACTCCTTGATATCTTCATTTGTATGCTTATACACGCAATCCTGCTCGCGACACTCCCCAAACAATCTGAAAAATCGGCACACGGGCATGCGAGACTTGTCATACTGGTGTAAGAACCCACAAGCCTCGCCTTTCATGCATAGGCCACGAAGCCAGTGACGGCACACCGTCTGACGAAAGCTCCGCCGCCCAGGGATATTGCCGGTGGGATGATCGGTGGCGGGAGCAGTAGCTGTTCTGTCGGCGCCACCGTTAGCCGCGGCGGAAGCAGTAGCAGACGAATCAGATTGGAGCGGTGGTCCCGACGGGTTGGGCGGAGCGGCGTCAAGGCCACCCTCGAAGTCGAAGCTGAGGACTCCTTCTGAATCCTCCATTTGATGAAAGAGAAGGTTTTTTTTTTTGGGTATATTTGAATTATTCAAATGAAATTAGGGATTTGCAAAATTGCAAGAAATTCACAGAGAAAGGGGACGAAAAATTGAATGGAGCTGTCTCACAGGGTTTCCGGGGTTTTGGGTTGGTGGGAGGGACAAGGTCGAAAGGTCAACGGAACATATTGTGTGTGTGTGTGTGTGTGTCTCAGTGTGTGTGTTTTTTTTTGTTTTTTTGGTCATAGATAAATAGGGAATGTAAATTACAATGGAAGAGATTTAAGAAAGAATGGGGAGAGTGATTCACTGATTCATACGGGACAATCCTCTTTTCCTTTTTTGAGAGTTGAAAAGGGGAGGAAAAGGGGAAAGCACCGAAGGGTAGAGTTATTATTATTATTATTATAAAATTCCATTTTAACCTTCAACTTTTATAAGAAAGACTGCAATAAAATTATTTATTTTTTAAAACAAATAATAATCCTTAATATAAACTATAATTAAATTTACGGGGATTCTATGATACTACGTAAGTATGTCATACTACACTAACGTATCAAATATATATAATTTTTATATTTTATTATATATAAAATATAATTTATTTAATTTTTTCAATAAATTTAAAAATAGTTAATTTGTACACATGTCATTCATTTATTGGTTATTTTTATGTAGTATGACATACTACATAAATACTAAAAGTATCTAAGAAACCTCCCTAAATTTAACCTTATTTTATTTGTTCATTATTTGAGGAGTTGATGGGTGAATAGTTGAGTGAAAGTATATTGACTCTTAGGTATTCCTCTACAAATCTTAAAAATTTTAAGTTGTCACTCATAAATAGGTAAAATGATGGTTTCCTTCAAAATCATTTGAACCTTTTCAAATTGGATAGCTTGACTAGAAGATTAACGATAGCATATTTAGATATAGAAAGTACATGACTTGGTTATTGGCTATATAAGTTTCTTATATCTTTGTCAAATATATACATCCCACTACGCTATATAATACTACTTGTAGGCATGTTTTTTTTTAAGTCTAGTGTTAAAATATGGATATCCATACATAGATGCGAAAGTGCTTGTTTACCATCTAATGCATTAGTAATCTTTTGAATTGTTCTTGACGTGATATAACATATTCTAAATTCAAGCTAGAAAGTACCACCATGAAGAATACAACTTACATAGAGCATCAATGAGCACCCAGGTACCTACCAATTTAACATATATTACAATATACACAATTTTGGTAAGACCTGTATAAATAAGAATCATAATTTTTTTCATACGAGAGAATTGTATTGTGTAATCTAAATCTAAATAAACAGAATACAAGCCTGGGTTCACCAATCTATACCCAATTCTCTTGAACTGAAGAGTTTGTCAATGTATAGGATTAGAGGTGCAGATGCCATGACATAATGTTGCATTCGGAGCTTTGCTGACGATTCTGAAGCAAAATATGACAAAGAAAAGCATCATGAATACATAAATATACAACTTGGAAAACAATCTTCAACAATGGCTTTCCCTAGTTCTTTGCTTCTACACTGTCTGCATTTTATCATTGAGAACCAAACACAAGGTAGGAATATGGGAATCTTAAACAGGCCTACTCCACTGAAAAAGATCTCAGATAGACGATTTATTTTCCATCTCTATCTCCCTCCCTCGGTTCAAGCACTTTCAACCAACAGCACTTTCAAGTATTATTTCACGAATTAAATTTAACAAATGTGCATGCAAACTTTATCCTAGACTTACCATCCTCGTTGAGTTTCCTCAAAAGCTGTTCCTTTGTAGGAAGGGCATACATCCCTGCAGACACAGCCTTCCTGATAGCCCAACCATGATAGGGAGCAAATACCTGTGTGTAAGCCCTGGAAGCTGGATCCTTAAGCGAATTTCCCCTGCCAAAAGATACACAGGAACTTGGTTCATATGACTTCTAATCATTGCTATCAGCACTAGGACCATTTTATTCTATATATCATATGCATTTTCTGTGATGCTGAATATAGGAAAATTATTTGTTAATTTTAATTGGGATTTGATATATCTAAACTCACTTTGGCACAAAGATTACGAGGCTAAAGCATAGGACGAAGGTTATGGTACTGAATAAAGGAGTACAAACGCAAGGTTGTCAACATAATTCACAGCTAAATAATGTTCTAAAGTTTAGCAGAAATGGCAGGTCAAACTGCCTTGCTTAAGTTTTGCACAAGATTTTATTTGCTCAAACATTTCTATCAACACAACTGATTCATCAATAAGGTAAACTCATCTCTTCCTTTCTCCTTATATGAAAGAGATTGAAAAATGCAACTAGCTACAGCATTAGCCACAAGAATTGCCAAACATATAAACTTTAGCTCATCATTGAAAAAGGTTAAAAAAAATGTCAAGAATATCATCATAAAAATGACAAGCCAATTTTGGGAAACACGAATACCTGAGGTCTTTAGCCAGGATCAACAAATTCTTCCAAGACATTTTCCGTGTTCAAGTGATACAAATTTGTGACTGTTATATGTGTAACTATCATCTTGAATTTTGATATCCATTGCCACAAGAAAAGTACTAGTCTCTTAATTGCACAAAAAGAAAGGTAGGCTGATGGAAGTCATCATGGAAGGAACATCTTTGTTAAATAATTTATTCATTTCATTACAATAAATAACCCATAGTTCCCGAGTTAGAAGAAAGTACAAAACTCCACCTAAACTCTATGGGAATGTTAAAGAGTCAAAGAAGATCATTTTCAATGACAACATTCAAACTTGGCACCAAGCATTGTTCTCCACCACAATTTCTATTCCTGGGAAAATCTACAACACTGCAACTCATGAATTCCAAAACCTCTATCCCAAGTAGAGAGACAATCATCCTTCCTACTCACCAAAAGAAACTTCCTAGTTCACACCATTCACACAAAACAACCAGTTGATACATGATAATGAACAAATGCAAAGTCCTACGGGTTCAGAAAGTACTTTTGTTTGTTAACTTAAACAACACTTTATGCGGCAGTTTGTGCAATTTTGACAAAAAAACAAATTTGAAGTCAAATTCATTTTAATAATCAATTTTCTCATTAGAAGTAACTAGGTCACATAATTGAAAATGTTATTGTTAAGCATCAAAACAGAGGAGCTAGGCACATAAAATTTTCAACAAAATACAAATACAATAAGACCAGCAATAACCAAGTTACAAGCAAATCAGTCATTATTGGATTTAGAGTCACTTTTCTACATTTGCCACCATAAGGAAATAATAAACAACATTATCTCAAATAGTCCTCAATTAATCCTAAAACTTTTCAATCAAATCAATACTCCATTTTCTCCATTAGGATGAAGTATTCCAGCAGTGCAAACAATGATTTATTTCAGACCTTTTATGTATAGAAAAAAACTTTCCAAACACTAAAAGATTGACATGTAGAAGAACAACTTCTAATCGATATCAGGATACCGAATGCATAACATGATTCAGATATCCAGTACATAGCATAGATTATCCAAGAACTATATTCCATTGATATTTACATTCTATATTTGTTAAGCAACATTACGTTTGAATTCACCATCCACAAAAAAAAAAAGACAGCCAGAGAGAGGGGAAAAAAAAAAAAAGCTTTAAATCGATTGGTATATTAACCTATAACATAAATAGAAAAAAGAACAGTTACTTGGGCTAACAGTGAATCTTTATAGAACTTCTGTTCCCATTGAGATTTTAGAACAATGGACAATAACTGAAAGAGACACCTGACCTTGCAAATAATCACTGTACATCCACATTGTACCTTCCCACATACTTGCTTTCTTTTATACTGCCTCCCAGTTCCCACAAACACAAATCTGCTTGGCTGTCATACTTTTCTATCAACCTTTTTCTTCTTAAAATGTGATGCATTATAACAGTCCCAAGAAGCAAAACCAAAATATAAAACATTGCAGCATATTACCATTACTGTTTTTAAGTCAAGTTTCATAAACTATATTTATCTTCAATACTGGATATATTCTCAGAGTTCAAACCAAGGATACTGAATCCTTTTCTCTTCATTGCACTTCATGCAATGTAACAAAAGTCTAATCATATATTGACATTTTTATTTCCTCTTCGCTTTTTTTTTTTTTTTTAAGTTATTCCTCTTTACTTTAACTCCTACAATAAAAAGGTACGATACCAACGGTCACACCAAGAAAAAATTGAATGGAGAAGTCACTCCTTCATTTCCCACTTTTCCCACCAGTACTCATGGATTTTAAAAGAGGAAGCTCTCGTTTCCATCCAATTTTCACACCCACTTCACTTTCATTCTTATCTATTTTCTCTCTTTTCTGCCAAGCATGATCTAAATATCGTTCAAATCATGATACAGCATGTTTTAGATATCAGAAACTAGCAAATAGTAAAGAAGTGACTGATGTACATACTCTGTCACTATAATTTGCTCAAAGAGCACCCTGACCATGTCAAGTCCACGTTTAACTCTCAGCAGATTTCTTGTATGGCTACCCGCTTTTCTCACTGTATTAGCTTGTACATCCTGATCAATCAAAGACTGTAAGGTCTGAATGGACTTTGAGGCCTCTCCTAGATCATGAACCTGATCATTAAACGACAAACAAGAACCCTTAGCTCAAAATAGATAAACTAAATCATAATATCAAATGGCATAAAGCATACATTGAGCCAGTGAGGAGCATATTTCACTTTTCATGCCCAATAGAAATTTTTACACCGAGTCATTAAAACTAAACAAATGAAAGTCAATTAGTACCAAAGAACTGCACTAGCACAAAAGAGTCAATTTTTTTCTCAACAATTACGAAATCTCACTCCCCAAAATTTCATTTTTCTTTTTAATCATACTTATTGCAAGCAAAGAACGTAGTGGAATCAAGATTTTTCATAGGAGTAAATGAATATGCCCTCCACTGTACTACAATCATTGAATCAAACAAAAATAGGTAAAAGACTCAATTCAGAATTTCTCAAACGAGCAAATGAAAAAAGAGGGATTCAGAAATTATAAATTATTAAATTTATTTCCTGCTTCAACCTCCATTTCTTGCGAATTGATAGAAAAAGACAAGTATGTACTAGCAATAAACTCAATTATACCAAACAGAAACAGTTTCCATCAATTAATCTAAAAAATCCTTGTTTCCCACAACAAAAAGAATCTAATTTTCCACATTTGTTTTCTCCAGGGAACCAAACCAGTTTGAGCATTACCTTGGCAACGTAATCCTTCTCAGCAAACTTGAATGCGATGCCCAAGCAACCGAAGAGAGGTGAGACGAGAGAACAGGCCCGTGAGAAGGAAGCAACCTCCACATCTGCGTTCTGGGAATTCACAACGGTGGCGAGATCTTTGAATGCGTCCGCGATTTTTATCAGAGGTTTCTGATCAGCGACTCCTCCCATTGAATCTGACACTGTCTTCTTCCCCAATATCTGTTTCTGCGATCACTTTTTCAATTGAATTGTGAGTTTCTGTTTCTACGATCACTTTTGCAATTGAATTGTCCTTTGCTGCGTACGAATGGTAAGGAAGAACTAGCGTGTGCCGTGTGAGAATAGGATTCGTGGACTTTGGCTAAGTGGGCCTAGGCTTGGGCTCGTTACTATTTGTTGTAAGACAGTCTGGTAGCCCAGGTGGTGTTACAAAAAAAAAATAGTCCAGTCTAGGTGCGTGCGCAAGCGCTCATGTGTATGATTATTTAATGTCATAAGCATAACTAACAATTAGGATGATCTAATGAGATGGTCTGTAATAAAGTGATACTGAGATTTTTTTCAGGGCTCGTGAATTTCATGTTCGAATCTAGAATCATAATCAACGTACAAAAAAAAATTAATACAAATTNTTTGTTGTAAGCCAGTCTGGTAGCCCAGGTGGTGTTACAAAAAAAAAATAGTCCAGTCTAGGTGCGTGCGCAAGCGCTCATGTGTATGATTATTTAATGTCATAAGCATAACTAACAATTAGGATGATCTAATGAGATGGTCTGTAGTAAAGTGATACTGAGATTTTTTTCAGGGCTCGTAAATTTCATGTTCGAATCTAGAATCATAATCAATGTACGAAAAAAAATTAATACAAATTATTTTAGTTATTAATTTCACTTGTATTAAATAAGTAATCAAAATATATATACAAATTACATTAGCAAATAATAACAATAATAATGTATAAAAATTTTACTCAAATTCTATTTATATACACATAGCAATCAGTCTATGAATTATAATTTTTACCCATAAGATTAAGGTCTTAGGTTAGGTTAGGTTGGTTAAAATTTTTAATTTTTACTGTTTCATAGTAAACAGAAAAAGAAACCTATAAATTCTACTCCACTAAGAATCGTTTCTTACAATAACCGATGCATTCAGAATCAAGTCACAAATTTAAGCCAAACATACTAATTGATTTTGGGTAGTTAAAAATCAACTCTAAATTATATATTTCTTTTGTTCGATGCCCATTTGAGTTACCCTTTGTTTAGTTCACCTGCTTTGTTTATTTTTTCATTATTAGCTCATATTATTGTTTTCTTTAGTTACATATTGTTATGTATATTAATGGATTAATAATAACAATTTTTTAGTTGTTATTTTTCCTCTTCATTTACCTTGTATCTCATAATTATGTATTTTCATTTTCTATGAAATTTTTTTAGAATTTTCATTGAAATTTAATTAAGTAGTAAATAGTTATTAAATGTGTATACCCTCTGACGTATTTGATTTTCTCTTGTCAACACTAATTCATCTTGTGATGACATGGGCTAACATGTGTTATAAACCTCCCCCAGCCCAAGTCTGGCTTGGACTCAACTTGACCAAGTGCACTGACAATTATAGAATAGATCAAAATAAACTATCCTTCATAGATATGCAAATAGGGGTGTAATCAGTCCGGTTCAGTTTTTCAATTTTTTGAGAGTAAAACCAAACCAAATTAAACTGGTCTGGTTCGGTTGATTTTTGCCAGATAAGCCATATTTCTAAATTTGAACAAGAAGTAAGCTAAAAACTGAACTGGTTTTAGCCATTTCAAAAAGAAAACACTTTCAAACATCCAAAAAGACATCGTTTTAGTTTACTCGATTCAGTTCTATTCGTTATATTTTTGGTTTTCCTTCATTGAAATCGAGAATCAAACTAAACCCTCGATTTTTTAGAAAATGAAACTAAGAACCAGACCAACACCCTTGGTCCAGTTTGGTTTTTTCCCGATCCGATTCGATTTGATCGATTTAGCTTACACCCCTATATGCAAATATGAAACATATATTGTTACTTACACCTAACGTTTTTCAAAAGCAATGGAACCGTCTCTTAGTTTTAAGGCTTGGTCACCTCATTTTTAGGTCTAAGCCCAATGTAATTTCGCTCCTCAAACGCACTAAATATGCTTCCCTCTAGTACAAGCCCCAAAAAAAAGAACATATTTCAAAGTACAGGTGCACAGATGGGACATCTTCAATCTATTAATTTCTGAATCAATGTTCTGAGTTGGGTTTCAAGACCCAACAATACAAGCTAACTCTCACAAATCAAACATAGTTAATCTAACCTTGAACCAAACTCATCCTTTTAACAATAACCATATCAATATACACATATCAATATAATTAATTAAATACATGTAATATATACCCAAAAAGAAACAAAACAAAAACCCATTTTGGTAGAGTTGAGGATTCAGCCCTGCTCAGCTTAGACTTAATTACTTTGATTAGTCTTAAGCGGCAGCTAATCCGAAAGACAAGAGTCAACTCATTGAAAAATCAAATCTCAATACCCAATTTTAATATCTTCCTCCTAATTAATTTTAATTTTTCTCCTTGCTTCTTGGCTATCTAGCAACTTGAAGATAAAGTTGATAATGTAGTTGCAGATGAAGTTCTGGGTGAGGGAGATGCATGCTTCAACACCACAGTGGGTAAAATGCTGGTTTTTCTTCTCTCTTGCTCTTTCATTAACTCTCCCCCAAACAACTCTAGCTTCTCAAAATTGGTGCTCTCCACTACCTTCTTCCCTTGAAATAAGACAGATTCAACATTCTTCTGGGTCAGCATTTCCTCTGAGATAGCCAATAGATCCGTCGTCGTTTTGCTTGGCTTTACTTGCGTTTTATTCGCTATGATCCCGTTTGACTGAATGCGCACATAATTGTTCATCCCACATTCCACAAATGCCATTGATACAGCTTGATCAACCTATATGATTAAAAAAAAAATCGCATTAAAATATGTAAATAAAATAAATAGCAATAATTGATTTCCAACCAATTAAAATATTTTTAAAAAAAATGGAAAAAAAAAATAGTAGTATATTAATAGAATTAGGTTAGGTGACATATATATCACTATTAGTCTAACTACCACCAATTAAGTACTAATTATGCAGAATCGTTTTCCAATTTTGGACCACACTTTGAGCTTTTGAGCTGCTTTATATTTAATTTCTTCTTTAGATGATAATAATAATAATCCGAAAAGTACTCACTATACAACTTTTGTATATATAATTGTGATTAATTGTCTTGTGGCACAGTCTAAGTTACTATAAAGTGTAAATTTAACTAAAATACATATTAATAAAGAATTTATATAGATTTAACTATTATTTTGTGTGTATACAAATTTTATAAAAAAGTGTTATTATTGTGAATTAATTAATAAGTGTAAAATTCTTACCATATCGGAAGCTCCTTCTCCGGCGATTCTGGCAAATGCCGCCGGTGACATGTTGGGTCTACCGGTGTTGAATTCGGACTCTCCGTTACCCAGAGACAGCACCAATAGATCCGAAACGCTGTTACAGAAGGGAAACTCATGCTTATTGTTCAACACGTGTGTGATAGCTGCAGCCGTTGGATTGTTCATCGCTATACCTCCGTCGACGGCCATTATCTCCGTTTTGCCGTCGATGGACTTCATCTCAACGGGGCCCGCAGCAACCGGATCCGCTGACGTGGCAATACATACATCACGCATCTTAAAATCATAGCCGTCCATTTCCAGAGCGTCGGCGCGGGAAAACAGGAACGGTGCACGAGTGATAAGGTCGTAGCAGGGGATCAAAACCGGTTTCAACGTGTCCTTCAACGTGCACTCACCGAAAATCTTCCCGAACACCTTCTCGATCTTCGTCGGCGACCGGAGAATTCGCCGGAAAATCCCCGACGACGAAGAAGACCGGAAAATCTTGCGGCGATTGTCGATTAGAAACTTGAGAGCTCCCTCGGCGGAGAACATCGGGAAACCATCTCTTCCGCGAGTGAACAACAGAGCGGCGAGAATGCCTCCGGCACCGGACCCAGCGGCGACGTCGAAATAGGCGGCGATGTGGGCATTGGGGTTCCCCGATTTGCGGCGGAGGAAAGCTTCGAGGTGAGCGAGGGATTTCGCGGCGAGAATGCCGTCGGTGAAGCCGGTTCCGTCAATGCAGAGGATTCTCACTTTCCCAGTATTGTGTTTGGTTGATTTCATATCTTCCACGGAAAATTGATTTTGATTGGAGAGAGAATTCTTAGGGTTCTTGGGCTCATTGTTGTAGCCGAAGAGGAATTTGTTTTCCAGAATAGAAAAAATCTCGTAGGTGAGCTTGTCAACTTCAAATCCAGAGTCAATGTCGTTAATCATAGGAGAAGTAGATACTGCCGCCATTTCTGTGATTCCAAAGAAAATTTTTCTAGAGAGAGAGATTTTTCTAGAGTGAGACAGGGAGGGATTGTGATGGGGATTTTGTGTTTCGAGCAGAAAGCGAAGGGAGTGTTTGTTTGATGAAGAAGGGAGCAGCAGAGAAAGGGTTTATATAGTGGTGACACTGTCAAACAAGGGTGACTCTTTGTGATCATCGAGGAACATTCTCAAGGCGTGGCGATTAATCGGCTCCCGATTATTTCAACTTTTTTTTTTTTTTAAACTTTTCTCATGGAAATAAATAAATTTAATTTTTTATTAGAACGTTGTGGCGTTGTGCTGTGAAGAGTGGATGGATGGAGGGAATTATTTTAAGTTGGCGCATGAGACATGAGTAAAGGGTGGAGCAAATGCTATGAAATAATGTATTAAAGAAAAGGAAAAGCAACAATAGAGGACCTTTATGTAATATGATGTTATGAATTTAAAATTTTAATGGTGGGAAGGAAGGGTCTTTATGTTCCTTTCTTTTTAGTGCTACCCTTTTTTACTTCCTTGTACCTTTATTCGTGATATAGTACTTTTATTTAGGCATATACATTTTAAAATTTATTGGGGGGAAGCCATTGTACCATCTTCTTATCCCATTTTTTCTCCACATTTTGAAGGATATATAATATTGAACAAGATAGAACCTTACTTTATAGATATATTTGAGTTGCTTTTCCATCAAATTTAAGCATTATAGGCAATTTAAAGCTAAAAAAAACTTCAACCAATGCTTAATAGATTTTTTTTCTTTTGTAAAACAAGAGAGCATTGTTTTGGGAGTATAGGAAAGGGGAAAAACCACAAAGAGGTCAAGCAAGGGTTAGCTTGCGACCCCTAATTCAACTCATGCCTAAGAGCATAGATTGCAGCCACTCATGCTAAAGGCTGCTATCAAGGCTCAACAAGTTTTAATGAGAAGGTCTTTTAATTACATTTTGGGTTAATTTGTCAGTATCTATCTTGCCTTTATTGTCAATTTTTTCTTTAAAGATAGGATATTTACATTTATTTTTAACAAATTATCTTATAAAAAAGAGCAAATATTTAAGTCGTGAATAATACCACTATAATAACATCAAAATCATAGTAAGATTTGATATTAGGTCCTAAGAATCTCCTTCACCTTAAAATCTTAAAACAAATGATCATATAAATTATTGCTCGAGGTCTTTCTTTATTGTCATCTTGTTTTAATAAGAAAATAAATTTATATATTCAATATTATAACTAGAATAAATTGCTTTTGATGTTTGTGCTATATGTAAACAATAAATCAATATTAAATAAATAAGATATATAAGGGATTAATCTCATAACAAGAAAAAAAAAAAAACATATCTCAAGTGGTGAGTGCACTCCTCATCATGTCTTGAGTTCGAACTAGATCTTGCGCTCTTTCAATACAAAGTGGTTGCTATTTAGTATTTATTTATAGGTTTAAAAAAAAAAGGAAGGAGAAATCTAACCTTGCATATAACATATCATGTCACCGCCGGCACCGGAGCTGCTGTGATCGGTGCTAAGGCTAAGAACCAGTAAACATGAACCAATCCTATAGCAAGCTTTACAAAATTCTTATAGACCATAGCCAAGCAAAAACTGAAAATGAAAGTGTACATTTATGCAAAACTGAACTGAGGTTACAGCTAAAATAGAAAATCTTAAAAGCGTGACAGCCATAGGAATAAGTTAAACAACTGAGTTAGACTCTAGAATACACATATGACATATGAGGAAAGAAAACGTTGTGAATGAGCTTTTTTTGCAAATAACTTTCTTCACTGGAATTGAACATTTTCTAGAGAGTCTCAAATGAAAACCAGAAGGTTTATTTATCACCAATTTCTTACCAATACTTAACACTATTTTACAATGGATCAGCTCAACCTTGCAAGATTTTATCATTTTCATCATGCATTTCATGCTTCGTGGTTAAGAATTCCCAAACATCTATTTCCAAGAGGAAACATTTGAAAGGTCAAGCATTTTCATTAAGCTATTTTCAAAGGAAACATTTGAAATTATGAACATCTTGCTTTTCTATAAAAAAAAAAAAAATTATATATAGGGATAGAGACTAGTAAAACGTTTTCTAGTTAGAGTGGCATATCCATATTAACCAACATATATCATAAACACGTAATCATATATACCTTAATTAGGAAAAGATAAAAGCCGTGTTATTCATGCAGAAGTTAGATAGTTCACTCCAAGAAAATTCTTTACCTAATTAGCTTCAAGATATTTAAATAAAACTTGTAACTATATGCCTAATCACATATCAATCACCCCTACGATATGCTCAATTAGACCAATCCTTAGAGTGGGTTTAGAATTTTTTTTGTTGGTACTTTGATTACGATTCTGGATTCGAACACAGAACTTAGAAGCCCTGAAGACAACCTCAATACCACTTGACCACAAACCGTTTGGTAGATTTTTTTTTTTTAAATAGCAATATAATGAATTCATTTAAAAATAAGTGACTCGTAAATTCTATCAAAATAGCAGATTGACAAAACATTATATATCACATACAAATTAATTTGTAAATTTTTTTGGGAGAAGTCTCTACTTTAACACCTGACAGTACCTCGAAAGATTAGTCTTAGACAAAGCCTGAGAATACCGTAGGAAACCAAAAAGATTGATTTGTAAATGAATTGAATATTTAAATTGTCATGATTGAAAACAAGTTTTACAAAAACAAAACTTGTTTAGAAATAAATTGAATTTTATAATTTTAATACTTCTAATAATTTCAACTAGTATACTTTGTTTTTTTTTAATCTTTTTCACATGATGGGATAGAGATTTTAACTCATAATTTTCAACAAATTACTTAAATTTCTCACTAACCACACCTAATGTACAGTCTATACTATTATGTGTAACAAATTTTACCCTCACATCACAAACTTTATAAAATCTATTTCTCCAAAAATTCTTTCCCACAGTAGAATTCATATGGAAGCAAGTCAGCACTGATCCCAAAATAAAAATAGATATCCCCCTTCCTCTAGTGGATTTTCCTTTGTTTTTTCCTAGAAAACAAACAAGTTCCATAATCAAGTTTAAAATAAAATAAAATAAAATAAAATAAAAATAAAAACATAAATTTTTGGTCAGAAATGCATTTGAGATGAGATTCGCAATCACAATAGCCAAATGTCAAGTCCCACTCAACCCATTTGCTCACTTAATTACTGTGAGGGTCAGAGGGAAAATCTGAGTAGGGCCTCTGAGAAAGATGTTGTTAGATCTCACTTGCATTCTTTGATCTTTGTATTGTAATGTAAGGTAAGGTTTCCCATTTCCAATTTCTTCAATCAAATCTATCTTTCCTTCGTTCTTTCTCTTTCTTTCCCCTTTCCCCACACAGCCTGTCCTCCTTCCCCTCCCTAAAAGCTCATGCATGCATGGTACGGTCGTACCGACATTTGGCTCCTGCCAAATATCTTCTTTTTTATTTTTTAACTTTTTCTTGCATTGCTCTTTTTTTATTTTTTATATATATAATTTAAATTAAATTTTCCTGTCTAGTAGTACTACCATTATGCATTTAAGATTTTTTTTTAAAAAATTGTGCATACTCTTTTTGACTCACATAGTGATGAGGGCTTTATGTAGTTTGTAAGAATGCGAGTTTAAACCTCTAAGTGATAATGTAATTAAAAAAAAATGTAATAAAAATATGATTCTTTTAATGTAAAATATGGTAGAAAATTAAATGAAATTTGTGTTGGAAAAATTATTTAAGATTATTTCATAATTTTTTTTTTCCATTTTATACTTGAAGTAACAAAAATAACAAAGAACCTTCAAACTATGGATATTAAATTATAAGAAATTAATTTATTTTTAATAAATGTAACAGTTTGAAAATTTTAAAGCTATTTGTAAAAAATAAAATAAAAAAATTCTGAAAATGTAATAATCCATTTTATGTTAAAAAGCTACTAGCAATCGTCTAATGATATGTGGGTCTAATGACATATCTTTTGCTCATAAAAATTAGGGTATTTGATGAGAGGGGTTCAATTCTAATTGTGTATTTCCTTTTCCCCATAATATTAAACTCCTATGTAACAAAAAAGAAAAAAAAAAAAAGCCATAGTACAAGGTTGCACTTAGTGACTTTGAGAGATTTACTAATAACAATAGCAATAATAATAATAATAATTTATAGTTTAGCATTTTTAAAATAATATAAATTTGTGCATCCATCAAAGAATTTGGATTCATGCATGAAAGTTATATATTTTCGTGTAATTTATTAGAAGGTCATATAATTATGCTGTGCCAAGAGTGTGCTTGGTAGGAAGTAAAAAAAAAAGAAGGGAAGATGACAAATATAGATGATAGTGAAAAGTAAAACAATTTTGACTTTTCCTAACTTGCAGTAATAAAGTGAAATAAAAATACAAATGAAGTTCATCTCATTTTTAACCTCTTTTCGTTTTCCTTGTATCCAATATGTGTAGAATAAATCAGGATTCTAAGATTTCAATTCTCCACAATTTAAGTACATGAATATTCTCAGTCCTCATAAAATTTTGGGAGAGGGGAGGACGGTTTCTTGGTAAACTAAGGCTTCAAAACTTTTTGGAGGGACCATGGTCCCCCTCCCTCCACCCCCTGGTAAACTAAGGCTTCAAAACTTTTTGGAGGGACCATGGTCCCCCTCCCTCCACCCCTAAAAAGCTCCGCCATTGAATGTAATCTAATCACATTTGTTTAAATGCAAATATCTACTTGAAATTAAGTGTCCACTATGCTTACGATTTGTTTGGGAGTCACTTTGGAGGGGAAAGGAAAGGAGAGGAGAGGAATAAAACTTTACTCTCCTTTGTTTGGAAGATTTATCTTAAAAAAGGAGAGGAGACTGATAGGTAAGATGCAACCTCCACACTCATTTTTTGATCTATTTTCGTGTTCCTCCAAATTGGAGGGTTTTGAGAGAAAATATGTTAAAATGACTATTATACCCCTTTATTTTTTTTAAAATTCCTCACCCATTTATTAAGAAATAAGTGTATTATATTATTTCATTTTATATTAAATATGTCTATTTTAATAATAAAGGATAAACTAGTAAAAATATTTTATAATAGGACTTTTCCTTTCCTTTTCTATCATTTTACTCATTTTAATCATCCAAACAAATGAAAGGAAAACCCCTCTCTTTCCCTTCCCTTTCTTTCTCGCTCTTTCCTTTCATCTCATTTTCTTTCCCCTCACTTCAAACTCTCAAACATATCCTTAGTAACTTTGAAAGACTTGATTCTGATTAATGTTATTTATTATTATTATAGATTAAAAGTGTTAAGAGATTATAAATTTATGGGTCATGCTATCTTATCCTATATTAAAATTAATTGGGGTAGCACTCCATATAATTACCCTCAAATTTTGAGTTATTGATAGAAGTAGCATACTTTTAGATCGAGTGCAAAATTGTAAGGTAGAATTGAGTAACTTAGTGTGAGTCAAAATTGTTATTCTTTATTAAAGTACATAATCTAGGTCATACTAAAAAACACAAGAATAAGTCAAACAAGAACATTGAAACTTTTTAAATTTAATTAAACTTAAATTATATCAATTGTTTGAATGTTTAATTGACACAATGTTACACAATTTTACAAGAGTTTCGCATTGAACACAATTATATATAAAAGTTACTTATGTTCGAAACTCACATTTTAGTGGTCATTGTAGCGCTAATCCCACTTTTTAAAATGGCTATGTTCATTTGTCATCAAACAATTTAGATTTATGAAAGAGTTATACATTTTCGTATAATATATTCCTATCAGCGAACGTCATAGTTTTTTCTCCATCCAAGACTGTGCTGTGTGGGAAGGTTATAAAAGGAGGAAGGTAAAAAATAGAGATGAGAAAATGATTTTTTTATTATTTATTTTTAGTTTCTTACTAGTGGACCCTACACTTTTAGTATGAAACTAATTCGTGCTCGGGTTTCTGTATGTCCTGGCCACTAGTGCTTCTAACAGGGTTCAAATTCCTAATATTATTTTAGGATTTGCCTCACATAGAGATTAATTTGCCAACTAAGTCACACTTGATNGGAGATGTGAAAATGATTTTTTTATTATTTATTTTTAGTTTCTTACTAGTGGACCCTACACTTTTAGTATGAAACTAATTTGTGCTCGGATTTCGGTATGTCCTGGCCACTAGTACTTCTAATAGAGTTCAAATTCCTAATATTATTTTAGGATTTGCCTCACATAGAGATTAATTTGTCAACTGAGTCACACTTGATGATTTTACTCATTGGTATAATAGATAAACCAAAAGAAAAATACAAATAAAGTTAATGTCAATTTTTATCTCTTTTCATTTTTCTCGTTTCAAATAATTGTATAATTGTTTAGATCTTAAACTTTCAATTCTGTCCATTTTTTCATTTCTACATTCACATTGACCAATTACATAAATATGCTTAAATTTGTTAACTGAGTTGTAGATCAGTTGGTCACAAGGCTCTTCTCGCAAGAAGAGAGTCTTGTGTTCGAGGTCTCTCATTGACAAAATAAACGTCTCAAAGTGTTCCCTCACACAAAGTTATAGTGGTATGTGCTTTCATAACGGGACTCCTGGAATAAAGATGACTCATTGCATATTTGATAAGTCTCACTCCATCCAAATGTTAGGGTTAAGTCCTAGTTCTTCGATTATCCAAAAAAAAAATTCTTAAATTTCATAATTTGTGGACGGGGTCCGAGATGTTAGAGTTTGTAAGCTGCGGAAGCAAGAATCATGAAGACATGGATTCTGCAGATAGATTATGCAGCAGAAACCATATCAGAAAGCAAAGAAATTAAGCAAGAAAATGAGATACGCGAGAGAGAGAAGAGGAAGGGAAAGCTTCAGTAAAAGAAAGAGTAAAATGAATATTCTGAACTATATAATTCTCATTCACGTGTATCACACATATATAGCAATTGCCAGCTCAGCAAGGCAGTTGAATTAACAAACTAATCTTTCTAAAATAATCTACTTAGCTGGCTAACCATGCTTAGCTGGATAACCACCTGAGTTACATTAACTATAGTCAACTAACTGCCTAACCATAGTTAACTAATAATGCCTAACTACCATCAAAGACCTCAACCTTCTTACTTCTAACATCCCCCCTCAAACTCAGGGGGCATGGAAGCACAGTGAGTTTGTGACAATTAGCTTGAAAAGCCAAGGTTGAGAGTGGTTTAGTAAGGACATCAGCAAGTTGATCAGCAGCCGGTATATGACAAAGAGTCAGCTCCTTATTGAGCACCTTGTCACGAATGAAGTGACAATCTATTTCAATATGTTTGGTCCTAGCATGCAACACAGGATTGGAGGCCAGAAAAGTAGCACTTAAGTTATCACACAGCAGCATTGGAGGGCGAGGCAAGCCAACATGCAATTCCTTAAGCAAAGACTGAATCCACTGTAGTTCTGCAGTGGCATTGGCTAAGGCACGATACTCAGCCTCTGTACTGGACCTGGCAACAACCTTCTGCTTGCCAGAACACCAGGAAACAAGACTAGACCCAAGAAAAACAGCATGTCCACTGGTACTCTTCCTATCATCTGGACACCCTGCCCAATCTGAATCTGAGAAGGCAAGCAAGATGGGTTGAGCAGTTCTGGAAAGAGTAATACCATAGGAGATAGTGCCTTTGAGATAACGCAGCAGTCTTTTGGCAGCTTGCAAGTGAACATCAGTAGGCACACTCATAAACTGACAAAGTTTATTAACAGTGTAAGCTATATCTGGTCTAGTAAGGGTGCAGTATTGTAAGGCACCAACAATGCTCCTGTAAGTGGTAGGATCCTTGAGGGAGATACCTTCACTCTTAGAGAGGATATGTGAGCTGATCATAGGAGTGGCTACAGGCTTGGCATCACGAAGACCTGTCTTCTGCAGCAAGTCTAGAATGTACTTAGACTAAGACAGATGAAGATGCTGAGGAGACCAAGTGGTTTCAATCCCCAGAAAATAGTGTAACTGTCCTAAATCTTTTAAAGCAAACATGTGATTAAGTTCTCTAATCAATTTGCGAATAAAGAGGACATTGGAGCCAGTGATGATGATGTCATCAACATAGACTAACAGAAATACTACATGGCCTGCAAAACGAAGCACAAAGAGGGAATTATCTGAGTAAGTGCAGAGAAAACCCCAAGCTAGGAGAGTTGTTTTCAACTTGGTGAACCAAGCTCGAGGAGCCTGCTTTAAACCATACAAGGCATTTTTTAATCTGCAGACATGCTGAGGATATTGAGCATCTTCAAAGCCAGGAGGCTGCCTCATGTAGACTTCCTCATGTAAGTCACCATTAAGGAAAGCATTATTGACATCTAACTGTTGAATATGCCAATTATAAGCCAAGGCCTAGGTAAGAATAATACGAATGGTTGCAGGTTTAACCACAAGACTGAAAGTGTCAAAATAATCCACTCCATAGGACTGTGTAAACCCTTGAGCAACTAACCTGGCCTTGTATCTTTCAATACTGCCATCTGCCTTATACTTGACCTTGTAAATCCATCTACAGCCCACAATATTCTTATGAGTAGGCCAAGGCACCAAATCCCAAGTGTGATTGAGATGTAAGGCCTTGATTTCAGCTGTCATGGCGTCCACCTAGCAGGGAAACTGAAGTGCCTGCTTATAAGTAGAGGGTTCTGCAGAGAGAAGTGAATGCTGAGTGGTATAAGCCTTTGGCTTAAAAATGCCATTCTGACTCCTAGTAATCATGCGTGAAGGAAGAGGCACATCTGGAATATCCTGAGGGACCTCAGACACAGAATCATGTGACTCAAGAGAAGCAGGAGAGGCAGAACCAGAAGAGATAGGTGACTGTGAAGCTGAAGTACACTGAGTAGAGACAGTAGGCCTAACAGAAGGAACAGATGGAGAATGCCAAGCAGGAGTAGAAGGCAAGGAGACAGGAATGGAGCAATCTGAAATCATGGACTGAGAGGGTGGAGAGACTGGATCTTTGAAAGGAAACACAGTCTCTACAAATACTACATGACGAGAAATATAAATCCTCTTAGTGCTAGTGTCCATACACAGAAAACCCTTGTGTTTATTACTGTGTCCCAGAAAACAACAAGCAGCTGATCTGTTCTCAAGCTTATGAGCTCGATAGGGTCTAAGGTATGGGAAGCAGAGACAACCAAAAGTCTTGACTTGAGTGAGGTCAGGAGATTTATGATATAGCAGTTCATAGGGAGATTGAAATTGAAGGACTGCTGTAGGCATCCTGTTAATAAGTTGAACTGCTGTTTGAAAAGCAAAAGTCCAGTACTTAGCAGGCATTCCTGCAGTAATCAATAAGGATAAGCCTGTCTCCACGATGTGGCGATTCTTTCTTTCAACTCGACCATTCTGCTGTGGAGTATGGGGGCAGGAGAACCTATGATGGATACCTGATGCCTTAACCATCTGGTCAAAAGCTGCAAATTCCCCCCCAAAGTCTGACTGAATGACTTTAATATTGGCTTCAAATTGAGTTTTAACCATAGCTTGAAACCTCAGAAACATGTCAAGAGTATCACTCTTGGACTGCAGTAAATAAATCCAAGAATATCGAGTACAGTCATCAATCAATAATAAGAAATAGCAGGCACCATTAACTGAACTACAAGAGGGAGAACCCCAGAGATCAGCATGCACTAAGTCAAAAGGTTTTATTGCTTTAGAATGTGACTGTACAAAAGGCAATTTATGGCTTTTAGCCAACTAACAAGAACTACAAATGGTAAGTTTGTTGACAGGAAAACGAGTTAAACCATGTGCAGACATGATTTTATTTAGTACATCAATGGAAGGATGACTTAATCTATTGTGCCAAAGTTGTAGCACAGAATTGGAGTTCTGTGGAGAGGAAACAAACGTTTGATAGGCTGCTATAGAAGGAGCAGATGAAGAACTAGCAGGAATGTAGGAAGTCATAACCTTGTAGAGTCCTTGCTTAAGAGTTCCTTGCAGCAGTACCTCTTTGGTTTTCTGATCCTTCACAAGAAAATAATCAGGATAAAACTCAACATAGATGCTATTATCTCGACATAATTTCTGAACACTAACCAAATTTGCACTTATCTTAGGCACATGTAAGACTTGATTAAGTAATAAAGGTCTCCTAGCAGTATGAATGGAAGTACTACCAGTATGCATAACAGGAAGTTGCTTACCATTGCCAACTGTGACTTTCTCATCCCCAGCAAATGGATTATGAAAAGACAAATTGCCAAGTCAGCAGTGACATGGTGAGTAGCCCCAGTATCAAGGAACCAAGGAGTGTCTTCCATCTGACCAGTGGTAGCCATCAATGCCTGAGAAGCTTGTTGTTGAGAAGGATTCCCAGTTGAAGCTTTGGGTTGAAAGTCATTATCAAATCGATGCCAACAAGCAGAGGCAGAATGTCCCATCTTATGACAAATTTGACACTGTGGTTTTTGACCAGTTCCACCAAAATTACCAAATCTTGACTTACCAGATTGACTGTTAGACTGATGACGATGACCAGTACCAGAGAAAGAATTTGGTGCAGTATTGGTGTTACCATGATAGAAATTATTCTGAGAATTAGCATTAAACTTCTTCTTACCTCTAAAGGGACCAAACTGAGCTGCATTTGCTTGAATCAAGATTTGATCATCAACTGACTTCTGTCTGTCAAGCCTGCTCTCAAACGCAAGTAGATGACTTTGCAAGATTTCCACTGATATGCACTCAAAACTGACATATGCTACAACTGGATTGTATTCAGGCCCTAGTCCAGCCAAGATTGCCATTATTTGATCATTTTGACTAACATTTTCACCTACTGCTCGTAGATTGTCACAAATGCCTCTGATCTTGACCATATAATCCCACACACCAAAATTTCCTTTACGAATAGTCTGCAACTGGAGTCTTAACTCCATGATGCGTGCACGAGATGAACAGGCAAAGCTGTCTCCCAGGGATTTCCATATCTCATATGCCGTATTGTAGCCCATAATTTGAGCCATAAGTTGCTCAGTAAGAGAAGCATAAATCCAACTCATTACTAACTTGTTTTGCCTCTGCCAAAGGACAAAATCTGGGTTCAAACTGAGACTTCCAGTGGTTGAATCTTGAAGAAGTTTCTCCGGACATACTGATGAAATTTCTCCAGACATACCTGAGATCCATTCAAGATATCTCCATACCCATTGGCAATTACTATGTTAAGCAATTGATTCCTCCATATCAGAAAGTTACTCCGATCTAATTTGATAGTGAGGGTTTGACCAAATGTAGGTAAAGAAGGATTTCTGGAATTCAAAGTTTCCATTAATGGAAACACAGAAGATGAAGTGTGTTATGCCATTTTCAAAGCTCTGATACCATATTAGAGTTTGTAAGCTGCGAAAGCAAGAAATGAAAAGATGTAAATTCTGCAGAAAGATTATGCAGCAGAAACCATATCAGAAAGCAAAGAGCTTAAGCAAGAAGATGAGATACGAGAGAGAGAGAGAACAGAGAAGGGAAAGCTTCAGAGAAAGGAGAGTAAAAATGAATACTCTGAAAAGTTATCTTCTCATTCACGTGTATCACATATAAAAGGGAACTGACAGCTCATCAAAGTTGTTTAATCAGTTAACTAACTTTCTAAGACTAATCTGTTTAGCTAACTAACCATGCTTAGCTGGATAACAACCTGAGTTACATTAACTATAGTTAACTAACTACTTAACCACAGTTAACTAACTATTCCTAACTACCATCAAAGACCTCAACCTTCTTACTTCTAACAGGAAACCTAGACATTTTAGATAAAACTTCATTCCATGATCATGCAAACTTTCTTTCTTGTAATGATCATATTGACTTAGTCAAATCTGCAGTTGATTCTGTCTGTAACTCAATCAAACTACCTTGTAAAGTTTCTAATAATTCGAATAACAAATTTGTTTTGGTTGACAGTGGTTTAGTAAGGACATCAGCAAGTTGATCAGCAGCTGGTATATGACAGAGAACAACTCCTTATTTAGCACCTTGTCACGAATAAAATAACAATCTATTTCAATATGTTTTATCCTAGCGTGCAACACAGGATTAGAGGCCAGAAAAGTAGCACTCAAGTTATCACATAGCAGCATTGGAGGTCGAGGCAAGCCAACATGAAGCTCCTTAAGCAAGGACTGAATCCACTGAAGTTCTACAGTGGTATTGGCTAAGGCTCGATACTCAGCCTCTGTATTGGACCTGGCAACAACCTTCTGTTTGCCAGAGCACTAGGAAACAAGACTAGCCCCAAGAAACACAGCATGCCCACTGGTACTCTTCCTATCATCTAGACACCCTGCCCAATCTGAATCTAAGAAGGCAAGCAAGGAGGGTTGAGCAGTTCTGGAAAGAGTGATACCATCGGAGAGAGTGCCTTTAAGATATCTCAACAATCTTTTAGCTGCTTGCAAGTGGACATCAGTAGGCAAACTCATAAACTGACAGAGTTTATTGACAGTGTAAGCAATATCTAGTCTAGTAAGTGTGCAATATTACAATGCACCAACAATACTCTTGTAAGTGGTAGGATCCTTGAGTGAGATACCAGCACTCTTAGAGAGGATATGTGAGCTTACCATAGGAGTGGCTACAGGCTTTGCATCATTAAGACCTGTCTTGTGCAGCAAGTCCATAATGTACTTAGACTGAGACATATGAAGGTGCTGAGGAGACCAAGTTGTTTCAATCCCCAGAAAGTAATGTAACTGGCCTAAGTCCTTTAAAGCAAACATTTGATTTAGTTCTATAATCAACTTGCGGATAAAGAAGACATTAGATCCAGTGATGATGATATCATCAACATATACTAATAGAAACACCACATGACCTGCAAAACGAAGCACAAAAAGGGAATTATCTGAGTAAGTTCAGAGAAAATCCAAAGTCAGCAGAGTGTTTTTCAACTTGGTGAACCAAGCTCGAGGAGCCTGCTTCAAACCATACAAAGCCTTTTGTAATTTGCAAACATGCTGAGGGTATTGAGCATCTTCAAAGCCAGGAGGCTGCCTCATGTAGACTTCCTCATGTAAGTCACCATCAAGGAAAGCATTATTGACATCTAACTGTTGAAGATGCCAATTATAAACCAAGGCAAGGGTAAGAACAATATGAATGGTTGCAGGTTTAACAACAAGACTAAAAATGTCCAAGTAATCCACTCCATATGACTGTGTAAACCCCTGAGCAACTAACCTAGCCTTGTATCTTTCAATACTGCCATCTGCCTTGTACTTTACCTTGTAAATCCACCTACATCCCACTATATTCTTATTAGCAGGCCAAGGCACCAAATCCCATGTGTGATTAAGATGTAGAGCCTTGACTTCAGCAGTCATGGCATCCACCCAGTAAGGAAACTGAAGGGCCTACTTGTAAGTAGAAAGTTCTGCAGAGAGAAGAGCATGTTGAGTGGTATAAGCCTTAGGCTTAAAAATCCCATTCTGACTCCTAGTAACCATGCGGGAAGGAGGAGGCACATCTGCAATAACCTGTGGTGCCTCAGAGACAGAATTGTGTGGCACAAGAGAAGCAGAAAAGGCAGAACCAGAAGAGATAGGTGACTCTGATGTTGAAGCACACTGAGGAGAGACAGTAGTCCTATCAGAAGTGGAAGATGGAGAAGACCATGCAAGGGTAGAAGACAATGAGACAGGAATGGAGCATTCTGAAACCTTGGATTGAGACGTTTGAGATGCTGGAGATTTGAAAGGGAACACAGTCTCTACAAACACTACATGTCGAGAAATATAAATCCTCTTAGTGCTAGTGTCCATACACAGAAAACTCTTGTGTTTATTACTGTGCCCCAAAAAACAACAAGTAGTTGATCTGTTCTTAAGCTTATGAGAACGATAAGGTCTAAGATAGGGGAAGTATAGACAACCAAAAGTCTTGACTTGAGTAAGATCAGGAGGTTTATGATATAGTAGTTCATAGGGTGATTGAAATTGAAGTACTGCTGTAGGCATTCTGTTAATAAGCTGAATTGAGGTTTGGAAGGCAAAAGTCCAATACTTAGCAGGCATTCCTGCAGTAATCAGTAAAGATAATCCTGTCTCCACTATGTGTCTATTTTTTCTTTCAACTCGACCATTTTGCTGTGGAGTATGTGGGCATGAGAACCTATGTTGTATACCTGATGTCTTAACCATATGGTCAAATGCTGCAAATTCCCCCCCAAAATCTGATTGAATAACTTTAATATTATACTCAAATTGAGTCTTAACCAGATCTTGAAACCTCAGAAACATGTCAAGAGTATCACTCTTGGACTGTAGTAAATAAATCCAAGAATATCTAGTACAATCATCAATCAATAATAAGAAATAACAGGCACCATTAACTGAAGTACAAGAGGGAGAACCCCAGAGATCAGCATGCACTAAGTCAAAAGGCTTTATTGCTTTAGAATGTGATTGTACAAAAGGCAATTTATGGCTTTTAGCCAACTGACAAGAACTACAAATTGTATGTTTATTGACAGTAAACTGAGCTAAACCATGTGCAGACATGATTCTATTTATTATATCAATAGAAGGATGACCTAATCTATTGTGCCAAAGTTGTAAAACAGAATTGGAGTTTTGTGAAGAGAAAACAAAGGTTTGATATGCTGCTATAGAAGGAGCAGAGGGAGAACTAGTAGGAGCGTAGGAAGTCATGACCTTGTAGAGACCTTGCTTAAGAGTTCCTTGCAGAAGTACCTCTTTGGTTTTCTGATCCTTCACAAAAAAATAAGCAGAATAAAATTCAACATAGATGCTATTATCTTGACACAAGTTCCGAACACTAACCAAATTTGCACTTATCTTAGGCACATGTAAGACTTGATTAAGCAATAAAGGTCTCTTAGCAATAGGAATGGAAGTACTACCAGTATGCATAACAGGAAGTTGTTTACCATTGCCAACTGTGACTTTCTCAACCCCAGCAAATGGATTATGAAGAGACAAATTGCCCAAGTCAGCAGTGACATGATGTGTAGCCCCAGTATCAAGAAACCAATGAGTGTCTTCCATCTGACCAGTGGTAGCCATCAATGCCTGAAAAGCTTGTTGTTGAGAAGAATTCCCAGTTGAAACTTTGGGTTGAAAGTCATTATCAAATCGATGCCAACAAGTAGATGCATAATGCCCTATCTTATGACAAATTTGACACTGTGGTTTTTGGCCAGCCCCACCAAAATTACCAAATCTTGGCTTACCAGTTTGATTATTAGACTGATTACGATGACCAGAACCAGAGAAAGAATTTGGTGTAGTATTGGTGTTACCATGATAGAAATTATTCTGGGAATTAGAATTAAACTTCTTCTTACCTTTAAAGGGACCAAACTGAGCTGCATTTGCTTGAATCAAGATTTGCTCATCAACTGACTTCTGTCTGTCAAGCATGCCTTCAAACGTGAGCAGATGACTCTGCAAAATTTCCGCTGATATGCACTCAAAACTGACATATGCTACAATTGGATTGTATTCAAGACCTAGTCCAGCCAAGATTGCCATTACATGATCATCTTGGCTAACATTTTCACTTACTACTCGTAGATTGTCACAAATGCCTCTGATCTTGACCATGTAATCCCGCACACTAAGATTTCCTTTGTGAATGGTTTGCAACTGAAGTCTTAACTCCATGATGCGAGCATGAGATGAACAGGCAAAGCTGTCTCCCAGAGATTTCCATATCTCATATGCCGTATTGTAACCCATAATTTGAGCCATAAGTTGCTCAGTAAGAGAAGCATAAATCCAACTCATCACTAACCTGTTTTGCCTCTACCAAAAGACAAAATCTGGGTTCAAAATGAGACTTCCAGTGGTTGAATCTTGATGAAATTTCTCCGGACATACCTAAGATCTATTCAAGATATCTTCATACCCATTTGCAATTACTATATTAAGCAATTGATTCCTCCATATCAGAAAGTTACTCTGATCTAATTTGATAGTAAAGGTTTGACCAAATGTAGGTAAAGAAGGATTTCTGGAATTCAGAGTTTCCATTGATGGAGACACAGAGGATGAAGTGTGTTATGCCATTTTCAAAGCTCAGATACCATATTAGAGTTTGTAAGTTGCAGAAGCAAGAAATGAGAAGGTATGAATTCTACAGAAAGATTATGCAGTAAAAACCATATCAAAAAGCAAAGAGCTTAAGCAAGAAGATGAGATACGAGAGAGAGAAAGGAGAAGGGAAAGTTTCAGAGAAAGGAAGAGTAAAAAATGAATACTCTGAAAAGTAATTTTCTCATTCACGTGTATCACATATATAAGGCAGCTGACAGCTCATTAAAGTTGTTTAATCAATTAACTAACTTTCTAAAATAATCTACTTAGCTGGCTAACCATGCTTAGCTAGATAACAACCTGAGTTACATTAACTATAGTCAACTAACTACTTAACCACAGTTAACTAACTATTCCTAACTACCATCAAAGACCTCAACCTTCTTACTTCTAACACCATGTAGGTGTGTTGCAGCCACTGTAAACATTGATTTGCTTCTCCTTCCATGTGAAAGGATGCCAACGATACTCATTGTTCATCCGGCATTCCTTGGTACTGATAAAATTGTTGCACCCGGTGAAGCCATTCGGTTGGGTCTGTACCGCCATAACGAGGGAAATCCATCTTGATATACCGAGGTAGTGCATGGGTGCCCTCAGTTACCTTGTGCCTAACCACCGTCTTAGCCGTGTCCTTCGTTTTCCCCCCTTGCGATTGGCTTATGAGTATGGCTACTGCCTCCTTGACTTCCCGCATGGTAACGTCTAACCCTTGGACCTTTTCTACTAATCCTATCATCTCTCCTTCCAAACGCTCTAGTGTTTCTTTTTGAGTTGCCATTTTGGCTCTGATACCAAAGATGCAACAGGGAACTGAAAATTTAAGTTTATTGATTGAATTATTTTACATTGGTCTTCCCTTTCTTATATAGCTGACCCATAATACTCCTACTACAATGCAACTACTACTTATTAAGACTCCTACTAGAACTGCTACTGCCACCCACATAACTCTTACCCATATTAGATAACTACTGATACTCTTTAGATAAACCAAACTCTTTACTGCTGTAAACCAGAATTATCACACGTGTATGTGCCATGCATCCCCATGCATTACTGCATATAGCGTGGGTTGGGCCTTCTAGTTCTAGTGCCATGCATTACTGTTGTATCAGTGTGTTCCTTCGTTCTCTTACTTTCTTTGTCTGTTCTTGCTGAAATTTTTAAAGCCTGTTTTGTTAGTAGGAAATGAACTTGCATATAGATGATGTATTCTCATATATTGATTCTTTGGGCAATTATTCATTCTTGCTGTCACCCTCCTTGGCATACCCACTATCTCAGAACTCGAGTTATGAGAAATAGAAGACTGAAATAATATTTTATTATAATCCACTGCCGCACCAGCGATCTCTCTTCTCCCTTCATTGTTAATCCCATCCTCATCTTCCAACACAGTAATTCAATTGCGGCGTCTCCTAGATGCTGTTTGAGCATGAAATTTTTTTGAATTCCTGTCCCCTTCCTTCATCCATCTATTCCTAGATTTCCTTTTCCAGTACCCTTCCTCTCTCCTCCATGCCTCCAATAATTTTTGCTTGTACGCTATCACTTACTGTTTCTTTTTTTTTTAAAAAAAAAAATCTACCATGATAGATTGTTCATCTTAGGAGCAATCCTACGGAAGTAGCCCGATGACTATGTTTCATCAAGAGTTGAAGATCGATGGACATCCAGAAGAGGTGTGAAAATTAAAGAGCTGAACATTTAAGTTAGAAACTTTAGTTTTAGAGAAGACTAAAATGTCAATGAGACTTGAAGATTAAATACCCATGTTAAGAAGATAAAAGTTTCAGAACAAAATGAAAGAAGATGAAGAGTCAAAATGGAAAGAAAATTTTTAAATTAAGAGGGAGTGTTTAAAATAATTTGAAATTCAGAAAAGTGAGTGTAGCTGACGATAATGTAAATGTAAGATCACAAACTTTTCTTTTTTTATTTAATACATAACCAACCAAGATACAAGTTGGTAACCAAAGCAAGCACACACATACATACTTATAGATGGATCCTTAGAGAGAGAGATCACATTAATCATTGATTAGAGTGATCCCATTATTTCTTAAAAAGACACACTGTTTCCTCCAGGACTCTTAGGCTTGCAATCATCTGCCTTATCGAACCAGACCTTATTTTCCCCAGCATCAATGTTTATCTCTATACCTTTCTGTTGGTAGGATCCCCAAATGACTTCTTGTCCTTTTTCTTTTTCTTCTTTGAATGCCAAACAAGCATATTCTACGCTATCTGATTCAGATTTCCATTGAACTGTTATCCCTGAAGTTGGCAGCTTCAGACAGTTAGACCCAAAGATGAAGATTATGTCGGGAATTTTAAATTTTTCACCAGGCTTTTTCTCATGGCACACGGGAAATCCCTTGAGTTCATCAGGCTTCAAACAGTCATTCGCGATAGAATAGCCCCTCTCCTCCATAGCTTTATTATATTCCTCTTTCACGTCTTGATAGAGTTTAGTTGGCAATATTGTGTAAGTTGTCCCTGAATCAACAATTACATTGTATTGGCCAGGCAACGGTACGCCACCAACTTTTACCCTTTTTAATGTCAGCTTATAATGAGTGCCATCAATGATCATGTCTTCTTTTTGGGTTTCCTTTGGATGAGATTCATGGCCAAAGCGAAGAAAGCCAACTTTTGCAGGGTCTGGGGGGATATAATATGAAAATATTTTACCGTCATTGATTTGCTTAACAATGGAGAATTTTTCATCATAGCCAAGGCCGAGAATGCCATCTTCGTTATGAGAGTACCGACCATGGTTTTCATTAGCACAGCCAAACAAAAATTTTTCAGATTTATACGTTCCGAAAGTTAGTGGTGCAAGGCCAAGAACCCCAGATGTAAAACTGTTATCACCATATTGAATGCTGTATCGGCATTCTCCTTTTCTTTCTGTAACATTATATTAGACTATTAGTTCATATATAGGAACCTAACTATGGTAAGACTTTGGAAGTAAAAGCTAGCTAAATACAGTCAAATATAAAGTTAAAATTGTAAAGGTATTATACCTTTAACAAAATGGTCGTCATGGCCTCGGCCGCGCATACGATCATTGCAATTTTCGTCTATAGAGCAGCTCATTTTAACTCCTACATTGTCGATTTACAACAGAAAAAACAATTTAAAAATCAAAACAAAATAACTTTTTTAAAAAAAAATTGATGCTGAATATTATGAAACTCGAAAAAAAAAATCAGAAAGAAAAGATGAATGGTTTGTATACGTATGTCGAAAAATAGAAGATTGTATACACTATTTAAATTTTGACTAAAAATTCTGGTGATTCTTCTTAAATTCATTAGTCCACCAAATTAAAAACCCTAAAATACGGCTTTAACATTTTATCTCAAAATATATAAAACAGATTATGTAAGATTTTTGTTCCATTTCTCAAAATTACAGCACATTCACATTAACGATGTATTTAAGATATTTAATGTTTCAAGAAGTTTCCATACTGTTAACTCGACCCAATGTAAATTTGAGAATATTTATCTTATGATTGTAATAAAAAACTGATATCAGAAAGAAAACAAAAAATAATTTAATTAATTTTCTAGTATATGGAATAATAATGAGAAAAGAAAAGTTAGAATTATTAGACATAAAAATCATTCATCAATCTTCTATTCCTAATAGCTTAAGATTCTAGAAGAATTGGTACTGATCAAAGCATTGTTTCTACCACTCCTTTAAAAAGTTAAAACATATTGTATAATTCTTTCCATTAATGAAATGTAATGGATGGAAAACTTCAAAAATATATTGAAAAGCTCCACTGCTCTAAAGGAAACTACATCCAGGGAGTGACATTTGCAGTAAATGCAGTCAAACAAGGTAACTATAATATTAATACCATTAAGTAATTATGTGTTCAAACATCTTTGCAGCCATCATGTAACCAAAAATATACCAATGCCATTAGCTCTTGCGAATAATTCATTTTCCTCCATCATCAAACATCAAAGGCTAAGTCTATATAATACCCATCTATGAAAAAGGATATTAGTGTGCCAATTATTTTATGTCAGATGTCTTTTATATGCAACAGTATATGTCTGTACATATATTGCACAATTTGTGGAATCAGAGTGCAAGTGATCACAAATTTGTTTTTAGTACTCATCTTCATGGATGGGTATTGTAGACTTAGCCAACATCAAAATATCACATCTCCATCATATGTTAACTAATGTTGAAATTGACTCAAGGTATTAATTACCTGTAGTGTCCTCGCATATTGATTTTTCTCCATCAGAGCATGGGTATCTGGTGAATTCTGGTTTATCCATATCAATTGGCTCGTCATCTTGGTAGTAGCAGTAGGAATTTGCTTTGTTGCAGTTACACTGAGTCCACGTGAGAGTGCTGCCAGTGTCAAATGCAAGCCGCAACTCTTGCCCACTAAGATTCACTTTGACTAAGTAATTAGAATTAGTGGTACCATCAAAGTCAAACTTTATATCTTTGAGCCTAGATTGGATAAGCCTTTCTCTTTTCTCGTCTTGTCCCCGAATTTCAGCCTCCGAGTCTGAGGCATTTTTTCCTTCGCCTCCTTGGAAGAATAGAGCGCAAGGTCCATTTTTGTGTACCAAGCTCAAGTATGTCACTTTCTCATTTCCTGAAAATACATAAATACTTCTGCATAATTATCAATGTCAGAGACATATAACCAACAGAAGCATGCATGCAAAAATTGGAAAACTATATAACAAATTGTAGCTATAGTGTCCATTGTTTAAAATTTGAGCCTGGCCGTAATACTGTTGCAGATTTCTCTTAATTGCAGATCACATTAGTCTCAATATGCAATCGCCAATACAGAACACTTTGCTCAAAAACAAAGCTGATGACCACTAGGGAAAAAGCCTCGAGTCCCACAATTTAAAACTGTGGTATAGATTGTTAAATCATTTTACACACACACACACACACAGAAGGGGGGAACCTTTGAAGCTTAGGAAGGATGATGGGTCACATTTTTCAGTTTCTTCTCCTTTAGAGGCAAAACCACTCCATAAAGAGCAAAGAAGACAAAGAAGTGCTAGTGAGTTGACGATGGGAGAGGCAGTGAGAGAGGCCATCGATATAATTACTTTGTAGTTTATATGACTGGATGCATTCTGTGTTGGTCTGGTCGCACTATTTATAAGCTTGCAACCTAATACTTAACCGTCCTTATCATTTATGATGTAACTTAAAGAATAATATGAGAGATTGAAGGGAATAATAGCCTATTCTAAATTTTGTGGTTATAATTATTGAGTTTCAAATTGGAAAGGTTTTAGAGATAATTATTCTCAAGTTTTAGTATTTGAGAGAAAATACCAAAAAGTTCTAGAGCCAAATGCTTTTCAAGGAGGTACCTTACATCTTATATGAAATTACCAAATACCCCTCAATGTTATTTAGTTATTATGTTCATATATATGATTATTATGTGTTAAATATATGGTTATTTTGTTTTATACGTGGTTATTATATGTAAATATAAACGTAATAACCTATATAAATGGAATAACAACATAATGTCGAAAGGTATTTTGGTCATTTCATGAGACATGGTAGGCACTTACTTGAAAAACTTTAAATATTTTCAGTCTTTTTTTGTCAAGTCCAAGAACTTGAGAACATTTATCTCAGTTTTTTTTTTTTTTTTGATAGCGCCAATATATATTCTCCTTTTTCCAATCAATCAATACGGAGAGTATATTTTGAATGTATGACAATTTTTTTAAAAGTGATACTTTATGTTTGTTCTATTGGTTTTAAAAGAGACTCTTTATCCGATTCTCTATGTTGCATTACATCAAAATAGTAATGCTAAAGCTTGTTTTTTGGTTACAAGCACAACCTTTTAAAAAAATAAAAAAAAAATAAAAACGATTCACAAGCTTGTTTGTTGACAAGCTTGTATAGTCACTTATAAATAAAGTTTACATTGTGAAGTAGTTGCAAAGAATAATCACGAAGTTTACATCATATTTTCTAAATAAGGATATTTGTTTTTTGTCATACGGAAAACTAATTCATTATAACTGATAAGGCTTAGCCTATATTCTATCAAGTCTAAGTTACGCCATTTCAAAGTCTGACCTACTTCTAAATTTTGTGCCTGAGCTTGGCCTATGTTCTATATTTTAAACCAAAAATGTTGGTTCAGCAAAATTCGTTTCATAAAATTTTTTGTTATTTTTTTGGTAATTTTAACTACGGTTCTAAATTTGAACACAAAACTTATAAGTCCTAAGAATAATCTCAATACTATTTAACTACAAGTTGTTTGATAAAAAAAAAAAAAAAATTGTTTACCTTAGCTTATTATACGAGTAAGGTTAAAGGACCATATATAATAGTACAACAAGCTCAGACTACAATGTTTTATAGGGCTAAAACACCTGTTAATAAAATAGAGTTTCCTTGTTATGATACGTATTTTATATTACATTTTAACACTTATGCAAACCAACTTGGTAGGCTATCTGCTCGTGACTATTAAGTAGGCTTGAGATGTTTATAATCATCAAGACCAAATTCAAGCTGAAGCCTATATTTAATTTAGCCAGACAAGCCCCAAGCCTTGCTTGAAAAGGCCATCTTGTAAGCAGTTGACATTTTAACGCTAATTTTAAGGGTTGATTATGAAATGTTCAATTTTATTCATAAGCACTTCTTTGTAAGATGAACAAGCAACTAGTTTAAGTAATTCTATATAAGACTGAGAACTCATGTTCCATCTTTAATACGTTTGAATGCTAATGTTAATACTCTTTAGTCCAAAATGGTTAGGCAACAATATGTGACTTGTTTGTTTTTTTGGTGTACAGCATTATGTTCCTTTAGGAAAGTAATGCGTGAAACAATTTCTAAAATGTCATTTTCCATAAAATAAACGGAACAAAAGTCTATTATCAATAAGCTTACAGCTATAGTGGCACATCTTTACAGACACTTTATAAGTTGGCAAAATTGGAATCATATGCAAAAAAAAATTAAGTTAATCTAATTAAAGATTGAACGCATCAATAAAAAGTTATTCAAATCCCTCACTATTACAAACTTATTCTTTGATAATAGATGGTGGTTGCAAATGATGTCAACTAGAACAAATATTTTTATATCTTGGCACAATAAAGCTTATGTACACGCCTTTTTCTGGAATGATAGTAGCCAGATGGAGATTTCAATTTTAGGGAATTCTATGCTACTACCCCTAGTGCTACTACCCCTTTAAAACTTTAAATTTAGATCAAGTTAGTCCTAAGTTTTGAAATCATTGTGAAACTCTCATGAATCTGAAAGCAAATGTGAGTCAAAGCAATAAAACACTAGCAAAAAATGACATAAATTGGATTAAACAAAGTTTGAAGAAAAATTTTAAGTGGATAACATTTTTCTTTTTTGGCCCAATTGATGCTCCTTTGATGTATGAAATTATTTTGACTTACAAGGGATCACTTTAGTTTTGCAATAACTTGGTAATGAGCACTAATTTTTGTCCAAAATAAAAACTTTTCGTGTGTGTACANGGGGGGGGGGGGGGGGGGGTGGTGGGGGGTGGAAACGATACTTCCCACTTTAGAGGAGTGGTATCATGACAAATATCCCTTAAATTAAAAACTCTCTTGTGAACTACCTAAACTTCTTACTGTTTTCAATCTATTCTTTTTTTGTTTTTCTTTTTTGGTTTCCCATGAGATGGTCCCTACACCTTTGGTGTGAGACTAATTCAAGCTTGTGCTTTGACATGCCTTGGCCACTGCACTATAAGAAAATCCGTGTTTACTCATGGAAATTTCTCACGGACAATAAGTCCATGAGAAAAAGCTTACATTTCTCACGAACTTTCTCACGGAATGTTATTGTTGATATTTTCTTTCGAACTTTCTCATGGAACTCAAAGGCCGCGAGAAATGTCCATGAGGAATGAAGTCTCAACCATCTCCATAAATGCTTTAGTTTTCTCACGGACCCTTCCCTTGAGAAAATTCAAGGTTCCTCACAGACTTTCTCACTGCCTTTGAGTTTCAAGAGAAAGTCCGTGAGAAAAATGAAGCACACCATTTCACTTAAAATTTGAATTCTAGAGCTGAATTCTAGAGCTTTTTCTCATGGACAAATTCTGTGAGAAAATCTACATTTCTTCTTCTTCCCGCAGCTACAGCCTCCATTTTCAAAACACCTCCATTTTTCCTACCTGAAGTTGGGTTTTGCGGCGCAAAACTTCATCTTCCAGCTTAGCAGTTTAGTTTTCTGATTACTAGCTCTTTAAGGTAGGTTCCACTATCCGAGTTGCTCTAATTTTTTATGGATTTTCTATGAGAAATTAGTAGGATGACTGGTGATATGATCAAAGATTTGAAACTTAAGATTGTCAAATATAGTTAAGAGGTGCTTTGTAATGCAGATAAAGTTACAATTATGATATTGTAATGATTATAGCTAGTCTTGGCTCAAAATTGAATAGAGGTATAACTAGTTATGTTACAATTCTATGGAATTGTTGTGTGAAAATAATTGAAAATCTATTTTTATAATCTATTATGATTAGGTTTAGGGTTTTGCTATATTATTGATGTGGAGTAATTGTAGAACTTTTTTGAATTTTTTGAATGGTGTAGAATTTGTTTTGTAAATTTTTCTATTGTTGTGTAATTTTTTACTTATACAGGTAGTTAATTTTAAGATGTGGAATAAATAGTTTTGTTGTGAATGAGTTCATGTGTAATTGTTTAGAATTTTTAATTCCTTGACTGTTTAAGTTTTAAGGGAGACTCTATCAAATTTTTGGTTTAGGGTTTAGGGATTTAGTATTTAGGGTTAGGATTTGAGGTTTGGGTTATGGTAATTTAGGGTTTAAGGAAGGGGTTTAGGGTTTAAAGGATCAAGGGCTAAGGTTTAGGGTTTAAGGGGTTTAGGGTTAGGGTTTAGGGTTTATAGGGTTAGGGTTAAGGTTTAAGGTTTAAGGGATCTAGGGTTAGGGTTTGGGATTTGGGTTATGAAAATTTAGGGTGAGTGATTTTATCGTATACATAATTGTCTTATTAATATTGTTTTTGTATGACAAATGTCAGACAATCGTCGGTGGTCATCTCTAGCATCTGAGCCCTCCAGGAGGGACAAGGGCAAGGCTATGGCTCGGCCTTCTTGGACCGACCTAGCCTTGTCCTTGTTTATGCTGATCTCGGGGTTGGCGCGCACACCATCGCCCAGTAAGACTCATGAGGGAACTTATTAGGAGCCCCATCCCTAGGATCCACAACGTCAACTGCTGCAGGGTCGTCGCGTGACACTCCGAGTATTTCAGAGTCCCCATCACCTGGATCCCGAGCAGTTGATGGTCGAATGTGGATCTGACCATACGGGAAGAAGGAGTAAGTATTTTCGAATACCTAGTTTTAATATATTTTATCATTTTGAGTTTATTATTTCTGATTGATAAGAATTCTTTTTTTTTTTTTGTACTTTTCTTCCGTCTAAGGAGCCCGTTAACATTCTATCGACTATCTATAAGTCGAAATATGAGGGCGACTGGACCAATCTCACATGTGTTCCTGATGAGGTGAAGGAACTCTGGTGGATAGAGTTCAAGGTAATAATTTCAACTCAATTAATTTTATTTTATTTTATTTTAAGCTAACTTAATTTTAATTTTACTAATCTTGATCTTCTATTTTCTAATGCAAAGGAAATGTATTTGGGAGCCGCAGTTTGAGAGCCAAATTCATAAGATCCGGCTCACAAAGTGCAGCAATAACATTCGCGCCTCCTTCTGAGACATTAGGAAGGGGAAGTTGAAGGGTGACTGGTTGTAGCCTTCTGTGCTGGTGGGGCCTGAGAATTAAATGGGCAGTCAAAAAGTATAGGGCCGTCTCGGAGTAGAACAAGAAGAACTGCTCCTTAGATCAAGGTCAGGCCTACCACTGGGGCGGTTCAATCACTGTCTCCGAATACAAGAGGAGGTCGGTAAGTTTTTTATTTAAAAACTTTTTTTTTTCATTTAAGATATGTTTAAAAATTAAATTATTTATGTTTACTAACAGTTTTTTTTTTTTTTTTTTTTTTTTTTTNTTTTTTTTTTGTAGACGAAGGAGTTAGGGAGAGAGCCCAATGCAGTAGAGGTCTTTCGTCAACTCCAGCACAGTGCCAACAAGGATTGGGTCCATCCTCTGGCTCAATCTACTTATGTAAGTATTTTGGAAGTTATTTAAGAAGTTTAAAAATCTTAATTATAAGTTTATTATTTCTTATTAACTTTATTTTTTTATCTATGCAGACTAAGTATGAGAGGCACCAGTTTGACAGCCAGGCCCAGTCCTCTTCGTCTTTTGTCAATGACAACGACATATGGCTTGATGTCGTTGGCGGGAAGAATAAGAAAGGCCGGGTTTATAGTATTGGTTATGAGGCCGGCCTGTTAGACTCGGCCCATGGACAGGGTTCCCAGCCCTCTGACCCAGCACATCCTCAGATGTCGGTTTTATCTGAGATGATGGCCATGTCGCAGGAGATGCAAGAGCTCCGCCAGCTGGTGCCATTGGTCCAAGCTCTCAAGGGATCTAACACGTTGACAGAGCAACTAGCTATAATGTTATCGTAGCTACTGTAGTAGGGTCATAGTGGGATATCTGATACGGCCCCACAGCCCTTGGCTGACAATGATGATGACTCAACTAAGGACTTGGGAAATGACAACGACATCGAAGATTAGGGTTTACTGTTTATATTGTAGTGTAATTTTTTTTTCTTTCATTTTATAACATTTATAAATTGTAATTACATTTCATTAATAAAATTTAGTGGTTTTTATATATAATGAATTTAATTGAAACAAATAATTAATTATTTAAAAAAAATTACACATTTTTTAGCTTAAAAAAAAAAGGAAAGTCTCAGGAATTTCTCACGGGCGTAAGACTATGATAATTTCTCACGGTCATAAATCCGTGAGAAACTCACAGATTCATGTGTGAATAGTTCTCACGCGTTGCATAGTTTCTTCATAAGAAAATCTATGAGAAATATCTCACGGTCACTTTCTGTCCGTGAGAAATGCCCAACGTTTATGAAAAAGTCCGTGAGAAACATGTTTCTCATGGAGGTTGGGCATTTTCTCACGGATTTTGCGTCCGTGAGAAAATCTCTATTTTCTTGTAGTGCTAGTGCTTCCAACAAGGCTCAAACTCCTGACTTTATCTCAGGATTCGCCCCACATAGAGCTTAATTCGCAAACTGAACCACACCTGATAGTTTGTTTTCAATTTGTTCTTTGATAATGCATGATTATTGTAGGTGATCTTAAGTCAACTAAAATAAATATTCCATTAGGCTTTAAAGTAAGATGAAAGTTTTTGTGCTAAAAAGGCTTTATCCATTATGTATCGTGGCACCATAACACTCATTCGCACACTAGACAAAAGAAAAGAAATTGTCTTGGAATTATTCCCATGTGCAACACGCTCCCATTAATCACCTGTTACAGTGCCGTTATTCTAGGTGCTCTTCCTTCCCCTGTTACAGTACTGTTATTCGCATGTGCAACACGTTCCCTTCCCCTTTATTCTCCACTCTCCAGATACCCAGAACCAATTCTGCCCTTATTAGCTGTAGCACATTACTTTGTCGATTCAACCCAGCTTGAGAGAGCACACATCACACATATGATGTCATCGAAGAGTCTATGATATATTATGGTTATTCATCCTCTAAGGGTCTTTTTATCGAAGTACCCACATAAGACTCTCTCCTTGCGAAATAAGTCTTGTGGTCATGTGGTCTACAACTCAAATATCATCAAAGAGGCTTTAATCTCTTGTTTGTGATAAATTTTATTTGACATACTAATTTTAATTCTTAAGCATATATATAAATATAATCAATAAATATAAGTGAGAAGAACTCATACTAATTTTAATTATCTCTTGTTTGTTAAACTTCTCTTACGAATTTTACTCAATATCTCATATAGTGCATGTACTTTCTATAGTTTTTAAGAATGTGAAATTTAAACTAAATGTTGATAAATCTCTTAGACTGAATAAGGAGTTGCATATACTTACTAGAACTCCAAGTTTCCTTTATTCTGTAGAAATCCTCTACTTTGTGTTTTACTCTAATAGTGAGACTATTATTGTTTTTAATTAGAAAAATATGAAACTCACACCTTCTGAATTTTTTTAAGATGGTACAATCTCACCTAATTTTATCTAGCACAACATTCTTACAATTTTGTGATGTTTACTAATTTCTTGCTTTGTTATGTATAAGTTTGAAAGCTACCATCTTTCTCTCTAACACAGCATCAAAAGAGAGAAGTCGTAATAGAAAAGTTATCACAATGTGTGATTTGAAGTTATCAAAATTCAACATCAAAACCATGACAAAAATATCTGGCCATGATATTTATATATAAGAGTAAAATTCATTTTTGATTCTTAAAATATACATGCACAATCAGTTTAGTCCCTAAAAAGTTTTTAATGTCAATTTTGTCCTTAGAAAATAATTTTATCCATCAAAATAGTTCTCTACTAATTTCATATTAAACTTGTCACATTGACATTTAACATGTTATGTAGAAGGTTCTGTAAACTCTCACTAAGAAAAACTAGACAGAAGACTATTTGATGGGCAAAATTAATTTTTAGGGACTAAAGTGACACTAAATCTAAATTTTTTCAAGGATTAAACTGATTATGTTTGTATCTTTCAATAACAAAAAAAAAGTTTTTATGTTTTACTCTATATAAAATTGTGAATGACATGAATATGTGTAAGAGAGAAGTATGCGACTTGACGCGGATGGAAAGAGAAGAGGAGGCGATGGCAGCAAAGAAGAGATATTGAGACAGAGTTGAGGCTTGAGAGTGATATAAAAGGATAGAAGAATGAGGAATTGCCATTATGGTTAGGGACTTAAAAAAAAAAAAAATGTTGGTCAACCCTTCACAAACCCGCTCTAGCCAAGGCTGGGCTGGAGGGGGGTTTATAGACTCACTTCCAACTAAGCTGCCTAGGTACATAACCTGGCTCATATGCATATATAACAGCCGTTTGGTTACCAAACTGGTAGCAAATTAAATTTTGGACATGCGCTTTTGTTTATGATTAAAAGTTCAAGGTATAATAAAAATATTGTTGAAAGAGGAGAAACCATAATTATTCTAATCATCAAATAAAATTAGTCTTACGCACAATTAGATAAAATATAAATACTCATAATATTAATAAAAATAAAAATATACAATTATGTGCTAAATAGACACATGACATAAAATAATTGATTTTGTACCAATACCGGTCTTAATTATGGGTATTGTAAACTTGGCCAACATCAAAATATGACAACACCGCGTTAACTAATGTTGAAAGGGGGTGCTATGCTACACCCTTGAAATGACTTCTCTGTATTTTTTTTTTCAGTTTTTGCAGGTTTTATTAATAAAATATTACTTTGTTTACCGGCTGTTTACACGTTTTGTTAATTATAAAGTGGAACACAATAATTTAAGATTTACAAAGTTAGCCAACATTTAACAAAAACAATGCCCAGCTGCCCATTTAATGAAGATGGCGTGGCTTCACATGGAGCAATGCCCATCAAAACGTTTATCCTGTTATATTTAAGCAACATTCTCACATAAAAAATGTATTTAAAAATAAAATAAGGAAAAGATGAAGCAAAAGTCATTTAATATCCTTGTCTCAAATAGAGGGATAAGATTAGGAAGAGAATGGGTACCAGTTATGATTTGCCAAAAAAAATTGGTTAAACTTTGATAATTAATGGTTTAAAAGCTTTCTTCAATCAAACAATAGATGTTATATAAATTATATTTTTTAATTTTTTTACATAATTTTTATTTTATATTGTATTAGTTTGATATAATTAGTATAATTCAATTTTTATTGAATAAACGTAGTAGTTATATTAAAATAATTCAGTAAATTAATAAAATTTAAATTATATAAATTATATCAAATAAATACAATATATAATTATAATTATGTACAAAAACTAAAATATCACTTACAAAAGTATAACACCCCATCAAACAAAACTAAGGGCGCTTATTTATCAATGAGTCCCACATCCAACGTATAAAGAAAAATTGCATCAATCACCCCATAAAAGTTAAAAGGGCAAGCCATGTTGCGACACGTGACAATGGACAAATGCCTATCTTGCTGATCGGACACAACCTTTTACGGCACGTCACTTATGTTCTGCACTTTCAACTAGCATTTCACGCATTGTGCTATACAAACACTTTTATACGGATGTTCACAAAAAATAAAATGAAAAATAATATTTAACAGGATTTAATCTTAATTTAATTTATTGAAAATATAAAAAAATTATACAATTATCTACTTGGGTATTGTAATGTATAAAAAATATTTCTTATTTTAATAAAAAAAGTCATATTTATTTAATGATAATATTATAAAAATTTAACATAGATCAAATTTAAACCTTACTTTATACACCAGCAGTAAACTGGTTAAAATCATATTAAGATAATTAGATAAATGATTTAGGGAAGAGTGTTTTTATAGCACCTAAAACTACCTTTTAGCATTTTTTATTTTGATGATGTTGGGATAGAATTTTTTTCTTTTTATAATAATGTGGCAGTAGAAGAGTTTTTTTGGCTATTGATCACAACCTATGAGAATTTATAACTTTTGTTAAAAAATAAAATTTAAAGTAGCAATTAGATAAATTTATTTTTTAATTATAATAATTATTCTTGCATAAATACTTTCCACAGAAGCAATTATTCTAACAGCAAGTTGGCTCACGTTTTACCAAGTTGGCTAACGTTTTGATGGGCATTGCTCCATGTGAAGCCACGTCGTCTTGATTAAATGGGCAGCTGGGCATTGCTTTTGTTAAACGTTGGCTAACTTTGTAAATCTTAAGTTGTTGTGTTCCACTTTATAATTAACAAAACGTATAAACAGCAGGTAAATAAAACAATATTTTATTTATAAATCCTGCAAAAACTGAAAAAAAAAAAAAAAANAAAAAAAAAAAAAAAAAAAAAAAAAAAAACAGAAAAGTTATTTCAGGGATATAGCACTCCCCATGTTGAAATTGACTCAAGGTATTAATTGCCTGCAATGTGCTGATCGGATATTGATTCTCTGGTTCACCACGTGGTACGTCCCCTTACCCTTTATTTTCCACTCTCCACATCAAAATACGACATCACCATCATGCGTTAACTAATGTTGAAATTGACTCAAGGTATTAATTGCCTGGAATGTGCTGATCGGATATTGATTCTTTGGTTCACCACGTGGCACATCCCCTTACCCTCTATTCTCCACTCTCCAGACACCTAGAACCAATTCTGCCCCTATTAGAACATTAATTTGTTGATTCAACCCAGCTTCAGAGAGCACACATTACGCATATGATGTCATCGAAGAGTCTCTGATATATTATGGGTGTGCTAAATCAAAGAGGTTTTCCTTAACTTGGTCTCTGATGCGTTAACTATTTTTTTTTTTTTTAATCGATGAACTTTGATCTGATATTGTCATTTAGATGGAGTCAAATTTACTAAACTTAAGGAACTAAACTTAAGGAGAGTCACATTTGTTTTATGGGTTCTATTGACAAAACATCCACAATTATGTGTGAAGAAATGCTTTAAGAACCTTTCTTTAACAAAAAAGATGCTTTGAACATAAGACCATCTATTTTTAGAATGAACTTTGTGGTCATATGGNTTTTATGAGTTCTATTGACAAAACATCCACAATTATAATATTTGTGTGAAGAAATGCTCTAAGAACCTTTCTTTAACAAAAAAGATGCTTTGAACATAAGACCATCTATTTTTAGAATGAGCTTTGTGGTCATATGGTCTACAACCCATATGACATGTTGGAAGAAGCTTTAATTATATATATATATNTATATATATATCTCGTTTGTTATAAAAATTATTCAACATACTAATTTTAATTCTTAAGCATATATATGTATATAAATATAATCAATAAATATAACTTACATGAATGAGAGGAACTCATGCTTGAAATTCAATGGAGCTACTGCAAAATTTAACGAATTGTTAATATAGAAACAGTTCTCAATCGCTAGGTGTATGAAAGCTTAGGAAACCTTTATGGCGGTCCAAGTGGAGAATTGAACCACCGATTCTCCAAGCTAAATTCACCGTTCATTTGAATGATGAGTAGATTAATGGTCAATAATTTGTAGATGAAATTGCATGCTAAACACTGATGACAGAAGCAAATCTGTTATTTATTGCTGTTCCCTTTAAAAATGGATTATTTAAATACAATACAAACGAGAAAAAAAAAAAAAAAAAAAAAACTTTAAAATAACGTTATACACTAGTTATTTTACATTTCTTCATACTCTTATAGGAGTGTTCGACAAACGGATTCTTTTTCCGTTAATGGATATCATGTTTTCTAGGAATAATGATTCTTAAAAATGTTATAAATACATTTGGTTAGCCTTAAACATTCATAAGAATGTTAAACAATGTTTGATGAACACACTTTTTATACAATAGTTATTCCTCATACTTAGTCTTTTAAACCTCTTTTGGGCTGAATTGCATAGACTTAGACCTCATTTCATGACTTTGGATCCATTTATGCTTAATTGCAATTTCCAGCAATACTGGGCATTATATGCTGTCTCTGTGTTTCATGCATATCTTGAGTTCTGGATGTCTAAAAATTCCGAGTCATACCTTGTTAGAAAGCTGAGAGAATTTTCTACAACTTTCTTTCAGGGCTCAAAAGCTAATTCGGACGTTCAGAAGGTCATATGCAGCTTGGAAGCCAGAGAAGACATGCTGTCGCAGAATCCTGACCTACATTCAGTATTTTGGTCATAACTTGAGTTGTGGATGTCATATGGACCTGAAACTGGTACCATTGGAAAGCTAACAGACAGAGCTTCAATTGATATGAAGACCGGTTCACCATATTTTATGTGGAAGATGGTCTTATTTGCTGTGCAAGTTAGCTGACGGTTCCAGACACCTTCTGCCACTTAAATGGGCCTAACTTCCTCATGACAAGTCCAAATGGGCCCAAACCAAAGCCCAATTGAAGCTAAGGCCCATGGGAACAAGTGTGCCCTAAGGGCAATTTGGGTGTGCATGTAAAATTGGAGGTCTATATCAGCAAGAGGGGGGCAGCCGAAATTGAGAATCAAGTCTTTAGATATTTTAGACAGCTTTCTAGTCTTTCCTTAGTCTCTAAGTTTTCTCTTAGATATTTTGTAAGAACTCAGCTCCTCTTGTTCATGGAGGGCTAATCCATCATATCAATCCAGGTTTTGCTATTCTGATTATTGGTTTTGAGATTATGAGTTGTTATTCTTCATTTTAGTTGTTAATCAAAGTTCTTTCAATCCTCTGAAATATTCTGTTTGAATTGCTTAATTCGGATTGGATTGTTCATGTGTTCATATTCTGTTTGCATGTGATAAAAGAGGATTGTATGGTTAATTAATGGTTCTAAGCTTGGACGGATTAATTACCTTGGCTGGATTCAGGACTTAGGTTAAACTGGACTTGAATGTTTGCTTAATTCATTTAGTCCCTTGTTGAACCGAATTCTGGTTGCTTAACCAGTAGACATCCATAGAACATTGAGAGGCTTCTTGAGATGTTTTAAAGGCCAAGAACATGGTTAACAATTAAATGGATCCTTGGAAATCAAGGATGGATCAAAATCAGAATTAGTTAAGACTTGGATTGGTTGCTTTCTCTAAAACTCTACCACTGATAATTAATTTTCGTTAATCACATAAACAAACACAACCCCCCTGTTTATATGCCTCTCCATATGATTCACTAAATAGAACAATCCTTAGGTTCGACTTAGGGCTACCCCTTGCTGCAAAAAGCTAGGTAACCGACCTTAAACATTAATTAATTTGAGGAGCCTCGGCAGCTCATCAAATTTTGGCGCCGTTGCCGGGGATTGTTCTATCTTTGAATCAGTAGTATTAGTAGTAAAACTGACTTTTAACTTTCCCCTAATTCACCCCCTTGTGTTTGAGTTTTTGTTCTTTTTAGTGTTTTGCCCACTTTTTCCATAACTTTTTGGCTAAGTATCCATTCTGTTTGAGGCCAGTGGCCATTGTTTTTCTTGATTTAAAGTATGCTTAGATGTTTTATATTGTCATTGAGTGAATTCTGGCCATTTGAACCATTTCCCCTTTGTTTTTCCTTCGGTTTGGCTTGATTTAGTGATTTCTGGGTCTACTGTTCAAAACGAAATTTTTAGCTCCGATTGACCTGAAACTTTCTCAGTTGAAGGAAAAAGGCCTAACTCACAAAAGTCACAGCCAATGACTGTGAGGTCCACTTTTTTTAAGCCAAATTCCATCGTTTTGACCACTTTTCCATTTTTTAAATATTTTTTATTTGATTTTTGAGTTCCATTTGCATCCACCTTTCGTCCTGTGGTGGTAGAAAAATTTTAAAAAATGTTTAGATACCTTTTCTAGTCCTATTTTGGTGTCTTTTTACCTTTGTTTTGTGTTTTTTGTGTGTTTCGGTTTTAGCTTAATTCTGCCAGTTTTGTGTGTTTTTCTGTGTTATTGTGCATTGTGGTGTGTTTAGGCGTTTAGCCACTTGTTTGCATGGTGTATGACTAGGTCTTCTCCCTTTGTATTGCTTAAGGAGACCCTGAAATAGAGAGAACCTTGCATACACTTAATAGAGCACATAGGGCTGTTAATAATTTAGATCCTACCATGGCTGAAGCTAGAACTCCTATTGTTATTCCTATTATTGATCCTGTTGTTGATGAAGGTAATAGAGCTGATAATGCTAATAGAGTTGGAAATAATAATAACAATAACATGCAGCCTAGAGATAGAACTCTTAAGGAATTGGCCACCCCTGATGTTGCTTACCAACCTTTAGGGATCCAATATCCTGAAATTGATACTGCTTTCGAATTAAAGTCTGGATTGATACACTTGCTGCCAAAGTTTCATGGTCTTGCAGGTGAAGATCCTCATAAGCATTTGAAGGAATTCCATGTGGTTTGTTCCACAATGAGGCCACAAGGAATTTCTGAAGAGCAGATCAAGTTAAGAGCATTCCCTTTCTCTCTTGCTGATGCAGCTAAAGACTGGCTCTTTTACTTGTCACAAGGTTCGGTCAGAAATTGGAGTGACATGAAGAAGCTGTTTCTGGCCAAGTTCTTCCCTGCATCCAGAACTGCTGCCATTCGCAAAGACATATGTGGCATAAGGCAACTGCCAGGGGAGACATTGCATGAGTATTGGGAGAGGTTTACCAAGCTGTGTTCAAGCTGCCTCCATCACCAAATAAGTGATCAGCTGTTGATACAATATTTCTATGAAGGCTTGTCACCTTCGGATAGAAGTAACATTGATTCTGCTAGTGGAGGAGCATTAGTGGATAAAACACCTGCTGCTGCCAGAGATTTAATTTCCAATATGGCAGAGAATTCCCAGCAGTTTGGTGTTCGGATGATTCATTCCACCAGGGGAGTCAATGAAGTTGGTGTATCATTTGCTGACCAACAAAGAATGGAGCACAGACTTGATGAACTGACCTCCTTGGTCAGGCAATTGGCAGTGGGGCGACAAGTATCCACCCCTCAACCTGCAAGCGTGTGTGGCATTTGTGCTTGTCCATCACATCCTACAGACGCATGCCCTACACTGCAAGATGGTGATTCTGGATTTCAGGATCCCTCTGTAGCTGCAGCAGGTGTTTTTCCTGGTCGATCCCCATACCAATCGCAGCAGCAGCCTAGATATGATCCGTACTCCAACACTTACAACCCTGGTTGGAGGGATCATCCAAATTTCAGATATGGCAATGCTGCAGCACCACAACAGCAGTCCTCCCAACAACAGCCACAGCAACAGCAGCAGTTTAGGCAACCTTGGCAACAACAGAGTCAATTTCAGCCAGCTAGGCAGGGCCAGTTTCAACAAAATAGGCCACCATTCTAGCAGCAGCCTATGCAGCCAGCAAACCCGTCAACATCCAAACCTGAGCCTTCATTGGAAGATTTAGTCAAGCAGATGGCCACAAGCAACATCCAGTTCCAGCAGAGGGCAGAGTCCACCATGCAGAATCTGGAAACACAGATTGGACAATTGGCATCATCAGTTAGCCAGTTGCAGTCCAAGGGTTCTGGCAAACTCCCTTCACAGACAATTCCCAACCCAAATGGGAGTAATGTGAGTGCTATCACATTGAGGTCTGGCAAATCCTTGCAAGAGCCAGCCGAGCCTCAACCTGCCAGTGAGTCCGAACCAGCAGAGCAAGCAGTTCCTGAGCCAATCAACCTTGCACCTGCAAGCAAGCTTCCTGCAGTAGCTCTTCCCTTTCCACAGAGAGCTACTCTGTCCAAGAAGCAAGATGAGGCAGAGAAAGATAGAGAGCTTCTGGAGACATTCAGGAAGGTGGAAGTTAACATTCCCTTGCTGGATGCTATCAAGCAAATTCCTAGATATGCCAAATTTCTCAAGGAATTGTGCACCCAGAGGAGGAGGCTGAAGGGCAATGAGCGGATTAGCATGAGTCAGAATGTCTCAGCCCTTATTCAACCTATGCCTCAGAAGTGCAAGGATCCAGGGACTTTCACAATCCCCTGTGTTATAGGCAATTTCAAGTTCGAGCATGCCATGCTAGATCTAGGCGCTTCGATCAATGTCATGCCTATATCTGTTTTCAGTTCCCTCGGGCTTGGACCCTTGAGTGCCATAGGAGTTGTGATACAGTTAGCCAACAGGAGCAGTGCTTATCCAGCTGGGTTGATTGAAGACGTGTTGGTCAGAGTTGATGAGCTGATCTTTCCAACAGATTTCTACATTCTGGAGATGGAAGGACAGTCACAATCCAGCAAGGCTCCACTCATTCTGGGCAGACCATTCCTCAAGACTGCGCGGACTAAGATTGATGTGTATGCAGGAACTCTATCCATGGAGTTTGGCGAATCTGTTGTGCAGTTTAACATTTTTGATGCTATGAAGCATCCCATGGATGAGCATGCTGTGTTTCACATTGATGTGATTGATGATTTGGTTGAGGATGTTTACTGTCATATGTGTGCTGACTTACCTGATTTGGCTGGTTTTGATGATTCTATTCAGTGCCAATCTTGTACTGATTGTGACGGTGATTCTGGATGTGCTATTTGTGCTGAGATCTCCACATTTTTACGTGATGATAACTCTGGTTCCCCAGAGCTGGCAGCAACTGCTGTTCAGGAGGAGATTCAGTCTGCAGAGATTGACATTCAGCCACCCAGATTTCTGCCCTCTGCAGTGCAGCCTCCCAAGCTAGAGCTGAAGCCTCTGCCTAAGCATCTGAAGTATGCGTATTTGGCCTCTGCAGAGTAGCTTCTAGTAATTGTGGCCAACAATTTACTTCCTGAGCAAGAGGAAAGATTGCTGTGCATTCTGCGAGAGCATAAGCAAGCCATTGGCTGGACGTTAGCAGATATTCCTGGCATTAGTCCATCTACATGCATGCATCGCATATTACTTGAAGATGGCACTAAACCAGTGCGGCAGCCCCAGAGGCGATTAAACCCTCTCATCCTGGATGTAGTAAAGAAGGAGGTGACCAAGCTTCTGCAAGCTGGCATCATTTATCCTATCTCTGACAGCACTTGGGTGAGCCCAGTGCAGGTCGTCCCAAAGAAATCCGGGGTGACAGAGGTGGCCAACCAGAACAACGAGTTGCTGCCTACCCGAGTGCAGAAAAGCTGGCGGGTCTGCATCGATTACAGGAGGCTGAATCAAGCCACCAGGAAGGATCATTACCCCCTGCCGTTCATCGATCAAATGCTGGAGCGGTTAGCTGGGAAATCACATTACTGCTTTCTGGATGGCTACACTGGGTACTTCCAAATTCATATAGCACCGGAGGATCAAGAGAAAACCACTTTTACCTGTCCCTTCGACACATTTGCTTACCGGCGGATGCTTTTCAGCCTTTGCAATGCCCCTTGTACCTTCCAGAGGTGCATGGTAAGTATATTCTCTGATTTTTTAGAGGAGTGCATGGAGGTGTTTATGGATGATTTTACTGTTTATGGTTCTTCTTTTGATGACTGTCTGAGTAGTTTAGCTAGAGTACTACATCGCTGCATTGAGACTAACCTTGTCTTAAATTTTGAAAAGTGCCATTTCATGGTAGAGCAAGGTATAGTTTTAGGCCATGTAGTATCTAGAAAAGGGGTTGAGGTAGATCCTGCTAAAATAGATGTCATAACTGCTTTATCTTACCCCACATGCGTGCGGGAAGTGCGATCATTTCTGGGACATGCAGGTTTCTACCGGCGCTTTATCAGAGACTTCAGCAAGATAGCCATTCCGCTGTCTAGCCTTCTGCAGAAAGATGTGGAGTTTCTGTTTGACCAGAAGTGCAAGGAAGCTTTCAACCGCCTGAAGCTAGCTCTCACTAGTACCCCTGTCATTCAGCCACCTGATTGGACAGCTGATGTGCGACGCTTCGAACTATGCCTTGGGAGCGGTCTTGGCGCAGCGAGTGGCCAAAGTTCCTCATGTAGTTTACTATGCTTCGAGAACTCTGGATGCTGCTCAAGCGAATTACACCACCACTGAAAAAGAACTTTTATCTATTGTTTTTGCATTAGATAAGTTCAGGTCTTATTTGATAGATTCGAAGGTTGTGGTGTTCTCAGATCATGCAGCTTTGAGGTATCTCTTGAAGAAACCAGATGCCAAGCCACGACTGATTAGGTGGATGCTGCTGCTTCAAGAATTTGATGTGGAGATCCGCGACAAGAGTGGAGCAGAGAACCTGGTTGCTGACCACCTCAGCCGCATAGAGCGAGATCCTGATCCACTGCCCATTCAGGATTCCTTTCCTGACGAGCAGCTGTTAGGGCTGCATGGTGAGTTTCCATGGTATGCAGACCTTGTTAATTATTTAGCTGCCCATGCTTTACCTTCACACCTCACACGTGCCCAAATAGACAAGTTAAAGAGTGAGGCGAAATATTATGTGTGGGATGATAACTATCTCTGGAAATTTTGCAGTGATCAAATTATTAGGAGATGTGTGCCTGATAATGAGTTTCAGTCTGTTCTTAGCTTTTGCCATACTTTTGCATGTGGTGGACATTTTGGTCCTCAACGTACAGCTAGGAAGGTCTTAGACTCTGGATTGTATTGGGTCACTTTATTTAGGGATGCACATATATTTTGTAAATCTTGTGAACAATGTCAGAGAACCGGGAACATTTCCTATAGGCATGAGATGCCCCAGCAACCTTTGTTATTCTGTGAGATTTTTGATGTCTGGGGTATTGACTTTATGGGGCCTTTTCCTGTTTCTTTTGGTTTTGTTTACATTTTACTTGTTGTGGACTATGTGTCTAAGTGGGTGGAGGCGACAGCCACCCGTACTGATGATTCTAAAGTTGTTGTGGCTTTTGTTAGATCAAACATTTTCTGCAGATTTGGCATTCCTAGGGCCATCATCAGTGATCAGGGTTCGCATTTCTGCAACCGGACCATGGCGGCTTTAATGAAGAAATATGGCGTCATGCATAAGGTTTCCACTCCTTACCACCCTCAGACCAATGGGCAAGCTGAAGTCTCCAACAGGGAAATCAAGTGTATCTTGGAGAAGACTGTCCAACCTAATCGGAAGGACTGGAGTTTGTGACTTGAGGATGGTCTGTGGGCATACCGGACTGCTTTCAAGACACCTATTGGGATGTCTCCCTACCGGATCGTTTTTGGCAAAGCCTGCCACCTTCCAGTGGAGCTTGAGCACAAGGCCTATTGGGCGGTCAAGTAATGCAACCTTGATCTGAGTCAAGCCGGGGCCCAGAGAAAACTTCACCTCCAAGAGCTTGAGGAGCTTCGTTTGGATGCCTATGATAGCTCCCGCCTTTTCAAGGAAAAGACCAAGCGGTTCTATGATAACATGGTGCTGAGGAAGGAGTTCTCTGCTGGCCAGAAAGTTCTCCTGTATAACTCTCGCTTAAAGCTCATGCCTGGCAAGCTCCGTTCTCGATGGCTTGACCCGTTTATTGTCACCAAGGTTTTCCCTTATGGTGCAGTGGAGATAGCGAGTGAGTCCACCAGCAAGGCTTTCAAGGTGAACGGGCATCGCCTCAAGCCATTTTATAAGGGCGCTCAGGAGGATATAGTGGAGGAGGTCCACTTGCACGATGCTATCTACCTCCCCTGATAAGGATGTTTCTTCTCTCTCTTTTACTTTACTTGTCCTTATGTGACTGCTTGTTATTACTTGTCATCTGTTGATACTTTTTGAAGTTTTTACATTGAGGACAATGTAAAATTTAAGTGTGGGGGAGGGATTTCTGTATATAGTTTAGTTGCTTTATTGTTTTCTGTTTAGTTGATTAGGTGTTTTCTGTTTAGTTGATTAGGTTAGTTGATTAGTTTAGTTGATTACTTTACTATTTCTGTAAATTTGTTGTTTTCTGTTTTAATTTTTTCTGTTTGTTGTTCTTGCTGTTTTTTCTGTTTTTGTTGTCATTTTTCTGTTTTAATTACCCTCCAATGATGTTATAGAATTTGTAAAGTTGTAAGTTTAAAGTAATTACATTTCAAGGTTCATAGCATGATTGAATAACTTGTTTTCCATCCTTAATTTCACATGCTTGGTTTTAGATGTTGGATTGATGATTAAGTTTGATAGATACATGCCTTGTGAGTTTTGAGCCTTTTGATGAATGGATTTGGCATTTGTGCCATTCTTTTCCTTCTTGTGTGATTTCACTCATGGAATTTGTTAACTCTAGAACTTGCTTGATTCTTTTTGAGGCTACATTTTCATTTGCATACATGAACATGATTGAGGCATTCTTTCTTGATTTAGCCACTTTGCCAAATAGCCAACCTTGTATTATTTCCCTTTGATTACCCCTATTGAGCCTATTTGCCTATCTTTGATATTAGCTCATTATATGCCTATGTACAAAATACCATGTTGTTACCTTACCTTAGGGAATGGGAGAGCATTGGTTCATTGTCTTAGAGGAGCTCTTATGCTTGTGGGTAATTAATAGTACAAGTGTGGAGGTTATGAATCCTAATGTGCAAAGTACTATGTGAAAGAAAGAAAAAAAAAAAAAAAAAGAGAGCCAATTGGTTCTGAAAAAAAAAAAAAAAAAAAAAATCAGAATTGTGAAAAAGGAAAAGAAAAGGAAAAGGAATATGTACAAAGAAAGGAGAATATGCTTTACACACTTGGAATTTAATGCTTGTCATTTGAGTTCCTCTCCAATGTTCTCTTATTCTCTTTGAGTTTTACCTTGTGATATCCATTTTGATTCATTCCTTTACCTTTACCTTGGCCTTATTACAACCTTAAATAAAGTCCTCTTGATTTGTGTGTGCATTTGTTTGAGTAGTGGAGAAATAGAAGATAAGCAAGCTTATGGTAGTGCATCTCTTCATGAGTTTGATTGAGTGGAGTACCTAATTTCTAAACACTTGAGGGATTGAGAGTGTATCTTGTGAGGATCTATCATTCTTAACTTATGCTTTCCAATTGAAGTTACCTTGTTTGTTGATTTTGGATGAGAAGAAATTTTATTTCATGAATGCTGTGAGTTCCTTGAATCTTTAATTGCTTATCTTACTTGTGGTATGAACTTCTGCATTTCTTAAATATCATTGGGAGGTGATCCTTTAGTTTTTAAATTTGTTTTTGTTTCCTTGTTCTTGCTTTTCTTAGTTTTGGAATTTTAGTTTGCCCGAGACGTGCAAAAGCTAAGTGTGGGGGAATTTGATGAACACACTTTTTATACAATAGTTATTCCTCATACTTAGTCTTTTAAACCTCTTTTGGGCTGAATTGCATAGACTTAGACCTCATTTCATGACTTAGGATCCATTTATGCTTAATTGCAATTTCCAGCAATACTGGGCATTATATGCTGTCTCTGTGTTTCAGGCATATCTTGAGTTCTGGATGTCTAAAAATTCCGAGTCATACCTTGTTGGAAAGCTGAGAGAATTGTCTACAACTTTCTTTCAGGGCTCCAAAGCTAATTCGGACGTTCAGAAGGTCATATGCAGCCTGGAAGCCAGAGAAGACATGCTGTCGCAGGATCCTGACCTACATGCAGTATTTGGGTCATAACTTGAGTTGTGGATGTCATATGGACCTGAAACTGGTACCATTGGAAAGCTAACAGACAGAGCTTCAATTGATATGAAGACCGGTTCACCATATTTTATGTGGAAGATGGTCTTATTTGCTGTGCAAGTTAGCTGACGGTTCCAGACACCTTTTGCCACTTAAATGGGCCTAACTTCCTCATGACAAGTCCAAATGGGCCCAAACCAAAGCCCAATTGAAGCTAAGGCCCATGGGAACAAGTGTGCCCTAAGGGCAATTTGGGTGTGCATGTAAATTTGGAGGTCTATATCAGCAAGAGGGGGCAGCCGAAATTCAGAATCAAGTCATTAGATATTTTTAGACAGCTTTTCCTCTTTCCTTAGTCTCTAAGTTTTCTCTTAGATATTTTGTAAGAACTCAGCTCTTCTTGTTCATGGAGGGCTAAATCATCATATCAATCCAGGTTTTGCTATTCTGATTATTGATTTTGAGATTATGTGTTGTTGTTCTTCATTTTAGTTGTTAATCAAGTTCTTTCAATCCTCTGAAATATTCTGTTTGAATTGCTTAATTCGGATTGGATTATTCATGTGTTCATATTCTGTTTGCATGTGATAAAAGAGGATTGTATGGTTAATTAATGGTTCTAAGCTTGGACGGATTAATTACCTTGGCTGGATTCAGGACTTAGGTTAAACTGGACTTGAATGTTTGCTTAATTCATTTAGTCCCTTGTTGAACCGAATTCTGGTTGCTTAACCAGTAGACATCCATAGAACATTGAGAGGCTTCTTGAGATGTTTTAAAGGCCAAGAACATGGTTAACAATTAAATGGATCCTTGGAAATCAAGGATGGATCAAAATCAGAATTAGTTAAGACTTGGATTGGTTGCTTTCTCTAAAACTCTACCACTGATAATTAATTTTCGTTAATCACATAAACAAACACAACCCCCCTGTTTATATGCCTCTCCATATGATTCACTAAATAGAACAATCCTTAGGTTCGACTTAGGGCTACCCCTTGCTGCAAAAAGCTAGGTAACCGACCTTAAACATTAACTAATTTGAGGAGCCTCGGCAGCTCATCAATGTTTCCTTTGAATTTTCTAACCCCAAGTTTGTTCTAATGTAACTTTCTTGGGAATCTTAGCATTTTTTTTTTAAAAAAATATCCCTATCTATTTTAAGTCAAAGAAAATAATTAAATTACTTTTTATAATTAATAAATATTTATTTAAAATGATTCCTTATTTAAAATTAGAATAAATAAATAGTAGCACAAAAACTAGAAAAAATAAAATATAAAATAAGGTATAAAAAAAAATTTGACATTATTACAATCATGTCATTAATGCCCCCTTAAAGAGTAGAGTTTAGGCTTGTGAGTGAGATGAAATGAGAGAAGAAAGAGAAGAAAGAGGAATTGCCATTTTGGTTAGGGATTTAAAAAAATGAGTAAAATATATTTTTTCGTTCTTGAATTATTTTTTAAATGTCACTTTAATCATTGATTTATTTTTTGTGTCCCTTTAATCTTCGAATAATCACATTATTTGCTAAATCAGTCATTCGTAGAATTAAAAATGATCACTTAAATGATAGATTTGACAGACATAATGATTATTTAAGAATTAAAATAATACAAAAATAAATTAAGGACTAAAGTAATATTTAAAAAATAATTTATGAAAAAAAAATATTTAACTCTAAAAAAATTAACCAGTGGGTCAATCCACTCTATCCCTTGGGCCAGATGAGGTGGGTTTATAGAGACCCTTCCAAATGGGCTGCCTAGACATAAATCTACCTGGCCCATATCCATGGCAGGGGCAAGCCAGCTTGACGATATACGTTTGCCATGACATTTCTCTTTAAAATTTAAGATTGGCATTTTCCCCTCCTTCGTTTTGAGGGGGCATATTGATGCATATGCAAATGTTACATCAACCTGCTTGTCGAGACGTAATCTAGGATATAGTAGCCCATTGATCTTGATATTGTCTAGAATGATACTTTGTCAGTTTTTGAATTTTAATTTTGATGTAAGTACTTGTATAAATACATGTGAATGAAATACAAATGATCATCTTGCCCATCATTTTCATTTCTCCTATACGAATTAATTTTTTCAAAATGTATGTCTTAGACACAGTGAAATAAATTTACAATTGCATAGTTGGATTTAAATAATGGTACGTAGCCTTGTCAGCCAATAGGTAAAAAGACGTAAATGAAGTCATCCAATCAAAGTGAAACGTAGCAAACAAATCTTCAATCAGTATCAAAACAAACAAGTTTTCTGATATGTATGAATTGGTTAGAGCCATCTAATCATGTCCAACCTTGAACTTCAATTTCAATCCAACAGTGAAGAATCACTGCTTTCCGTAGGCCCAAAAGTCCATCTCTCCACGCAACGTGAGCTGGTTGATCGGGTGTACAGACTGTGCATTTGCATCCTCAAACCTAACCCCTTTAGAGGAGTCTTAATTTCCATGATGAGAAGTGACAAGCCTATCAATAACACCCCATTCATTCATTCCTTCTTCTCTTCCTGTTCCCATATCTTGTGCTGCTTCGCATGTGCCAACTTCCATGCCAGGCTCCGAAACTTGGTACCTCAAGCCTTCACTGCCTCTCTCGCAGTCTCTAGGGTTTGACATGAGCTGCTTTGCCATGACAGGTGAGTTTGAAGGTAGGGTTGATGCATATGATGAGTAGTCATAAACAATGGGTTTGTGTGTTGGAAGAAGAGGTTGAGCTTGGAAGAGTGAGTATTGAGGGTTTTGCAAGTGGGAATAATGCAAAGCAAGCTCTGGTTTATCAAGTTCTTATCCAGATGGGTTCCTAGGGTTTGGTAGTAAGTACTGGCTTTCTATGTGAATGAAGGAGCGGGGTTGATTGTTATTTGAGGAGTTGTTGAGTTGTTGGTCTGAATTATATGTGGAGCCACCTTCATTTCCCAGCTTGAATAAGTTTTTCTTCTTGAAAACTCTGCAGATAACCCAGCCATCTTCCTACAAATGTATTCATGAGCTAATCAAAATCTAGATCATATAATAAAATACACATTGAAAATTCCATTTAAGTTGTCTAAAGAGTAATTTTGGGAGTGAAACATTGACAAGTTAACGAGATTTATGTGAATATGGAACTTAGGGCTCACAAATTACTGAAGCATACACATTAATGTTCCTTTTGTTTGTAGCTAACAGTACTAGTTGAAAAGCATATTTTTAATTGAAATGATTCTAATAGTAATTAACGCGTCCTATATAATTTGTGTGTGTGTATGTTTGTGTTTGTGCAATAGTTTAAGGAAAATACGTTCCTAGCTAGCTATTTGAAATTTAAAATAACTCGGAGAATGATAAATAACTTCTCTATCTATTGTCTATTGCTGGAAATCTGTTGTGTATGTAGTGACTGCCTTTTGCTTGAGATATTGATTGCACAATTTTTTTTTTCGTTAATATTGAGAAGTACTACAATTCCAAGGTTTATCCAAATTTTTAATTATCAATTATTCAATTACCAAAGCTTAGCTCAAGTGACAATTGAAGTCAAATAAAGAGAACAAAATGTTGCATATTTAAACATAATGATAATGTACTCTTATTTAATAAACTGATCATATTTCTTGAATAAAAAATGATTAGTTTTATTGAGTAATTTTACTGTTTTCACTAACTTGAAGAGTATTTCTTACAACATCTTATAACTATAAACAAATTGATTTTATTTTATTAAAGAAATGATTTTCAGAATAATTTGATTCTTAAAATCTTGTGGTTCTAAACATACTCAAAAGTGTATATAAAAGTTTTTTTTGACACTCATAAGTACTCTAGTACAATTTATCCAGAGATCTCCCAAAAAAATTGAGATTCAAGATTCAAACCCATCCCCTATTCTAACTAAAAAATTTAGCTTTATCAATTTAATTAAAAAAAAAAGGAGTAAAATTATTTTTTCTTCCTTGAAAAATGCTATTATTGACAATTTAGTCCTTCATTAATTTTTGGTGATAATTTAGTCCTAAAATTTGTATTCCGTCAGACAATTTAGTACTCTATCTGGTGACGTTAAGTGAGGTTAGATGGAAAAGTCCCCGTGGCATGTTAAGTGATGACGTGACACTTTTAAAAAAAAAATTTGTTGACATGATACCTTAAAAAAAAATTTTAAAAAAAAGCTTCTCTCTCTCATCTCTCTCTCCACCATCCTCCCCACCATTTCTTCGGGTTAGCAGTGAAAAAAAGAGCCCGACATTCATTTCTTCATTCATATTTCCAGAATTCGAGTTCCACCACAGCTGCCCCTTTTTTGTTTTTTTTTTTTGGGGGGATCAAGTTCCTTGCCAACTATCAACCCCGATCTCTTTTCATTTCTTGGGTATTACTAGCCTAGCCTTCGTCAATCACACTAAAGTAGAGCAGCCAACTATGGCAAGGCCCCCTTAAGGGTTAGGTTAGTCAATCAGGCCCGATGCGCGTTCGTTGACAAAACCGCTGTAGGAATGAAGACCTTTCAATAGAGCGGAGGCGAGTGTTATTTTTGCATTTGTAGATAGCTTTAGTTTGTTGCATATGCTTCTCTTTTATTTGCAGTTGGGGTGGTTTAGAGAAATTTTTGGTTGAGGTATGTTTGCTCCTCCCGCACACTGAGCACTTACACTAACCCTGCACACTACTCATCAACACTACACTTGGGCCACTTTAAACCTAGGATTAGAAGGGAGCCTAGTGTTATTACCGGGAGATTTATTCTTCGGTGGTTTACACGAAAGCTTTCGCTTAGATTGTGGATCATCTTGCTGATTTGGGTAAGCAAATGGGTTATCCCCTTGTGAACTAGGTTAGTAAGATGTGATCTCCATCATTTTGGTGGGGGCAGTCTGCAGTACCATGGACTTTCAAGATATTAGCACTCATCGCCAAACCATGCATGTAGTTTGATTGTAGATGTCGTCCAATTCAGGATAAATCTTGGCTACTAAGCTAGAAATCCTAAGCCTAAGGCTGGTCCATTCATAAGATATCAAGGAAGCATTTCTTTTTGTTATTTATCTAATTATTTTCCTACATTAAAGTAAAAGGTATGATGCCTTGCTTTTTTTTTCAAATAAATCAAGTATTCATTTTTCGTTTTGTTTTTTTTTTTCATTTACATTTTTACCCTTTCATTTTCCAAATAAGTAAGAAGAGGTTGAAGTCTTGCACTCTTTTCGTTATTGTTTCAAAGTAAGTCGTATGGCATCATTTCAACTTATGAGCATCATTTTTGAAATAAAAAGATCAGTAGCTATCTTCATTTGTCAATAAGGCCAAATTCATGTTTTTGTACATTTTTCTCTCGTCAAAGCACAAAAGCTTTCGTTATGCTCATAAAAAAAAAAAAAAAATCAAAAGTCATGCCTTTTTCTTGTATATTCCATAAATCTCACTTTTTTTTTTCCCATTAATTCCATGTAGTTTTCATTAAAAAATTGTGAACATAACTCACTCAAAGAAAATCAAGCTCAATCAAAAGTACTCCAGTAGGAGGTCAATCGTATTGAGATCCAAAACCATCATAATCATGGAAGAAATTCAAGATTAGAGAAAAGATTTTGGGGCTGAGCTAGATGGAATGAAGGGTCAAATTAATGAAATATTGAAATTGCTTACTGAAAGTCTAAAGCAGAATGGGGTGTCTGAAGGCCCAAGCAATACCACAATTTTTCCAATTTCTCAAGAAGCTCCATTTTTACCATTGCTATCGAATGAACAAATTTCTTCAATTTTCCAATTTACTCCGATATGGGGGATGCCTCCACACATGATGGCTCCTACATCTGCCCCTGGACATGAATTTGACCCCAATTCCGCAATTTCACTTATCACCCAACCATCAAACACCCGATACACCATGCTGCCACCACCTTCGATTTCGGCTGCATATCCAATTGAACATGCCTTCAATGCAAACGAGAGTCAAGGTGGTGTTTTCACTTATACACATCTAATTACTCATTACATCCCTAATTCTAACACCCAAAATCCACCATTAAGCATACACTTTGAGAAAGGGAGTGAGAGATATGAGAAGGAAAAACAAATGTCTGAGCAAAAGGAGAAATTGTTAACTCTTGAAGAAAGGATTCGAGCTATAGAAGGGACTAGCTCTTTTGGTGCTGTGGGGATCAAGTAGTTGCGACTTACTCCAAATGTGTCAATCCCCATAGATTTCAAGCTTCCTAAGTTTCAAAAGTATGATGGTACAGGTAACCCAAAGTTTCACCTAGTGTCGTACATTACTGAGATGGCTACGATAGAGGAGGACGAGATGGTGATGATCCATTTCTTCCCTAAGAGTCTGACTGGTGCTGCTTACAATTGGTTCATGAACCTAGACCGTACCAAGATGCGGAGTTGGACAGATTTGGCAAATAACTTTTTGAAGTAGTACAAGTTCAATTATGACATCGCCCCTACAAGAGAGCAATTGAAGAGTATGCAAAAGAAGACAGATGAGTCCTTTAGAGAGTATGCATAAAAGTGGAAGACCTTAGCAGCAAAAGTTCAACCTTCGCTCCTTGATTCTGAATTGTGCTCTATCTTTCTTGACACTCTGAAATCCCTGTACCTTGAATTGATGGTTGGCTGTCTGTTTCATGATTTTGTTGATATAATTAAAGCTGGAGAGAGGATAGAAGGACTTGTAAGGTCAGGAAAGTTACAAGGGGCTAATGCTGAGAGTAATGACTCTGGCCAAAGGAAATGGGATTTTCAAAAAAAGAATGAGGGAGAAGTAATTTGGGTACAAACACTGGGGGCACCATCATACTTTCAACCTTGAGGCCCATTCTATTCTCCAATTCCCATTTTCTCTCCTCCATACCAAGTTAATGCAATCCCACCATCATTTCCATAAAACCCCCAAAATCCTCCACAACCTTATCCTTTTCACAAAACCTTAGCTCAAGGTTATCAAGCTCCTCGAGCACCTTTCGGAAGACCCAATCCTGGCCCACCTAGGCCTTTTAGGAATCAATAACCTTTTCCCAACATTCCCACAACTAAAATTGATTTGTTCAAGCAATTATGTGATGCCCAGTTGATTACACCTCGTCATATGGGGCCGTCAAAATCACCTTTCCTCATTGGTACAATCCAAATCTCAAATGTGATTATCATAGGGGAGCGATTGGACATTCTATTGAAGATTGTGAGGGATTCAAGAATATGGTGCTTCAATTAATCAAGCATGGAGTAATTCAAATAGAGAAAATTGCAGCTGCACCCAATGTAGCTACAAACCCATTGCCTAATCATAGGCCACAAGGTTAAGAAGATCCCGTTGAAGATTGAAGGATGATTCAGGAAGGATGTTGGTCGAGCTTGCTTTTGTGTTGCTTTAAGTAATATTTTTTGTTGTTCAGTGTTCATCTTGTCAATTGTCTCTTTTAGCCCAAGTCCAAGGCTAATAGAGTTCATTCAATGGTGGGACCTTATGTTATTTGGCTTCAATTAATGAAATGATCATGCATTTTATTTTACCATCTTTATTATTCTTACTTGACTTATTCTTTTGGAATCATAGTCCTTCTAAAAAAAAAATAAACTCCATCAGTCTTTCCTTTGAGAAGTTGAAATTGATGCAAAGATGATAAAATTGAGAGTGATGCAAATTCAAGATCCCATAAGAAAATGGTTTTCAAGCAAAATGTGAGCCCCACAAGCAAAATTTTCCAATAATTAGAGGCATTCTTTATTCTCCCAAACATTGCGGAGTATCCTTAGTTACCCCTTTGAGCTTGAAGAAGTAGGTCATTTCTTAATTTCTTGATTCATGAACTCCCTTGGGAAATGTAGAACTCCAATAAGCTTTCATGACAACATTCAAATGCCAAGAAGGATGCTTTTCTTTCTTTTATCCAAACACATCACATTCCTTGTCAAACCACTTTGAGCTTTAAATTTTTCTTCACACCTGATGACAATCATACCCAGGCTACAATGAAAGTCAACTTGCTAAGGATGTTTTCAAAACCTCAAAGGGCTTACCAAAAAGAAAGTGAAAATGCAAAAGAAGTGCAAAAGAGAGGAAAACTCTCCAAAAGAGGAAAAGAAAAAGAAAAGAAAAACTCTTCTAGAGATAAGAAAAAAATTTCCCAAACAGAGAAAAAAAAAGAATAAATTAACAACAGTATTCATTCTAAATAGTTGAGGAATAAGAAAGGTAGTCCATGTGATAAAAATAAAAATTAGAAGACCACAAGTTGTGAAAAGCAAGATTCTCATTGTTGTCCCAACATCAAATGTTTGGGCTTTATATCATTTCTTTCATTAGCCATATTTCACATCCTCAAAACCCCATTACAACCCTTAAGCATCCTCTTGGTATGTGAATGTTGGCACAAAAGCCTATTAGAGTTAGGCGTTGAAGAAAAATGGAGAAATAAGGTAAGGGATGAAATTAAATTTTGAGCCTTTATCTTTTCATTCTAAATAAAAAAAAAAAATCATTTTAAGACCTCATTACAAGCTTTTAAAGACCTCCTTGAGGATTTGTTTGCCTTAATCATAAACTGGGGCAAAAATTTTCATGAAAAAATTTTGGTTTTTAAATAAAAAATAAAATAAAATTTGGGGTCAAGCCTGATCCAAGAAAAATCTCTTTTGTGTCAATTACATGACCCTCAAAGGGAATATCTCCAAATCCTTGCCATTAGAGCAAATTTTTATTCTTTAGATTTGCAAATTGTCATAACCAGAGGGCTTTATATCCTAACTTTTGCTTCAATGATCCTAATGGCAATTACTGGGGTAAATTTTGGTTGCCCAAAATTCATGTATTGCACAACTTTTTTCTTAACAAGTTCGTTGGCTCAAATCAATGGGCATATGTCTTGTCTCATCTCTATCATTTCCTCACCACTATCTTTCTTTGAATCCATAGCTCATTTTATTAATTTTTGCCAAATAAAATAGGAGTGGCTCTTATTTAATTGACATGACAAGCATTAGCAATTGAAAAATTAGCTTAAAGCATTGCTATGTTTCTTACAAAGGTTTAATATTCATCAAGATCCGTGCAGAAAAAAGTCTCTGGGACTAGAGCTTACACTAGGGCAAAAATTTGATTGAGCAAATTTTTCATTGAGCAAGCAGCTTGCACTTTTTGAATTTATTGTCTTTAATTTAAGCATGGGCTATGACCCACCAGTTTTATTCCCCTGCATTCTGGAACTTGACCCATTGTCTTATTACCATTTTTGGGTCATGCCCCTTCATGTTTTTCTTGCATATCGTATCATTTCTAAAATTTTGTCATATTGACTCATATCATGTAATTTCTAAAGTTCATCCCTTATTTATTTTTTGTTTATCCATGGGCCTTGACCCACGACATACCCCTCTTCACATTTATTTTCCTTGTCAAAGCCATTTAGCAAAGAAGGCAGTTTATTTTTCTTGTCAAAGCCTTTCGGCAGAGGAAGCACCTTTATCTTTCTTGTCAAAGCCCTTCGATAGAAGAGGCATATTTCTTTTCTTGCCAAAGTCCTTCGGCAAAGAAGGCATCTTTATTTTTTTGTCAAAGCCCTTCAGCAAAGGAGATACCTTTATTTTTCTTGTCAAAGTCCTTCGGCAGAGGAGACACGTTTATTTTCCTTGTCAAAGCCCTTCAGCAGAGGAGACGCATTTTTTTTTCTTGTCAAAGTCTTTCGGCAAAGGAGGCATGTTTATTTTTCTTGCTAAAGTCCTTCGGTTGAGAAGGCAGTTTAATTTTCTTGTCAAAGCCCTTTGGTAGAGGAGGCATCTTTCTTTTCTTGTCAAAACCCTTCAATAGAGGAGGCACCTTTATTTTTCTTGTCAAAGCCCTTCGGCAAAGGAGGCATCTTTCTTTTATTGTCAAAGCCCTTTGGAAGAGGAGACATCATTATTTTTCTTGTCAAAGCCCTTCGGCAAAGGAAGCACCTTTAATTTTCTTGTCAAAGCCCTTCAGCAGAGGAGGCACGTTTATTTTTCTTGTCAAAGCCCTTCGGCAGAGGAGGCATCTTTCTTTTTTTGTCAAAGTCCTTCGGCAAATGAGATATTTTTATTTTTCTTGTCAAAGCCCTTCGGCAGAGGAGGCATCTTTCTTTTCTTGTCAAAGTCCTTTGGCAAATGAGACATCTTTTTTTTTCTTGTCAAAGTCCTTCGGTAGAGGACGCATATTTCTTTATGTTGTTAAAGTCCTTGGATGGAGGAGACACCTTTGTTTTTCCTTGTCAAAGTCTTTAAGTGGATGAGGCACCTTTATTTTGCATCATGAGTCATATTGAATAATGACACTTGTCTTTCCCTTTTTCCCAGACAAAATATTTGTCTACTATCTTTACATGTTTCCTACACGAGAACATGAGAGCATTCGCTTCTCACGTTACTCAAATAGCAAACATGTGAAGATGGGCAAACTGTAGACATCATTTTTGTCCCAAAAAAATGCATACATCATTTTTATGAGTTTTGTGATCTTGGGCTTAGGTTTCTAATAAAAAAAAAATTATTTTTGCAAAATTCATGGGTATAGCCCAACTTTTTTTATTAGGCCCAATTGAACAATTTTTATTTATAATATTTTTGTATTTTTCTAAATTTAAAGTATTTTTTTATATATTAGTAAATAAGTAAATGTGGTATGAAGATATTTTAAGGGAAAGGGCAAATTTTGGAAGCAAAAGAAAATAGGAAAGTGAGTGAAAATTTCTTAAATGAGAAGATTAAAAAAATAAAATAGGAAAGTGAGTGAAAATTTCCTAAATGAGGAGATAAGAAAAAAAAGAAAAAGAAAATAGGAAGGTGATGGGAAATTTCCTAGGAAGGGAAGGATTAGTACGTGAGGGAGAGCAAGGGAGGAAGGGATTCAGCTTTTTGTGTGCAAGAGTAAAAATGCAAGAGGGAGGTGAGAAAATCAAGAGGTAGAACCCAAAAGGAAGAAGAGAGCCAAAGCCCATTCAGAAGAGGTGAAAGAAAGAAAAAGAAAGAGAAGAGTAAGATAGAAAGGGAGAGAAAGGAAAGAAGGCAAAACAGTTTGAGTTTGGTGAAGAAATCACATATTCTATCCTCATTCTTCAAAATCAAGTGATTCTCTTTGAATTGGTTCTTCAAGGGTAATTCCTACCTCATTTCTTTTATTCTCTGGTGTTTAGACTTTAAATAGATTTTGTTTGCTTGCTAGTTGTCTTATATTGCTGCTGGTTTAAAGAGTTTATTTTCTGCCCTTTTGCATGATTATGTTGGGCGGAAGTGATCTTGTTTTGTTTGGTGAGAAGGAATGGAGGGATGCTTGATGTGTGGTTATTTGTATTTGACGATGTCTGATTCTAGCTTGAAGGTGAGGGTCTAATAAGATGAGATTGTCTGTGAAGATGTATGACCGAGGTTGGGTGGTTACCCGAGCTTCGATGTTTGAGTTTCTCACTAATCTGGTGTCAAATGAGAGTTTTGGTATTCCCTTTTTGTCTTGACTTTTGGATCCCTTTTTTACTTGTCGTTGGCTCTTATTTATAGGGAGATTTCTAGGTTTAAAAGATCCAGGAAATGGTTTCAAATATGGGCTTTGTGATAATGGGCTTAAATCCTTATGGGCCGAAATATTGGGTATCTACACTTGTCCCCCCTTGAAGCTCGGGCCTCGGTGTTACCGAGACCGAGCTATGGGTTTGCAAACAGTATTCGTTTCCGAGATGGGGATGTGGAGAAGATGCGGGTGCGAAGTTTTGAAATTTTGATAACCGTGCCATGTGCCATGATGATCATTTGGTGCTTTGGACGTGACTGCCACGTGGCTTTTACGAGGGACGACATATTAATGACCATTCTGGCTGCGGCGGTCTTTTGGGCTGCTTTAGGTGTCAGGGCCGTTTTGGACGTGACGTTTGGCCTTCCCGAGCTAGAATACGGCTCTCGTGGCACCGTTGGATCAAGAGTCCTTGGACGGTTGGATTCATTCTGCGTTGTCCTATAAATAGGGGTTGGTAAAACTTCAGTCTACTCTTTTGGTAAATTTTCTGAAACTGGTGCCTAGGTCGGTGTGAAGTGAGGAATCTCTTGTAGGATTTCAGCTCGGATTACTCCTTTTACCAAAGGTAATTTTTGCCTCTTTCTCACTCTTAGGTCGTAGGTCATCTTTCTTCTTAGTTCCCTCGTGGTAAGATGGAGAGTTATTCTTCCGTGAACGGTGAGGACCCTATGAACTATCTGGAAGACATTGAAGTAATTTCGTCTGATGGGGGGGTGGAGGCCAACAAGGAAGTGGTGAGTGAAAGGGAGCCAAGTGTTGGTAGGGAACAAGATAGGGCGGAGGAAGCTAGTTCCAGCGACAGTAGCTTAGACATATCTTTTGTTCGGCCCTCTATTCCTTCCTTTGTTCACGAGAGGATTAGAAACACATTTTCCGTGCTTCGCACAAAATTTGTAAGGGAGTTCAAATTTTATAACAATGAGATTGATTGGGGTCGTAGTAGTTACGACGTTAAAGCATGTCCGAAAGATGCGCCTGTGTGCGAAAACTGCCCGAAAAATGATTTCTTTACCTTTAGTGCGGCTTATATGGAGAGGGCCGGAGCGGAGTTGCCTCTCTCCGAGTTTGAGATGGAGTTTTTTAGGAAGGTTAACGCTGCTCCGTCCCAACTCTATGTAAACGGCTGGGGTTTTCTTCGGGCGTTTCAGAAAATGTGTGAACTTTTGTCGGTAGAGAGTAGGGTAGAGGTATTTTTTATTTTTTTACTTTAAAGGACGTGAAGGATACCGACCAGGATTTTGTGTACATAGCTGGTCGGCGGGGGTTAGGACTCTTGAAATTGGTGGAAGAATCTGCAAAAGGTTGGAAATACCGATTCTTCCGGGTTACTGTTCCGACCTGGAAAGCAGGCCCGGCGCCAGCTATGGCATTTTTCTTGAAGGATGACTTAAAGCCTCGGTTTCCCCTGCGCTGGAGTCGGGATATTTACAAAGTGCGAGCTCGGACAATAGATGAGTATATACGGGAAGATCGGCAAATAATAAAGACGATCTCCCAACTGGCCGTTGAAAACGCTCAAATGGTTACGCTCAAGGCCAAAGATCTGATTGGTCGGTATTCATTGTGTGAAGTTGTACGTATGTTTTCTGATGTACTAATCATATTTTGTTTGTTTCTGCAGAGGGAAAGTTGTCGGCAGAGCAAATGGTGAACCTAGCGAAGTTGGCAAAAGCTAGAACTCAAAGGTCGGCGGCGCCACCAAAGGCTATACCTGCTGAGCCAGTAACGGTGGTGAGGGCGGAGGAAATACCCGTGCTACGGGCAGCTCGGGAGGAAGGGAGCCCTGTTGCTGTCAAGGGCAAGCAAAGAGCCGGGAATAAGAGACAACGGGTGGCGGCAAAGGCGGATAAAGACCGAGCAGACCCCTCGGCCAGCCGGATGTTTGACCTTGATTCAGAGGTGAAACATTTCGAGCTGTTTGCCGCCCCCGTGGGAGAGAAACGAGAACATTCCAGTGTCTCGTTCTGGAATGTTCAATACCCGGCAGGAGATCGGGTGAAATCGTTGGCCCTGCCCACGGATCGAACGAAGGTGGCGGAGGCCAAAACATTGTTGCAGAGCAAACACCTTCGGGACATTCTGGGACGGGCTGCCGTGATTGGCCAGGAGTTGAATGAGAGGGTCGTCGCGTCCGAGCTTGAGAGGCAGAAATTTTTGGAAGAGGACGAGATGACCCGAGCAACGGTGAAATCTTGCCAGGAGGCCTTGGGTCGGGCCGAAAGGGAGCTGGGGGACATCCGCACAAGGTTGGATACTACGCTGGCCGAGCTTACCCAGGTGAAGGAAGAGAGGAAGATAAGTCAGGAGCTAGGTAGGGCGGCTGAGATCCGGGAAAGCAAGGTTCGGTGCCAAAGGGCTCGAAGGCTTGACCGAGTTCGACAGTCGAAATCAAGGTTAAGGGACCGGGCTGAGCAGAAGATAGTAATGAACTATGTTGAGGCCCATGAGAAGGGGTTTAAGCTATGTTTAGAGCAGGCTCGGCTGCAGGTCCCTGATATTGATGCCGAGCGCCTGGATCCTTGGAGGAGGGTAAGGGACGGTTAGCTGGTAGACGACGCTGAGGAAGCGGATGATGAGGACCCCGAGCTGCGGGTTGATCCTGACTCCGGTACAGATGCAGATTCAGCTTCGGAGAACGAAGATGTTCTTCGAGAGCAGGGTAAGCCTTAGGGAGTTAGGATCTTGTAACTGATGTATTTATTCTTGTAATCCGATGTTGAGAAATAATAAGAATGAAGTTTTATTTATCATCTTTGATTTTCCTAGTGTTTGGTGTTGGAACGAGTATTATAGCTCGGGTAAAAAGCTAGAATTGAATAAATGATAAGTTCAAGGAACTTTTGGTAAGAGCTAACTAGGGGAATTGGTAAATAATATTACGAGAATAAGTCGGGTGTTTGACTGAGGATTTGTCCATAAGCAGAGGTACCGAGCTAATCTTTGAGGGGTTAGTTCGAAATTTATTTTGAATCACCCAATTTTGTTTTTGACAAGTTTGGAAAGTTTTATCCGTTGTTGAGACTCGTCGAAAGGTGCGTGGCGGTTGTAGGTTTGAACTTTGAATGAAGCGACGTCGGCGCTTGTAGATGAAGCTCGGGTAGAGCGTTTTATAAGGACATTGGTCCTTTTAAGGGCATTGGCCCTTGTAGGTTAAGCTCGTGTAGGGTATTTTGAAGGACATTGGTCCTTTTAAGGGCATTGGCCCTTGTAGTTTTTAAGCTCGGGTAGAGCATTTTGAAGGACATTGGTCCTTTTAAGGGCATTGGTCCTTTTAAGGGCATTGGCCCTTGTAGTTTAAGCTCGGGTAGGTGTAGAAATTTCATTGTATATATTGGCGAAGGTTTAATACATTCCAAGTTCTGGGGATGTGATCTCCTTCCATGGTTGTTAGCTTGTATGCCCTTTTCCCGAGTACTTCGTGAATTCGATAAGGGCCTTCCCAATTTGGTGCTAGCTTTCCCTCATTGAGGTGCTTTCTGGTGATGGTCGCTTTTCGAAGCACGAGGTCGCCTTGTTGAAACTTTCTTGATCTGACCTTGAGGTTGTGATAACGGGCGAGTTTCTGTTTATACGCCATTGCTCAGATCCGAGCTTTGTCCCTCTCTTCGTCGAGTAGGTCAAGGTTTACTTGCAATTGCTCTGAGCTTTGATCAGGTTGGAAAAATTCTCTTCTGCGGGATGGTTCTCCAATTTCTACTAGGATCATAGCTTCGGTTCCGTAGGTAAGCTTGTATGGGGACATGCCCATTGAGGTTTGGGAAGTAGTTCGGTAAGACCAGAGGACCCATGGTAGCTCTTCGACCCACTGAGACTTGGTTTGATCTAGCCTTTTCTTGATGCCATCTAGTAATATGCGATTTGCCGCCTCTACTTGGCCGTTAGCTTGAGGATGTTTGACCGAGGTGAAATGTAGCCCGATGTGGAGGTCGGCACAAAATGCCCGGAAACCCGAGTCTGAGAACTGGGTCCCGTTGTCTGTGGTTATTGTATGTGGGATGCCGAACCTCCAAATAATGAAAGTTTGAACAAACTTTTTAGCATTTTTAGCCATGATTGTAGCCAAAGGCTCGGCTTCGATCCATTTAGAGAAGTAATCAATAGCGACAATGAGAAATTTTTTCTGACCAATGGCCAATGGGAAAGGTCCGAGGAAGTCCAATCCCCAGCGGCTGAAGGGCCATGGTTCGACCGCGACATGTAGGTCGGTAGGCGGCGTGAGGTGGATGTGTGCAAATTTTTGGCACTTGTCGCATCTTTGCACAAACTTGGTCGCGTCAGTCCTCAAGGTTGGCCAATAGTATCCAATTCTGAGGATACTAGCTGCTAAAAATCGGGCCCCGATGTGGTGGCCACATATTCCTTCATGGACCTCTTGCAGGACGTAAGTGGATTGATCTGGGGTTAGGCATTTCAAAAGCGGGGTGTAATAGTCGTGCTTGTAGAGCACGCCTCTTTCTAGGTAGTAGTTAGTTGCTATGCGTCGGAGCTTTCTTGCGTCCCTTTTCTCCTTTGGGAGGTTTCCTGTTTCGAGGTAATGTTTGATGGGGGTGATCCATGTTGGGGCCTCTTCCTCGACGATTAGCACTCCAACTTGCTCTGTACTGGGGTGATGGAGTGTTTCCTGTATGACCGTTTGGTTATGTCCTGGTTTTTTGCTACTGGCTAATTTGGAGATGAGGTCGGCGCGGCAATTCTCGCTTCGCGGGATGTGCAGTATTTCGAAGTTTTTTAACTTGGAGGTTAAGCTTTGAACTACTTCGAGATATTTCACCATCAAGGGATCCTTGGCTTGATATTCTCCCTTAACCTGGCTAGTGATTAGCTGAGAGTCGCTAGATACTAGGAGATTCTCGGATCCAAGCTCCAGAGCCAGTTTGGGCCCGGCGATAAGAGCTTCGTATTCAACCTGATTGTTGGAGGTCGGAAACTCGAAACGCAGAGATTATTCTATTGTTATGCCTTCTAGACCTTCTACGATGATCCCTGCTCCTCCTCCTTTAAGGTTGGAAGAACCGTCAACCGACAAGCGCCAAGTGTGGGGTTGACCAAGGTTGGGTGGTTCAGGAGGAGTGAATTCGGCAATAAAATCGGCCAGTGCTTGGGCCTTGATTGCACCTCTGGGTTCATAAGTAATAGTGTGCTCGGAGAGTTCAACAGACCACCCGAGCATACGGCCTGCGAGGTTGGGCTTTTGAAGGACCTGCCGTATTGGTTGATCTGTACGGACGGTAATCGGGTGATTTTGGAAGTATGGTCGAAGACGACGTGCTGAGAGGACGAGAGCATAAGCGAGTTTTTCTAATTTATGGTAGTTGAGCTCGGACCCCTGAAGGGTATGGCTAGTGAAGTAAACGGGTAGTTAGTTCTTCTCTTTGCGGACGAGAGCCGAGCTGACGGCATGGTTACTAGAGGCAAGGTATAGGTAAAGTATCTCGGCTGTTTTGGGCTTAGAGAGTATAGGTGGGGAGGCCAAGTATTGTTTGAGCTCGTCGAAGGCTCGCTGACTCTTTTCTGTCCATTCGAAGTTTTTGACCTTTTTGAGCGCTTGGAAAAAAGGGAGAGCTTTGTCAGCGGATTTCGACATGAATCGGGAAAGAGCTGCGATTCTGCCGGTTAAGCGCTGGACCTCCCTTACCGTTGTTGGTGGTTTCATCTGAATGATGGCGGTGCATTTGTCGAGATTAGCCTCGATGCCTCGGTGTGTTAACATGAAGCCGAGGAACTTGTCAGCCGCTACCCCAAAGGTGCATTTGGAAGGGTTTAGGCGCATGGCGTGTTTTTGGAGCTCGGAGAATGTTTCCTCTAGGTCAGCCAGGTGGTTCTCCTCCGAGCGCGATTTGACAAGTAAGTCGTCTACGTATACTTCAACGTTTCGCCCTATCTATGCTTTAAAAACTCTGTCCATCAATCTTTGATAGGTGGCCCCTGCATTTTTTAATCCGAAAGGCATGACTCGGTAGCAATATGTGGCCTTCTCGGTGATGAATGCTGTCTTATCCTCATCTTCAGGGTGCATGCGGATTTGGTTGTATCCCGAGTAGGCGTCCATAAAACTCAAAAGTTTGTAACCGGATGCTCCATCGATGAGCTTGTCGATGCTTGGAAGGGGATAAGGGTCTTTTGGACACGATTTGTTCAGGTCGGAGTAATCCACGCACATTCTCCATTTTCCGTTAGTTTTCTTGACCATGACAACGTTGCCTAGCCAGGTCGCGTAGGGTACCTCCCGAATGAACTTGGCGTCTAAAAGTTTGGCGACTTCATCTTGGATTGCTGCTTGCCGCTCTGGTCCCACTACCTGCTTCTTTTGTCGGACTGGTTTGGCCCCTGCATGAACAGAGAGTTTATGGCAAATGAAATCGGGATTTATACCTGGCATGTCGGCCGCTGTCCATGCGAATAGGTCGGCATTGGCAACCAGAAGGTCAGTCAATTTCTTTATGATAGGCGCAGGAAGGCCGGATCCCATTTGTACTGTTTGCTCGGGCCGTTGGCCTACTTGGACTGGGATCAGGTCACCTTTTGGCTAGGGTCGGGTCCCCTGACTTGGTCGGTTATCGAGCTCGTCAATGGGAGTCGAGGAGTTGTTGTTGGTGTCTTCCGGCTTTTTGGAGTAGTCAATGGAGAGGCTGATGTTGTAGCAGGTTCTACCGAGAAGCTGGTCGCCCCGTGCTTGACCGACTTTGCCCGAAGCAGTGGGGAATTTAAGTAAGAGGTGCTTGGTTGAAACGATGGCGTCAATGCTGTTGAGGGAAGGTCGTCCCAAAATGGCGTTATAAGCAGAGGGGCAATCGACGACCAAGAAACGGATGTCGACGCTTGTGGAGTTGGGGAATTCACCGAGAGTAGCCCTGAGAGTTATAGTGCCTTTGACGCCGACCTGATGTCCTGAGAAACCGACGAGAGTTCTTGGATAGGTACTGAGGTTTGAGGTAGGGAGGCCGAGTTGAGAGTAAGTGTGGTAGAAGAGGACATCGGCCGAACTTCCTTGATCTATCAGGACTTTTCGGACTTCATAGTTGGCTATCAAGCAAGAGATAACTACGGGATCATCGTGCTCTGGGTCGATGATTCCATAGTCGGTGTCGGAGAAAGAAATGGTTGGCTGCGATTTGGCTTTTTTGGCAAAGGTGGTGTGGGATATTTCAATTTGGTACTTGTGGGCAGCTCGCTCGTGTCTTTTCCGGGAAGACCTGGAGCATCCTCAACCCGCGAAACCATCTGCAATGGTGTGGATAATCCCTGCGGTATTTTGTCTTGGGTTTTCTTGATGGTTCGGGGGGAACCTGCCTGGAACTCTCTCGTCCTGTGGATTCTGATCTGGGCGAGTTGGGCGGTTACGGGGAGGAGATTGGTTCCGCGGTCGGTATTCCCTGTGGGGTCTTTGGTTGGGGATAGGGACCTCAGCACGGTATTTTTGCAGATAACCTTTTTGAATGAGGTCCTCTATGACGTTTTGCAGATGTCGGCAGTCATTGGTATCATGACCGCGTCCTCGGTGAAAGGCGCAGTACTTGTCTTTCTCGGCTCCCACCGTCTTTTTAGGAGGTGGAAGCTGAGCTAACTTGGTGTGGCAGATTTCCTCTTGAACACGGGCTCGACTTTGATTCAAAGGTGTGTAGCTGTCGAACCGAGGTCGGGTGGGAGATCTGTCTCTTTTGGGTTTTTTATCGTCCTGGACCTTCTTGTCCCGAGGAGATTTGCTTATTTCATTCTGGCCTAGTATTTCTTCGAGGTTGATGTGCTTGGCTACCTTCAGCAGAAGGTTAGATAGGCTTGCTGGTGGGTCAAGGGTAAGATATTCGAGTAGGCGCCCAGGTCGGAGACCTGCTTGGATGGCATGCATAACCACTGCTTCTGTGAGGTCGCGAACTTGCAGGGAGAGTTTGTTGTACCTGTCCATGTAATCTTTTAAGGACTCATTCTCTCTTTGTTTCAAGGTAGCCAGAACAGCAGAGGATCTTTGGTGAGTCATGCTGGTAGAGAAACGAGCCTGGAAGAGCTCGGCGAGTTGATCGAAAGTTGAGATGCTATGTGGCGGGAGGCTGGAAAACCATTGGAGTGCTGCTCAACGCAAGGTGGTGGGGAATGCCCGGCACATGATTTCTTCTGCCGATCCAGCCAGAAGCATGACCGAGTTATAATTTTCTAGATGCTCCCTAGGATCTGTAGAACCGTCATAGGAGTCGAGATGGGGTGGTTTGAAATTCTGGGGCAAAAGGAAAACCATGATTTCTTTTGTAAAAGGATGTTTGGCAGCTCGTTTCTTTTTCTCCAAAGCTTGTGATGGTTGGCTCTGAGCGGAGTTTTGTGGGGGTGCTTCTCGGCAGAGGGATTGGAAAGAAGATTGGTTTTCTTCAATCTCCTCGGTATGTGGACTCTTCTAGTGCTTGCCTTGAGGAGTGTCTTGGAAACGAAGAGGAGAGTCTCCGCGGTTTGAAGTTTCGACCCAAGAGTCGGTTTTTTGGACGCGTTGTTTTAATTCCGCTATCTCTGCTTTGTCTGCCATCCGCTCTTGCTTGAGAGTTTGGATTTCTCGGAGTAAAAAGGAGAGAGTGGCCTTGTCTGAGTTTTGATATGTGTTTTCGCAAGGAGGTTCCGGGCTATGAGAAGTGTGGCGAGGAGGTGGGAGTGGCTGTCTTCGGGTAGTGCCGGGCTGAAATGGGGGTCTCGTGGGTGAAGGAGTGGTTTCCGAGTTGGTGCGAGGGTTTCCAAGCTCGGTGGTCGGGTCCATTTTGCACAAAACAGGATCGTACAATGAATTTGTTTCTCGGGGAAAAGAGAGGAAACAAGTTTCCCACAGACGGCGCCAAATGACGATGCCTGATTCTGGCTTGGAGGTGAGGGTCTAATAAGATGAGATTGTCTATGAAGATGTATGACCGAGGTTGGGTGGTTACCCGAGCTTCGATGTTTGAGTTTCTCACTAATCTGGCGTCAAATGAGAGTTTTGGTATTCCCTTTTTGTCTTGACTTTTGGATCCCTTTTTTACTTGTCGTTGGCTCTTATTTATAGGGAGATTTCCAGGTTTAAAAGATCCAGGAAATGGTTTCAAATATGGGCTTGGTGATAATGGGCTTAAATCCTTATGGGCCGAAATATTGGGTATCTACAGTATTTGAGTTTTTAAATCTTTCATTGTTGCAACTATGGTAGTCATGTATTGCTCTGTTTTTTCGGTTCTTTTCTGCTCAGCTGGTTTTTTTTTTTTTTTAGCTGCTGATTTGTTTTAGAAATAATGTGTGGTCCTTTTATTATTTTGTAATGCTTGATGGCTGCTGAGGAGTTGTTTCACTTTGCTGGTTTGGCTAAGCCATGGGATCATTTTGGCTCAATTTTATGGTTGTGCTTGGGCAATTTCGCAGCTGTCAGACAGCTCTGGCAGCAGTCGGTTTTATATTTTTAGACAGAGCTTCAGGGCTCCAAATTAAGTGATATTGGTTTCATTAGAACCGTAAGATGTCAGTATTCATTGGGTATAATTTTCATATTTTTTCATTGCTTTCCCTGCTCCCAGTTCGAATTTAAATTTGGCTTTTTTCTGCTTCATCAAGCCTATTGATTGTATCTGGCAGCATGTAATCTTTTAATTATTTCCGGAGCTACAAAGCTTCAATTTAGGTTTTTATTGTTTCATCAGAACTGTAAGATTTGTTTATTCATTTGGTATAATTTTTAGATTTTTTCATTGTCTCCCCTGCTCCCAGTTCAAATTTAGATTTGGTTGTTATTCTGCTGTCAGGTCTGTTATTTGTCTCTGGCAGCAGTCAATGTTTTTTTTACAACCTAAGCTACAAGGCTCCATTTTGTGTGATTTTTGTTTCTTTAGAATCGTGAAACATGTATCTTTCTTGGTTCAAAATATCAAATCAAAATTCCTTCTCCCTTGTTCTCAATTTTATTTGAATTTCGTTACTGTTTTTTGCACTGTCACATCTTGGACACTTATCACTTGTTTGCTTCTACCTTGAGCTAGGGACATCCAAATTGCATGCTGTCAAATGCACTAGAATCATAGCACCCATAGCTTTGCTTTTAGGTAAACCTTTTCCATAAATTCGGTGACACTCATTTCCAGATTTTGGTATAAAATTGCATCATGTTTGGACTTAATTTGATTCCTCATATCTTTCTCTTGTCTAATTTTCCAAATATGATTTCTTTGCTATTTATGTAAGTGAATAGGACATGTATATTCTTCTCTTGTAAAAGATTTAAATTGTTGATTATTTGTTTTGATTTTCATGAATACATTTGGCTAACCCGTGTTTTCCTTTGAGTATTTCTCTTCATTTGTTTGATTTGTGGTTGGAGACTTTGACAGGTGAAAGAATGAGAGATGAGGAAATTTATCAAAGTGTTCATTTGATTTTATGTTTTCCCCCATTTAAATTTTTGAACATTGTACACCCTTCTCCCCATTCTCCAATAGTATTGTAATTGTAAAGCCATACATTTGCATAACATTTAGGGATTATGGTTAGGGTTTATAAAATCTATAGGCCCTTTGTCTATCACGGAACAATATGACTGACTCGGTCCTATATGGGATGGGTCTCTTTTATCTGACCTAGACAAAGATAAGTGTCACCTCGACGGGCACAATATATGACGAACGGGTGGAAGGATTTTGAACCCTTTAGAATTCATGCATGTCATATTTATTTTTTGTCTTTGATTAGTGAATGTAACTTTTTTTTTAAGAATAAATAAAGTACATTCTTGGCCATATATTGTCTTATTATTTGTATAGCTAATTTGGGGTAACTGTCTCTAGACGGATGTTGTGGAGTGCCTAACACCTTTTCCATGCATACACTGACTCCCGAACCTATCTTTGGTTTGCAGATCTTTAAAAATAATAAAAATAAGAAGGCTTTCCAATTGGACCCTATTTTCTAAAACAATTAGTGACGACTCCTGTTTTTCTTAAATTTGGTTGACCCTTCCCGTTGCGGCTACCCCTCAAGTACGTTGTGACAATTTATTAATTGATTATGTATTTCTTTGAACTACGGTATGCTACCTTTGTTGGAAAAATTAAAGTTAGTTTGTAAATATTCAAGTGTTAGTTTGTGTGAAAAATCATGAAGAGCTGTATCTCTTCAAGTATATGAAGAATTGTGTCTCTTCAAGTAAAAGGATATGTCTATTCAAGAGGCGAGGTGTGTCTATTAGTTGAGTGGGTTTTATACCCACTTTTTAGATCTTTTTTACTTAATTGTTTGGTTGTTTATTGAGAATTTTTACCATCGAATGGGTTGTGTGTGTTAATTTGTAGGTTCAAATAGAAACTCATGGGTTAAAGAGAAGAAATGAAGATTTTGGGAAGGTTCTGGACATAATCCAAGAGCCGCAGTGCCAATAAACTAGAGCCGCGGCCCTTAGAGCATCAAAATGGAGGACCTGGACAGAAGCCAAGTGTCGCACCCCTTAGGAATTAGAGCCGCATCGCCCAAAATGCCTTGAATACCCGAGAGCAAGAGCCACAGTGCCAATAAACCAGGGCCGCGGCACCCGTGCTTACAGAGAAGTGTATTCTTATTCCAAAGATACAGGACCGTGATGCCCAAAATCTTGAGCCGAGGCACCCGTATTGGATTTCTTCATACGTGGCTCTTTTTCCTTAGTTTTTTAGGGCTTTTAGAGGGGAGTATAAAAGGGAACTCTGAGGAATTTTTGGGGATTCTTGGCTGGATGTTCTTGGAGGGCAAGAAGGAGGTAAAACAAGGATTGAATACAAGATTCGGGAAGCTAAATCGACCTCCTTCTCAGAGTTTTATTCTTCTATTCTTTCAATTATGTTTAGATTTCAATCTATCATGTTCTTCCTTTTTGCTATGAACTAAATTCCCTTCTAGAGCTATGATATAGCCTAGCAAGATTTGTTATTTTCTATTTCTTTAATTCAAGAACTCCTTTATTAAATTGTCTTCTTCTTCTCAAGTATTCATGCTTCTAATTGCTTGATCACCAATTAGTTGATTAGATAATTACAATGAGATTAGGAGGTAATTTGTAATTAAAGATCATAGAGATTAAGAACATAGCTTGCATGTAGGATAGGAATATGCCTCAATGGCTTGTGTAGCTATTTAAAAAGAACCATAGAATTAAGTGAATTTATAGGTTGTTCGTAATTCACATAGGAATATCGTGGGTTCATAACTTAGAAATACTTTTGTTTGACCGTGGGAAAGGCTAATAAATAATTTAGGGTTCTTGGCTAGCAATTAGGAAGGTTGTTATTGGTTAATGAATTAGGAATAACAAATCGGAATAGCTATGGTGAAATCAAAAGCCTTAGATATTTCTCTCTAAATTAATTCATCATTCTATCTATCTTAGTTTATTTTCAATTTATTTAAAGTTCTATCTTGAAATTCTCCATACTCATTGATTAGATAAAACTGAGATTAATCCAATTTCGGTAGTTGATAACATTAGTCCTCGTGGGAAACTCACTCTCATTTTATTACTTGGAAACGATAACGTGCTTGCGTTAGGATTTCTTACAACAAGTTTTTGGCGTCGTTGCCGGGGACTAATTTGTTATCAATATCGATACTCAGTGATCTTGATTTTAGTCTAATCATTTATTTTTCACAGATCTATTTAATTATTTTATTGTTTGAGACTTTTAGGATTTTTTCTTTTGGTGTATGAGAAAATCTGGAAGTAAATCCCTAATCTCATTTGATTCAGAGATAGAGAAGACTTGTTGAAAGAATAGAAATGAGAGAAAAGAGTCTACCAGAAATTTAACAGACATAATGGCAGAAGAAAATCATCCAAAAGCACTTTGTGATTACGCCTTGCCTTCAGTCACAGATACCACTTTTGGTATAAGACGACGGGCTATCTAAGCCAATGCTTTCGAGATTAAACCAGCGGTTATTCACATGGTCCAGTCAACCCAGTTTAGTGGATTAGCACATGAAGATCCTCATGCTCACATCGCTGGGTTCCTGGAGATATGTGATACCTTCAAGCACAATGGTGCTTCCGATGATGCTATTTGCCTCATACTTTTTCCTTTCTCACTACGAGATAAAGCCAAGTCTTGGCTACAGTCGTTACTAATGGGGACCATCACCACCTGGGATGTTTTGGCATAGAAATTCCTAGCCAAGTTCTTCCCACCTGCTAAGACTGCCAAGTTACGAAATGAAATCTCTACATTTTATCAACTGGAGAATGAGTCACTTCAGGAGGCTTGGGAAAGGTACAAAGAGTTACTTCAAAGATGCCCCCACCATGGACTTCCTGACTGGTTGAAGCTATAGACTTTCTATTATGGGTTGCTGAGTTCAACCAAGACATTAGTTGATGCTACTGCTAGTGGATCTTTATTGAAGAAGACATATGAGGATGCCAATGAATTGTTAGAGGAAATGGCTGCCAATGCCTATCAGTGGCCTACTGAAAGGTCCACTTCATGAAAGGTACTTAGGGTTCATGAGGTTCACGCTTTCACCGCCTTATCTGCTAAAATTAATTCTCTAGTTAAGCAATTAGCCATCCAGAATGTCAACGCCAATCAATCACCTCTTGTGAATTGTGATCATTATGGCGGTCCGCATGTCAGTACAGATTGCCAGGTGGACAATCCTTTCTCTCCATCTCAATCTGAGGAAGCAAATTATGTGGACAATCAGAACAGACTGAATAATTCCTATTCCAACACCTATAATCTAGAGTGGAGAAATCATCCAAACTTCTCTTGGAAGAACAACCAAAACACTGCTCAACCACCTGTGCAAGCAAAGGTTTCCTTGGAGGATGCTCTAGCCCAGTTAACCATGAATACAAGTCAATTCATGGCCCGAACAAATACCTCCATTTGTAACCTAGAGATGCAAATGGGTCAACTCTCCACCATGCTCAATAGCAAACAGCAGGGATCATTACCAAGTGATACAGAGGTAAATTCTAAAGAGCGTGTCATGACCATAACTCTTCGTAGTGGTACGACTTTAGATGAACCCTCTAGAATTGCAAAGAAGGAGCCCAGTTAGCCAGTTGAGCCTGAGGTACAAGAAGACACTCCAGTGGAAGCTCCTGTAACACCTGTGGGGAAAACATCTAAGTTATTCCCAGACAATCCTCCACCATATGTTCAACCTCTTCTGTTTCCTCAGAGATTTCAAAAGAAGAAGCTGGATTCGCAATTTTCTAAGTTTCTGGAAATGTTTAAGAAGCTACACATCAATATCCCATTTGCAGACGCTCTTGAACAAATGCCTAGCTATGTCAAGTTCATGAAAGACATATTGTCTAACAAAAGGAAGTTGGGAGACTTTGAGACCATTGCACTTACTGAAGAGTGTAGTGCCATCCTTCAAAAGAAATTGCCACCTAAACTAAAAAAATCCAGGGAGTGTTAATATTCCTTGTTCTATTGGCAATGTATCTTTTGGTAAGGCACTTTGTGATCTTGGTGCTAGTATTAACCTTATGTCTGTTTCTATTTTCAGGAAATTAGGTATAGGAAAAGTCAAGCCAAACTCCATCTCCTTGATATTAGCGGATAGATCGATCAAGTATCCAAGGGGAATCCTAGAGGATGTATTGGTAAAAGTAGACAAGTTCATCTTCCTAGTAGACTTCGTTGTGCTTGACATGGAGGAGGACCAAGAAATCTCAATCATTCTTGGTCGTCCATTTTTAGCAACTGGGAAAGCTCTCATTGATATGCAAAAGGGCCAACTTACTCTGAGAGTACAAGGTGATCAAGTGTCCTTCAAGGTCTTTAAAGAAATAAAGTATCTGGATAAAGTGAGTGTCTATTATAAAATTGACATTACAATTGGAAGCACTAAATTGCAAGACCTAATTGAAGCTCGCACCATAGGGATGACAAATAAGGAGAAGCCTTCTGACTTAAAGGTCCAAGATGATAAAATTCCCAAGAAGCCAATGGCTAGACCTGTGCCTATAGTTGAGTCTCGTAAGAAAAACAAAAAGAAGAAGCCATCATTCCAAAAGATTCTTTTGGAGCACCTCAAGATCTTCTTGCTTTGGAGATGGAAACAAGGTACGAAGATTAAAGGAGAATGACCAACAAACCAAGGCTCATAGAGATAGTGGAGTAAAGTTCCAGAAGACCTCTACTACCATTTTTTATCCTAGTTAATTTATTCCAGAGGTAGTCAGGCTGATGACTATAAAACAAGCACTTTTTGGGAGGCAACCCAATCTTTTTAACCTTTTCTCTTAATTTTTGTTTTAGTCGTTTAATTTTATTTTCATGCTTGTGTGTTTAATTTTTTATGTTCTAGGGTTAAAATCCATAACTTTTATCCCCCTAGCAGCTCCACCTGATGATGATGCAAAGTGATCCATCTCCATTTCAAGGAAGTCCTCACGTCTTTTTCTTCTTTGCTTTAAACATTGAGGACAATGTTTCCTTTAAGTTTGGGGGTGGGAAATTATTTTTTTTGAGCTGCTGTATTGACTTGCACTTAACTTATTGGGTATCTTTAAATGCTTTTCTAGGTAGTTTTTATGTTGAAGTTTTATTTTTCTTTAGTTTGTAAAGTAGCATAGAGTGAAGAATTTTATGTTTAACCTTAGGCTAATGATAAAATTGATTTTCATTGTTCATAGCTCTAGAAAAATGACAGATTTTGTGTTTGTGTTTCTAATTAACTCTTGTGTTAATTTTTGTCTAACTGGAATTTCCTGAATTACTGAGCACATAGCCCTGTTTATTTGACATTTGCATGATTAGAGATGATTATGTGAATTAAGCTATTTCAAAATCTCATAGAATGCTAGAATTTGCTTGATTGTTAGTCGAGGCGAAATCCTAGGCTACACAATATTAGGGATATGATTTAGGCCATCTTTGTTTAGTTGAGCCTTTCTAGCTAACCCTTTGTTTAATATTTTATCCCTAGCATACCCCTTTTAAGCTTAATTTAGCTTGTTTCTTTGTCACCTACACTAACCCTAGCCCATTGTATGATCTTTTGACTTGAACCCTTCATCTAAAACACATTTTTAGTCTTAAGATCATCTAGAGCAAGGAAAATTAAGAAGAATTGAAAAAGAAAAGGAAGATTTCAATCAAATGGCCACCAAAGAATGAAAGTTCAAGAGCTACATCCCTGTTGTAAAGAAAAAATAAATAAATATAGTTTGCAATGAAAAGAAAAGACAATTGTGCAAATATTGAAAAGAAACAAAAAGAAAAAGAATGTCTTAGAAAGCATTGAGTATGGGATGTAGTGGCCCAAAAGTAAGAATTCTATTGGTGGATGGCAAAGTAAAGAAGAAAATAAGTTTGGGGGAGTTAGAAGTGAAAAGAAAGAAGGGTGCTCTAAAAATTTGCTCTAAACTAAATTTGTGTGATGGGTGAGTTAAGCCACATGTTTATCCATCATTCTACCCTTAACCCAACCACACATTACAAGCTTATCAAAAGTCCTTTTAATCCTCAATATTGTGAAATGCCTACATTAGTGGAGATTGACATGAAAAACAAGCGTATGAGGTTCTGAGAGAATAAAAGTGGAGAATATGTGTTTATGAGCTTATTTGCATAATTTGATTTAAGTGAAGAGAGTAAGGTAAGCAAGGGCTATACTTACACACACAGGAAATTTTAGTGAGATTGAGATGAGATTAACTTTGGGTTGAAATTATACACATTCATGCTATCTTGAAAATTTTCTAGGAGTTGTGCTTAATAGAGATTTTTGAGGCTTGTATGGTTAGCAAATAAAATTTTCACTCTGTTAGTTACTTGTTGAGTTTAATTTTATTTTTCTCTTTTCTTTTTGCTCGAGGACAAGCAAATGTTAAGTTTGGGGGCATTTGTTGAGTGGGTTTTATACCCACTCTTTAGATCTTTTTTACTTAATTATTTGGTTGTTTATTGAGACTTTTTAGCATCTAATGGGTTGTGTGTGTTAATTTGTAGGTTCAAATGGAAACTCATGGGTTAAAGAGAAGAAATGAAGATTTTGGGAAGGTTTTGGACAGAATCCAAGAGCTGCAACGCCAATAAACTAGAGCCACAGCCCCTGGAACATCAAAATGGAGGACTTGGACAGAAGGCAAGCGCCACACCACTTAGGAATTAGAGCTGCGGCGCCAATAAACCAAGGCTGCAGCGCTTGTGCATACAAAGAAGTGTATTCTTGTTCTAGAGATATAGGGCCGCGGCGCCCAAAATCTAGAGCCGCCGCGCCTATACCGGATTTCTTCATACGTGCCTCTTTTTCCTTAGTTTTTTAGGGCTTTTAGAGGGGAGTATAAAAGGGAACTCTGAGGAATTTTTGGGGATTCTTGGCTGGATGTTCTTGGAGGGCAAGAAGGAGGCAAAACAAGGATTGAATACAAGATTTGGGAAGCTAAATCGACCTCCTTCTCAGAGTTTTATTCTTCTATTCTTTCAATTATGTTTAGATTTCAATCTATCATGTTCTTTCTTTTTGCTATGAACTAAATTCCCTTCTAGAGCTATGATATAGCCTAGCAAGATTTGTTATTTTCTATTTCTTTAATTCAAGAACTCCTTTATTAAATTGTCTTCTTCTTCTCAAGTATTCATGCTTCTAATTGCTTGATCACCAATTAGTTGATTAGATAATTACAATGAGATTAGGAGGTAATTTGTAATTAAAGATCATAGAGATTAAGAACATAGATTGCATGTAGGATAGGAATATGCCTCCATGGCCTGTATAGCTATTTAAAAAGAACCATAGAATTAAGTGAATTTATAGGTTGTTCGCAATCCACATAAGAATATCGTGGGTTCATAACTTAGAAATATTTTTGTTTGACTTTGGGAAAGGCTGATAAATAATTTAGGGTTCTTGGCTAGCCATTAGAAAGGTTGTTCTTGGTTAATGAATTAGGAATAGCAAATTGGAATAGCTATGGTGAAATCAAAAGCCTTAGATATTTCTCTCTAGATTAATTCGTCATTCTATCTGTTTTTGTTTATTTTCAATTTATTTAAAGTTCTATCTTGAAATTCTCCATACTCATTGATTAGATAAAACTGAGATTAACCCAATTTTGGTAGTTGATAACATTAGTTCTCATGGGAACGATATCTCACTCTCATTTTGTTACTTGGAAACGATAACCTGCACTTGCGTTAGGATTTCTCATAACACTATTCATTTAAAACGAATAGATGTATCTCATTCTTTTACATAGTGAATAGATATGTCTTTTACCTTTCTAAATTGTGTACAGATTTATATCTACAATTGTTTATAAACTTGAGTTACAAGTTAATGGTTAACTAGATCAGTTATTACTAACTACGGTTAGTTTAGTTATTTAACCTTAGTTAGCTAGTTAGTTACTTGCTGAGCTGTACTCTAACTGCTCGGTTAGATTAGTTCACTGCTGCACACTGTATATAAAGTGAAAGCTTGTATAGTTCTGGTAGATAGAGATAATATACTGAAATACTTTGATTTCTCTTCTGCTGTACCACTCTTCTTTCTCTCTTCCTCTCTGGTTCATCTCCATACCAGCATTTTACATGGTATCAGAGCAAATCGATCTTGATTTGCGTGAATCTTCGACTGCTTGACTACTTCGAAGAAGATTGTAAGAGCAGAATTTGGAAGCAATGGATACTGACAATGCTACGCCAACTGAAACTGCCTCGTCACACAGAGAGGCATCGACGAACTACAATGGAGATCCCATGGCTTTGGCCAATTCGGATCATCCTGGGATGCAACTGGTTACCACTCCTCTGACAGGTAACAATTACTTGTCTTGGAGTAGATCGATTAAAATAGCATTAGGAGCCAAGGTGAAGCTCGGATTCATCGATGGGAGGTATGCAGTACCTGAAGAATGTTCAACTGACTTTGATCAATGGATTCGTGTGGATTGCATGGTCAGATCATGGATCCTGAATTCCATCTCAAAGGACATAGTGGAGGCATTTCTCTATGCATCAACAGCTAGAGACTTGTGGATGGAATTAGAAGAACGATTTGGTGAATCTAATGGACCACAGATTTACCAAATTCAAAGAGAAATTAGCACAATTTCTCAAGGAAATCAGTCAGTGGTTAAATACTTCACTGCACTGAAGAAATTATGGGATGAATTGGACTGTGTACAGCCAATTCCAAGATGCACCTGCAAGAATTGCACTTGTGATGTGACAAAGAAAGTTTCTGATCTTGCTCACTCTAGCAAGTTGTTGCAATTCCTAATGGGGCTTAGTGATGATCTAGATCACATGAGGAATCAAATTCTGGTCATGGAACCCCTGCCATCAATTAATAAGGCCTATTCCATGATTTTAAGGATTGAAAAGCAACGTGAGATTCACCTCAATCTGCTAGGGAAAGTGGATCACTCAGCAATGATGGTAAAATCCTCTGTGGGAAGAGGCTCTGGCATGGGAAGAGGAAACTACAAGAAGTTCAGTAACAATGAGAAAAAGAATGAAAAATATGACAAACTGACTTGTGCTCACTGCAACACAAGTGGTCATACCAAA
>QAOA01007382.1:8613-73505 GCA_003255065.1 Cercis canadensis | reverse complement strand
ATATATATGATCTTATTTACAATAGCATAAATAATATAAAAATGTATATGCCATTTAGTAGAGGATTCTCAAGATCTAAACAAAATAATAATAAATTTCAAAACGGAGATCAAGACCTACACCTATCCCTTGTTAATAAAATCTACAAAATAGTTCATTTTACAATTGATTCCATTTCTTTGAATAAGACCTATTGGTTGCAACGTTATTTTTCTTTTTAAATGATGATACGATAGTTTGAATTTATACAGTATTCTATAAATAATTAAAATCTCTCATTATTAGAGTATATTTAATAATAATTATTATGTGTGATGAATCTTAAGATAATATTAAGAGTTTGAATTCTAGGAACACTTTTTATATATAGTACCAAGATCTAAACTTAATGCCTTTTTTTTTTTTGTTTATATATAGTACCAAAATACCAAGAGTGAAAATTTTTTAGATTAGGTTAATTTTTTTCTCTCAAATAAAACAATTTTGAAAAGGAATCGGTATTACAATCTTTTTGTATACGTTTCAGTTACTCAAAGGAAAAAAGAATACTTGCTTTTTTCTTCTTAAATAATATTATTAGATGATAAAAATTAGAAGGCACATTCACAAAAGAAATGACTTGTCTATATGACGATAAAAGAAACTGACATGACAAACAACTTGTCTATATGGCAATAAAAGAAACTGACATAATGCTAAAATGACATAAAAATTGCTACTTCATTAACTTTTTTATGCACATTTTTTGAGCCAAAATTTGATAAGATGATAATTTTTGTGCTATTTTGGTACCATGTCAACTTTTTTTATTGCCACATAGACAAGTCATTTGTTATGTTAACACAAAATGAGTAAAACTCTCGAAACTCAATAATTCAATTACACCCAAAAGCCTCACAATATAAAAGAAACACTCAAAAAAAAAAAAACTCACAAGTATCTTGCAAAGAGCTCACTAGTATTTCTAATTTTCCTCACTTTTTTGATTGAGAATTCTCGCTCAGCAATCTTCCCTATTTATAGCAGAAGATCGCCAACTGCAATTGCTGAATTTCACCATGTGAAATCAGCTTCTCTTGGCCACCGAAAATAGCATTAAATGCTATTGAAAGTAGCAGTAAATTATTGATTTGTGTCGCAGCTATAAGGAGAAACTTGCCACCTATTCTTCTTGAAAGAAAATGCTGTTTACAGCCATGCGGAAGTGGAGTCAAAATGGAGTTAATATGGTGTGGTAACTTTTTGACTTTTGTTGCAAAATTTAAGCCACCTTTTATTTTAACAGATCTCCACCTTGGCTTGAATTTAGTCAACCTTGTGAATACTCTTAACCATCTCCAATTTACCCCGTAGGGTCTTCAAAATTTGTGTACTCCGATCAAGTTCAAGCAATGCTTGAACTTTGCCTTTGGTAATGACTTTGTTAACATATTAACTGGATTGTCCTTTGTACTGATTTTCTTGACTCCAATGTCACCTTTGGAAATTATATCACGTCAAAATGATAGCGGACATCAATGTGCTTTCTCCTTTCATGATACATTTGATCTTTAGTCAAGTGAATAGCACTTTGACTATCACAATGGACAATAATCATACCTTGAACCAAACTGATTTCACTAAACAAACCTTTAAGCCATATTGCTTCTTTAATAGCTTCGGTTATTGCCATATATTCAGCCTCAGTGGTAGACAATGTAGTTGTAGCTTGTAAAGTAGCTTTCCAATTAACTGCACATCCACCAATGGTGAAAACATAGCCGGTAAATGACCTTCTTCTATCAAGATCACCAGTAAAATCGGAGTCAACATAACCAATCAAACTATCACAATTCCACCCGAACTCAAGACATGCACTTGAAGTACCTCTTAAATATCTGAAAATCCATTTAACAACATTCCAGTGAGCTTTACCAGGATAAAACATATACCTGCTTACTGTACTAACAACTTGTGCAATGTCAGGGCGAGTGCAGACCATCAAATACATGATGCTACCAACTGCACTGGAACATGGAACACATGACATATATCCTGCTTCTTCTTTTGTTTAAGGACATAATGCAACAGACAATTTGAAATGAGCAGTAAGTGGAGTGGAAACAGGTTTGCATTTTTCATGCCAAAACGACTCAAGATCTTTTTAGTAAACTTTTCTTGAGAAAGATATAATTGTACAGATTTATATCTACAATTGTTTATAAACTTGAGTTACAAGTTAATGGTTAACTAGATCAGTTATTACTAACTACGGTTAGTTTAGTTATTTAACCTTAGTTAACTAGTTAGTTACTTGCTGAGCTGTACTCTAACTACTCGGTTAGATTAGTTTACTGTCATACACTGTATATAAAGTGAAAGCTTGTATAGTTCTGGTTGATAGAGATAATATACTGAAATACTTTGATTTCTCTTCTGCTGTACCACTCTTCTTTCTCTCTTCCTCTCTGGTTCATCTCCATACCAGCACTTTACATGGTATCAGAGCAAATCGATCTTGATTTGCGTGAATCTTCGACTGCTTGACTACTTCGAAGAAGATTGTAAGAGCAGAATTTGGAAGCAATGGATACTGACAATGCTACGCCAACTGAAACTGCCTCGTCACACAGAGAGGCATCGACGAACTACAATGGAGATCCCATGGCGTTGGCCAATTCGGATCATCCTGGGATGCAACTGGTTACCACTCCTCTAACAGGTAACAATTACTTGTCTTGGAGTAGATCGATTAAGATAGCATTAGGAGCCAAGGTGAAGCTCGAATTCATCGATGGGAGGTATGCAGTACTTGAAGAATGTTCAACTGACTTTGATCAATGGATTCGTGTGGATTGCATGATCAGATCATGGATCCTGAATTCCATCTCAAAGGACATAGTGGAGGCATTTCTCTATGCATCAACAGCTAGAGACTTGTGGATGGAATTAGAAGAACGATTTGGTGAATCTAATGGACCACAGATTTACCAAATTCAAAGAGAAATTAGCACAATTTCTCAAGGAAATCAGTCAGTGGTTAAATACTTCACTGCACTGAAGAAATTATGGGATGAATTGGACTGTGTACAGCCAATTCCAAGATGCACCTGCAAGAATTGCACTTGTGATGTGACAAAGAAAGTTTCTGATCTTGCTCACTCTAGCAAGTTGTTGCAATTCCTAATGGGGCTTAGTGATGATCTAGATCACATGAGGAATCAAATTCTGGTCATGGAACCCCTGCCATCAATTAATAAGGCCTATTCCATGATTTTAAGGATTGAAAAGCAACGTGAGATTCACCTCAATCTGCTAGGGAAAGTGGATCACTCAACAATGATGGTAAAATCCTCTATGGGAAGAGGCTCTGGCATGGGAAGAGGAAACTACAAGAAGTTCAGCAACAATGAGAAAAAGAATGAAAAATATGACAAACTGACTTGTGCTCACTGCAACACAAGTGGTCATACCAAAGACACCTGTTTCAAACTGCATGGTTATTCGGACTGGTATAAAGAGCTCAAGGGACAGAAAAATCAGGGAATGGGAGGCAAACATTTGGCTAACATGGCAGATAATCCCTTGGATGTCAACATGAAGGAGGATGCAGAAAAAATTCATGATCAGAGAACCTTGACAGAAATGATACAGCAGGAATTGTCCAAAATGATGAAAGGGCATGCCAACTTTGCACACATTGAGAATTTTGCAGAATATGCAGGTAATCTTTCCAATCCTACTGTTCATTCTGTCTTACAGTTAGCTAATAATGTGCAACCTGGAACTTGGATAGTAGACACAGGTGCATCAAACCACATGTGCACTGACCTCACCTTGTTACACAAACCACGACCAGTATCCCAAATTACTCCAGTTTTTCTCCCTGATGGATCTGTTAAAATAGTTCATCAAATAGGTGATATACACCTTAGCCCCAACTTGACCCTCACTGAAGCTCTTTATATTCCCAGCTTCAAGTTTAATCTTCTTTCTGTAAGGAAATTAGCCAAGACAGCTAAGATTAAATTTGTTTTTTTCCCTGATAAATGCATTCTACAGGACCCTCAGACTGAAGAAGTTCTTGCAGTTGGTTCAGTGATTGGAAACCTTTACATTTTAGACAAAACTTCCTTCCTTACTACAGCTTCATTCCTTGCTTGTAATCATCAGAATGTTCCAATTACATCTTCCTCTGATTCAGTATAAATTCTATCAAACTTCCTTGTACTGATTCTAATCATTTGAATAAAACTTTGATCTCCTTGTGGCACAACAGATTTGGCCATGCTTCTCTGCACTCTTTACAGCACATTTCGTTTTTAAAAGGCATTGATAACACATTACTTTCATCCTGTGATATTTGTCATAAATCCAAACAGCATATGTTATCTTTTCCCCTTAGTTACACTAAGTCTAGTTCTCCTTTTGACCTTCTACATATTGACTTATGGGGTCCATATAGCCAATCCTCCATCACAGGTGCCCACTACATGATTACTGTGGTCGATGACTGTAGTAGAGCCACATGGCTTTTTCTGCTCACTCATAAACATCAGACATTACAGACACTCAAAGTTTTTTTCCAAATGATACACACTCAATTTCACAGTAAAATTAAGTGCATTAGAACAGACAATGGGTCTGAGTTCACTAGCAAGGAATGTCAATCCTTTTTAACTCACTTAGGCATTGTTCATCACAAAAGTTGTGTCTACACACCCCAACAGAATGGAGTTGTTGAAAGGAAACATAAACACATTTTACAAATAGCTCGAGCCTTAATGTTTCAAGCTCATCTCCCTATCAGATTTTGGGATCATTCCCTCCTTATGGCAGCCTATATTATAAATAGATTGCCTACCAAATTTTTGGATTGGAAGACCCCTTATGAGGCTCTGCACAATAAGATACCAGATTATGCTTTGTTGAAATGTTTTGGTTGTTTATGTTATGCAACTAATACTAAACCACACAAGGATAAATTTGAAGCTAGGGCTTATAGATGCATTTTTATAGGTTTTGTCCAAGGTCAGAAGGCCTATAAGGTCTATGACATTGATTCCCACCAAATTTATACTTCTCGTGATGTGGTTTTTCATGAAACTCATTTTCCTTATGCTACTTTGTCCACTGCTGGGAATGATGTTTCTCTACCACTTCCATTTCTTAATTCTGACCCTATTACTTCTTCTCAGTCACCTTCCCTTCCTCCTATTTCAACTCCTCCTTCTGTGGACTTTGATTCAGATTCCAACTCTCTTGATGCTCCTATTTCTGCTCCTGAGCAGGTCCCTCCTACCCTACCTCCTCCTGCTCCTACTCTTGTTCCTCGCCATAGTGCTAGGCAGAAATTTAAACCTGCATGGTTGGAAGATTTTGTCTCTACTGTGACTGTTTCCTCAGATTTACCATCTGCACTCACCCCTACCCTTGCTGGTTTTTCACCCAGCACTTTCACTTACACTCCCCCCACATTTCCCTATCAGCATTCCCCTTTATTCACTCACTCTTACATGTCTTTTCTTGCCAATGTGTCTGCTATCCATGAACCACACACATATTACCATGCTAGCAAACATGATAAGTGGGTTCAGGCTATGGAAAAAGAATTACAAGCCCTTGAGTCTAACCACACTTGGGATCTGGTTTCCCTCCCCCCTGGCAAGAAAGCAATTGGTTCCAAGTGGGTTTATAAAGTCAAATACCTCCCAGATGGTACTATTGATCGTTACAAAGCCAGATTAGTGGCTAAAGGGTATCACCAAATTGAAGGCGTGCACTACAAGGATAGTTTCTCTCCTGTCGCCAAACTTGTCACAGTGCACATCTTTTTGGCTATTGTTTCTGCTCACCAGTGGCCTCTGCATCAGCTAGACATAAACAATGCCTTCCTACATGGTTTTCTGGATGAAGAGGTCTATATGCAGCCTCCTCAAGGCTACACCAAAGCCAAGAATAATGAAGTTTGTCTATTAAAACGTTCCCTTTATGGGTTGAAACAGGCTTCTAGGCAGTGGAACATTGAATTTTGTACCAAACTCCTTAGTTATGGTTTTACTCAGAGTGCTCATGACCACTGCCTCTTCACTATGACTACTTCCACCACTTTCTTAGCCCTCTTGGTCTATGTGGATGATGTTTTGATTACTGGCACCAATGACTCTGCAGTTCAACATGTTAAGCAATTTCTTCATGACAGCTTCACCATCAAGGATCTGGGGTTTGCAAAATATTTCCTTGGTCTTGAAATTGCCCGTGGTCCTTCTGGCACCTATGTCAACCAGCGCAAGTATGTCTTAGACATTTTGGCCGATGCTGGTCTTCTAGGAGCCAAGTCAGTGGCTACCCCTCTGCCTAAGGGACAGAAATTTTCCTCTGCTGGTCCTCCTTTGGCTGATCCTGAACGTTATAGGAGATTGGTTGGCAGATTACTCTACCTCAATCTCACTCGTCCTGACATTACCCATGCTGTTCAGCAGCTTTGCCAGTTTCTCCATTCCCCTACCCAGGCACACTGGAATGGAGCTATTTCTGTCTTGAGATACCTTAAAGGAACTCCTTCCAAGGGACTTTTCTACCCTTCTGCCTCTGCTTCCTCTCTTGTTGGCTATTGTGATGCTGATTGGGCAGCCTGCAAGGACACACGAAGGTCTCTTACAGGCTATTGCATCTTTTTGGGTGATTCCTTGATCTCTTGGAAGACCAAGAAGCAACACACAGTCAGCAGGTCCTCAGCTGAAGCTGAGTATCGTAGCCTTGCCAACACTGTTTGTGAATTGAAATGGATTAGCTATATCCTTCAAGATTTGCAGCATCCTGTTCCTTTGCCCATTCCCTTATGGTGTGACAATTCTGCTGCTCTTCATATCATTGCTAATCCAGTGTTTCATGAACGCACCAAACACATAGAGATTGATTGTCATCTGGTGCGTGACCATTACAAGTCTGGTTTTGTGTTTCCTCGCCACATCTCGACCACCAACCAGCTTGCAGATCTCTTCACTAAAAGCCTTGCTGGTCCTCAGTTTCATTCTCTAGTGTCCAAGTTGGGTTTGGTTGACTTTCATCAATCCCAAATTCCAACTTGAAGGGGGGCTGTACAGATTTATATCTACAATTGTTTATAAACTTGAGTTACAAGTTAATGGTTAACTAGATCAGTTATTACTAACTACGGTTAGTTTAGTTATTTAACCTTAGTTAACTAGTTAGTTACTTGCTGAGCTGTACTCTAACTACTCGGTTAGATTAGTTTACTGTTACACACTGTATATAAAGTGAAAGCTTGTATAGTTCTGGAAAATAGATAATAAACTGAAATACTTTGATTTCTCTTCTGCTGTACCACTCTTCTTTCTCTCTTCCTCTCTGGTTCATCTCCATACCAGCATTTTACAAATTGAAGGGTCAGGTTTTGAACAATCATGTTTCTTTGGAAAGGTTATGAATTCTTTTATAAATAAGAGGAACCAAGAAACAAAAGAAAAAAAAAATGAAAGAAAGAAAAGAAAAGATACCTATACACATCCTATTCTCCATGAACTTCTTAGAAATCATTTAGAATAGTTCTTGAGGAGAGATCTCCAGAAATTTCTGACTGTAGATCTCTGAGCCAGGTGCTTAGATAAATTTTAGAGCCAAATTTGCCAGAACTCTACAGCAACTAATGAGGGCAAATGTTGTCTTAAGGACAGTGTGATTATACATGTTTTAAGCACATACTATTTGATTATTTTCTCTCTTATCTTATATTTTACTGGTTTTGACTTCGTCATCTATTCCTTGAATTATTTTTTTCTAACAGCTTTCAGCTTATAATTATACGACTTATTCAAAATTCTTAGAATGTTATATTTTTCTATTTTAAATTCTTATTCGTATAACTTTATAATAATTGATTTTGTAAGTTTAGATTAGATACTCAGCCTACAATATTTTCTTAGAAATACTTTAATACATATGAATTTATTGCAGCTTCCATAACAGTTTCAGTAAACAATATCTTTTCTTGGACTCCACGAGGCCAAACAATAAGAGCTAGCCTATTCATGCTCCCCTAAATTTCATCTCACCCATTCTGAACGGTAATTGAACTGAGGACTTCCATGTTGAACCATTAATTGCTGGTTTGGTATACGGCATGGTGATTCTATTCCATAGAACGAGCATTCTAATATTTTGTAGCAAAATAAAGCATGGAATGGTAAATTCTAGGTATGATTCTATAGAATTGGGAATGAGCATTCCCACCTTGAGAGGTGGTATTGCTCATTCCATGCTCTACTCCATGCAATTAATGCGTTCTTTTTTTAACATATCCTCGTTAGTTTTACAAAATGAGGGATATTTGTGTCTTTCACAACTATTTTAATTCCATTCCATATTGATTCTATAAAACCATTAAACTATCAAATGAGAATAACCATTATATTCCAGCCCATTCCATTCACATTTTGATTACATGATTTTCATTCCGTGCACCAAACGAGCCATTAGTCTTCAATAATTCTTAAGAATAGTAAAGAAGAACAGATAGTTTACATGAAGTTGAAGATTTTAACCTGATCCATTGGCCATATACCCATCCAAGAAGAAACTGTACAATCAAAGTTTGCTTACTCCAGATTTAAGAACTCATTCTAAATTTTTTTTTTTTCAAAAATCTAATTTTATGATTTTAGGGAGGACGAAAAAATTCAATTTTTCAGCTGAAACTAATCCTTCATGCACTATTAATACAACATCTTAGAATGATCCAAAAGTAGAAGACTGAAGACGTCCGTACAGGGAACATGCATCTGGAACCAGAACCACTGCTTAGTCAGTACACAGAGCATGTTCTTTTTCAACAATGATTCAAAACCCATCAAAACCACACGCTCTATTTTGCAAATAAATGAGTTCACTTTCTACAGAGTGAAGAACTTGCTCTGGCTCGCCGTTGTGGAAACTCCATTGCGGACAATACGTTCAATTTGGATAACTGAGGAAAATGGTGGTGGGGACTACACAATCAATTTGGATGTGGTTTTTTCTCGCTTAGATCGGGAGGTAGAGCACAAAATCCGAAAAGATGAAGAGTATGTCATGCTTGGTTATGGGTGAAAATCAAAGAAATCAACCATGGCTGCTCAACTTCCTTTCGCAGGGTTCGCACAATGACAGGGTGCGCTCAGATGGAGAAGTTGGTCACGTGTGCCAATTTTTTCTCTAATCAATTACTTATTAGCTTTGATTTTAGAGTTATGGGTTTATGCAGCAATTAATTACTGTCACATGATGTGCACATGTGATTTTTTATCCAAATTTTAACGCTGTAATTAAAATGGGGTAAGTTTAAAAATAGTTTAACTTTTCAAAATCTCTACCTTGTGGATTCTTGGAAAAGACATTTTCAAAAAATGTTCAGATTTTTTATTTTTTATTTGTGAATGGCAGGATGGATTAGGTTTAAATATTAAACTTCATGTAAATTATTTGTTACACTTGACTCTTCTTAAGAATTATTGAACACCAAGTGCTAAAACATGGAAGTCCTAAGTTCAATTATCATTAAGATTGACTGAGATAAAATTTAGGGGACCAGATAACTCTAATTTACCCTTTTCAACTTTATCTCAAATGTTTAAAAATATGCAAAAGATACTAACGTGTTTTCAAATTTATTGAGGGAGTTTTTTTTTTTTTTCTTACTTTGACTACTACTCAAGGTTCGAACATGGAATTGTTAGCTCCACAATTCTCTAATCCTATTTTGATGATAACAAATGATTTTATATCTTTTAATCTATGTTTTGGTTTAAGTATTTTTCTTAGAACATGTTAGGAAGGAAAGTTGAGAATTGATTATTCATGTTGTAAGAACTAGTTCTTAAACTAGTTTTCTCTTCTGGATGGTTTTAGGCGTGTGAAGTCTTTGAATTGCATAAGCACATACTATGCATGTCAGAAGGTCACTCAACTCGTGAAATAACTGTTTCTTTATTGAGAGTTGTTGTAGATCCACCTTTCAAGGGAAGTTAGTAAAAAAAATATATCTTTTGTCACTACAAGACAAAGGAAATGATTAGTGGAATTTCATTTAATCTTGGCATGATACATGTCCTCAAATCAAGGGATGAAATTGTTCTTCACGTGCAGGTGGTTCTCCTTCAAGAGAGCCTTTCAAACCTTCAGAAGATAAGAAGAAATAGGAAAACAGAAAGCAAGGGTTAGGGTGAGAATGCAACTCTGCCCCTTCAATATTTTTAGTACTTAGTTCTTCTTTTTCCTCATGTTCTACTCTGTGTAAAATTTTCTCTAAGAGAGAGAGAGAGAGAGAGAGAGAAAGTGTTAATGGAGCTTAACTCTTTTGTGAGTGTTTTGTACTCAGGATTTCAGTAGGAAATCTGTGAGTGGCTTCTAGTTGTGATTCTAGAAGGAGAAAGTTCTTGATGAGCTTTAGAGAGAGAAACCATGGATGTAAAAGCTTGGAGAAACTTGGACAAATTAATCTCGATCTAGCAAAACCCCAAGCATTGGGAGAAGTGGATGTAGGCTTTAGTACTGAACCACTATGAATTTGTGGCCAAGATCTTCTTAACTCTTCTCTTCTATTCTTAATTTCATATGCTTGTTGAATTTTATTTTTATTTAAGATGAGTAAGTGTGATTTTTTGAATTGCTTTATCTGTGCTATATTCTAGTTGAACTAGATTTGCTTTTTTTGTGTTCATCTATTCTGTTCTAGAACTAATTCTTAAATTCCAAAACTAGTTCTCATATTGTTTAGATCTTGGAACAAATTATGTTTTAGATCATTTTAGCTTAAATTTTCTAAAAACTCCTATTCACACTCTTTAGGAGTATTTCTTGTAACTCTCAATTGGTATCAAAGCAAGGTGCTCATCTTATCTTTGATGGTCTAACTAACCAATAGTTAAAGATCTGAATTATTTTACTGTAGGTACCATGAACAACCAAAACAAATCACATTCTTCTCACAAACTCTCATTCTTTAATAGAGAAAACTATCCTTACTGGAAACTCCGCATGGAAATGTATCTTTAGTCAATTGATTATGAAATCTGGCAGATAGTAAAAAATGGTCTCATGCCTCCTACTAAAATGGTAAATGGAGCTACTATTCTAAAAGAAGAACATGAATTCATTGTTGAAGATAAGCTCATATTTACTCTAAATTCTAAAGCTAGGTACAATATTGTATGTGATGTATCTGCAAAGGAATATGAAAACATTGCTTCTTGCAATATTGCAAAGGAAATGTTGAATAGACTTGCTGCCATTCATGAAGAAACAAGTCATGTCAAAGAGGCTAAAATTGACATATGTTCTACCCAATATGAAATGTTTCATATGTCTCAAAATGAATCTATGAAAGTCAAAGAGGCTAAAATTGACATATGTTCTACCCAATATGAAATGTTTCATATGTCTCAAAATGAATCTATGAAATCCTTCTTTGCTTTTGTAAGCATCATCAATAGTCTCAAAGGTCTTGAAAGAGTCTACTCTCAATAGGAACAAGTCAAAAAGATCTTGAGATGCCTTACTGAAAAAATGGGATTCCAAAGTAACTATTCTACTCTAGTATGCAGAAACTCATGAACTTATAGTTGATTCACTCATATGCACTTTGGAATTACATCAGATGATGATCTTGCAAAAGAAGAACATAGCAGTTGAAAGAAATAAGAGTTTGGCTTTTACTTCCACTATTTCAGAGACTAGTACTCAAGAAGAACTAGCTTCTAGTGGGGATGATATAACACTTGTTACTAGAAGAGTTCTTGATCTGATGAAGAAGAGAAAAGAGAAGAAAAGGTTTCAATCAAAAGGACACAAAAACTTCACAAGAGAAGAAAAAAACAAGGAACCTATCATCTACTATGAATGCAAAAAACCAGGACATATTAAACCTGAATGTTCAAATCTCAAGAAGAAAAGGTTCTTTAAAAAGGACAAAAAAAAAAGGCAATGATGGCTACCTGGAGTGATGAAGATTCAACCTTTGATAGTGAAGACTCTAATGAGTAAAACATAGCCAACTTCTGCTTGATGGCTAAGGGTGAAGAAGTGGTGAGAAACTTGAGGTAAATGATCTAGACCTTGAACTACTTTGATGAACTGAGTCATGCTTTTAATGATTTGTCTTTTGATTATGAGAAGAGACTTGCTAAAATCATTGCCCTCAAGAAGATCTTAAAAGATCAAATTAATGTGATAGAAGGACTTAGGAAAGACAATGATGCCTTGGTTGATAAACTTAAAGTCTTATAGCATCAAAATGATATTCTTGAAAAAGAAAATTGTCTTACTATCTCTGTCATGAATGAAAATGATAAGTTGAAAGGAAAAAATAATGAACTATCCAGAGATCTAGCTAATTTTATTCAAGGTAGAGAAAATCTAAATTCTCTGCTTGGGAGACAAAGGATAGGCCAAGACAGAAATGGTTTAGGTTATTCTCAACCAAATCCTTCAAATAATTTTAAAAATTCTTTTGTTAAAGCCTCTTCCTCACTCTCCTTTTCTAAGGGAACTTCCTTCTGTGGATATTCATGGCACTTTCCTAATGCCTGCTCATATAAAAAAAATAAACTTTGTGCTGCTAGAAAAATGATATGGGTGCCTAAAGGCATAACTGTTGCTAACTTGAAAGAAACCAAAGAAGTTTGGGTACCTAAATCTGTCTAATCTTCTTGCAGGTGTGTTATCAAGCCAAAAGTAATTGTTAGTATCTTGAGAGTGGTTGTTCTAGGCACATGACAGGAGATTATTCAAAGTTCGTTTCCATTGAAATGGAGGACTTGGGAGCAGTTACTTTTGGTGATAACAGCAGAGGTAGAATAGTAGGTATAGGTAAAATCAGCATAACTCCTTCTCTTTTTATTGACAATGTGTATTTTGTGAAAGTCTTAATGTATAACTTGTTAAGCATTAGTCAATTGTGTAATAGAGGTCATAAGATTATCTTTGAAGCATCTCATTGCATCATTCATAATAGAAATTCTGATGATATTCTCTTTGTTGGTCAAAGAAGTTCTAATGTATATACTGTGTCCAAAGAATCCTTGGATTTCAAGAATGAAACATGTTTTACCTCTCAAAGTAATAGTTCCTGGAAGTGGCATAGGAGACTTGGCCATGCTAATTTGAAATTAATTGTCAAGCTTTCAAAGAAAAAACAAGTTTCAGGTCTGCCTAAACTAGTTTTCAAAAAGGATAAGATCTGCACTACATGTCAGCAGGGTAAGCAAATCAAATCTTCTTTCAATTCTAAGAAAAACCTATCATCTTCTAGGCCACTTCAACTACTACATATGGATTTGTTTGGACCAGCACCTACATTAAGCTTAAATGGAAAAAAGTATCGTTTAGTCATTGTAGATGATTATTCAAGATTTACTTGGGTATTCTTTCTAGCTCATAAAGATGACACTTACTGTGTTTGAAAAATTGAGCAAAAAGGTTCAAAATGAAAAAGGTTTTTCAATATCCTCAATTAGAAGTGATCACGGTGGTGAGTTTGAAAATAAGTTTTTCAAAACATTTTGTGAAAATTCAGGAATCTACCATAATTTCTCTTGTCTTGGAACCCCTCAACAAAATTGTGTTGTTGAGAGGAAAAATAAGACTCTAGTTGTGATGGGCAGAACAATGTTATGTGAAAATGATCTTCCAAAATACTTTTGGGCTAAAGCTATAAACACAACATGCTATATTTTGAATAGGTGTTTAATAAGACCCATCTTAAAGAAAACCTCATATGAGCTATGGAAAGGGAGGAAGCCCAATGTAACTTACTCTCATGCATTTGGGTGTAAATGTTTTGCGTTGAATAATGGAAAAGATCATATAGCAAAGTTTGATTCCAAATAAGATGAGAGCATATTTTTGGGATATTCTTTTTCTAGCAAAGCATATAGGGTGTTCAACAAAAGAACCTTGATTGTTAAAGAATCTGTGCATGTTATTTTTGGATGAGACTAATCCTCTCTTGAGCACAAATGCTCTTGAAGAACCAAAATTATTGTAAGATAATCTCAAAATTCCTGGTAGAGCAGAAAGTAGCAGGGAGCCAGTACCAGAACCAGTTCTACCAGAACAAGTTCTGTCAGAACCAATTTTACTAGAACTAGTTTAGGGAAAAGCTCCACAGCAAAACGCAAGAGATTCACTTCCAAGATAAACCATAACCTCTAAAAATTATCCAGTTGAAAAGGTTATTGGTGATTTACATGGAGGAATAACAACTGGAGCTTCTCTAAGGGACAAGTGTGTTAATCTAGCCTTTCTCTCTTTTGCTTAGCCTTCAAACATAAATGAAGCCTTAAAAGATGAGGCTTGGATCATGACTATGCAAGAAGAGCTAAATCAGTTTTTCAGAAACAAAGTTTGGAATCTAGTTCCTCATCCAAAGAACCATTACATTATTGGTACCATATTGGTATTTAGAAATAAACTAGATGAGGAAGGCAAGATAGTGAGAAACAAAGCTACTTCAATCAGCAAGAAGGTATTATTTTGAGGAGACTTTTGCTCCTGTAGCTAGATTAGAAGCCATAAGAATGTTTTTTGCATTTGCATGTTTCAAGAATTTTAGAATATTTCAAATGGATGTGAAAAGTGAATTTTTGAATGGTTTTATTAATGAAGAACTCTATGTCCAGCAACCTCCTGGTTTTGAAAACCTGGATTTTCTCAATCATGTGTATAAGTTGTCTAAGGTTCTTTATGGTCTTAAACAAACTCCAAGAACTTGGTATGATAGACTTAGTAAATTTCTTATGGGAAATGGTCCTTCAAAAGGAAAAGTAGATACCACTTTGTTCACAAAAAGTGTTTCTCATCATATTATTATTGTTTAGATTTATGTTGATGATATAATTTTTAGTTCTACTAATGCTGTGATATGTAAAGAGTTTGAGAAACTCATGAAAAGTGAATTTTAGATGAGCATGATGGGTGAGCTCAATTTCTTTCTTGGTCTTCAAGTAAAGCATACTGATAATGGTATCTTTATTAATCAATCCAAGTATACTCGAGAGCTACTCAAAAGGTTTGGTATGAATAATGCAAAAGGTATATCAATTCCTATGAGCCCTACCACTAAACTTGCTTTGGATGAAGAAGGTAAACCAGTTTGTGAAAAAAGGTATAAAGGAATGATTGGTTCTCTATTACATTTGACAGCTAGCAAACCTGATATTTTTTTCTCTGTATGTGCTGATGCAAGATTTCAAGTTTGTCCTAAAGAATCAGATTTGATTGCAGTTAAAAGAATCTTTAAATATCTGCTTAACACTGTTATTATCAGTCTTGGGTTTAGCAGAACTAGTTCCTTTGAACTAGATTTATATACTGACTCTGACTATGCTGGATGTTCAATTTATTACAAAAGCACTAGTGGAGGATGTCAGTTTCTTGGTGGAGCCCTGGTCTCTTGGTAATCCAAGAAGAAAAATATTGTAGCTCAATCAAAAGCTGAGGCAGAGTACATGGCAACTGAACTTTGTTGTTCACAAATGCTATGGATGAAACAACAATTGATTGATTATGGTATTCTTCTTGACAAAATCCCTTTGTTGTGTGATAATACAAGTGCTATTAATATTGCTAGAAATCCAGTTCAGCACTCTAGGACCAAACATATAGATATAAAACATCATTTTCTTAGAGATCATGTCATGAAATGAGATATTGAACTTTCTTTTGTTAGTACTGAAGAACAAATTGCTGATATCTTTACCAAAGCACTAGTTGAAGAAAGATTTTCTTTTCTTAGACATGAACTAGGAATGCTACATTGGTCTTAATTGCATTCATCATCTTTGCATATTTCTTGTGTACATATGCATATCATTTCCTCCTTCTTTTTTATCTTGTTGGTATCTGATAAGCCGGTTTTATACCGCTTATCTTGTAAAATTCTTGCTTGACTTTTGTTCATTCTTGAGTATCTTAGGGTAGGTTTTCACAATTTATGTTTTCTTTTGTAGGTTTATGTGTTGGAAGACCTTGGAAGCCGTTTCAATGCAATTTAGTGCAAGAAAGAAGCTAAACTCGTGCATTCTAGAATGGAGGCAGGGGCTTGGGCGCCGTAGCCCCCTAACCAAGGTGCCGCAGCGCCCTGAAATGTGAAGAAACGCTAAAGAATCAAGAGAGGAAGGCGCTGTAGCTCCCTCTGGCAACCGCCGCAGCGCCTCAACACGAAGAAGTTAGAACTGAAGACAGGGACGAGGGTGCCTCAACGCCATATTCCTAGCACCGCAGTGCCCTATAGTTGAAATCACAAGATAGAAACCAGGAGCTAGGGTGCCACAACGCCCTATATCCAATGCCGCAGCTCCCATCAGGCAGGAGCCAAGAGGCTGCAGCCCCTGACAATCAACTTGTGTTTTGACTTCTAAGAGTCCAAATTCCACTAGGTTTCCTAATTTATTTTAATTATTTTTTCTCCTAAACTTCTTAGGACCTATAAATAGGACTTTTTAGGACTAAACTACGGTTCCACACATTTTTACACAAGAGACAAGAAGAGAAGGAAGATCAAGCTCCAAGATTTGGATTTCATCATTGATTCTCAGCTTCTAAGAGTTTTTCTAATCCTTTTCTCTTGTTCTTATGTTTAATTTCTGTGTAATCATGTTCTCATCTACTGTTATGAACTAAATTCTCTTCTAGGGCTATGATGTAGCCTAGCTAAGAAAATTTGTGATTTTCTATTTCTTTAGTTCAAGAACTCCTTCATTAATTGTCTTCTTCTTCTTAATTCTTCATGTTTCTAATTGTTTGATCATTAATTAGTTGATTAGATAATTACAATAAGACTGTGAGGTAATTTGTAATTAAAGACCATAGGGATTAAAAACATAAATTTCATAAGGGATAGGAATATACATTTATGGTTTATGTAGCTATTTAAAAAGAACCATAGAATTAAGTGAATTTCTAGGTTATTCTCAATTCACATAAGAATATAGTGGATTCATAACTTAGAGGTATATTTGTTTGACCTTGGGAAAGGCTAATAAATAATTTAGGGTTTTTGGCTAGCAATTAGGAAGATTGTTCTTGGTTAATGAATTAGGAATAGCAAATCGAAATAGCTATGGTGAAATCAAAAGCCCTAGATATTTCTCATACATTTTTTTCTACTCGTCACTGATTTACTATTTTTGCCTTTAGATTATCACTTATATTCATTCATTGATTCTCTAGATAAAATTAGAATACACTCAATTTTGGTACTTATTAGCCACAGTCTCCGTGAGACGATACTTTATTCTCATTTTATTACTTGAAAATGATAACGTATACTTGCGTTAGAATTTTACACAACAATATCTTAAAGCTGATGAATGATCATTTATTCTTGGTATGCTTCTGGTATCTTGGCATAGAATTTTGAAACTTGTTTTAGACATATTTTCTACCCATTTCTTCATTTGATCCTATTTTATTTAAGTCTACCAATTTTTGTTTGGAACTTTATCTCATTGGGCATTTTATTATAAAAGGTTTCAGATATTTCTTTTGGGCCAGTTCTATTGGGTTTAGCTTTTAAAAAGTTTTCAACTCTTTTGGTGGGCTAGTTAACAGATTTTCGTTCTGGGCTTGAATTCATTTCCGATCTGTGTTTTTCATCCTTTGGCCAAAACACACACTTCATTAAACCGCCTCTTGTGCTCCTTGTCAAAATGCTATGTTTTGACCTTCTGCATTCCCCGCGTTTACCTTTTTTATTCTCCTTTTGAATTATGCCCTAAAACTTCTCCATTTTTCTATAACTTCCTCCTGAACTCTCCACTCCCCTCCACGTTCTTCATTACTACTTTAGGAGTGCCTTTTTCTCTGCTCAACTACAACCTTGTGCAGAAAGTCTTTAATTTTTTAAGGTCATGGAAAGGAGACGAGTCAGCCAAAGATTAATGGCTAAATCCAAAGATAAAGCCAGAGCTCAAAGTTCGCATGAAGCTCCCATTGCCATCCTATATTCTTTATCTCCTCAGATGAATCTTCATAGCTACTTCTCTCATTCATCACTCAAGAAACATTGTTGCCGAGAAATCTAAGGGAAAAGGTAAATTGCCAATCCCTTCTTCCAAGCCCAAATTCGAGGGTTTTCATACTCGCTTCACTAATGAACCAATTACTGAAAAATTGTTTCCTCTATTGCTTCTTGAAGCTCTTCCTTCCTCTCTCCTTTCTTCTCCAATGTGCTCTCCACCTTTATCACCCATTCCCCAAGCTCTATCTCCATCTCCTGTTATGCCCTCTTCCCCTCACCCCTCTTCATCCTCCTCTAATTCTGACCAACCAGAAAGTCTCAAACCCAGCTCTACTGCTCCTCCTTCAGAACCTGATTGTCACCCCTTCTCTTCTTTTGAACCAGAACCTGAGACTAAGTCTCACTTAGGCTCAGAACCTGACTCAGACCCAGAACTAGAAACAGAACCAAATGTTAACAATGTGTCAGTTTCTCGACCTAAACCTCAGTCTCAGCCAACTTCTTCCTCTGTTCCTTCTAGTTTTGCAAGGAAATTTAAAATGAAAGCTTGCAAAACAGCTTTTACTCCCAGAGTTAAGACTCCATCTAAGAGGAAAACTGTCTCTCTCTTTGAGAATGTTGCAACTGAAGAGAGGTTCATCTCTCTATATTCTAGCAGATCAATAGCCCTTGGATGTCTAATCTTCTGGGAATCTAGCTCATCTTCCTCAAAAGCCATTCAAGCAATTTTTGCCAACATAGGGTGGTCTGCAACGCTAAAACTAAATGCACCTGTCTACTCAAATGTAATTCACATGTTTTATGCTCATTTGCTATATGTACAAGGCTATGAATTTGGATTAATTTATCTCAAAACCTATGTTGCTGGAGTAGAAATTATTTTGACTGAGCGAGTCCTGGCTGGTTTGTTAAAACTCCCTTTTAAGGGAGATACTCATTTTGTGCATAAGGTATGGCCCTTTGATTTGATCTCCTATGATGATGCAATGACATTAATATGTGACTTTCCTGAAATGAGAGGCCAAGGTAGGCCTCCTACAATTCATTGCTTTGATTCTATCACTAGAACCTTAGCTATGGATTGTCACCACTCAATTGTTGCCTCGAGTTGGTAGTCACACTGATTTTTCTACACCTGACCTATACTTGTTATATCACTTGAAGCATCAATTACCCTTAAATTTACCTAGGCTAATCTTGAGCATAATGGCTTCTTCTGTCAAGGCAACTATAACTAAAACTAGTTTGCCTTATGATATACTGATTATTAAGATATGCCAGTTCTTCAAAGTAGACCTGTCACAGTTCATTGTAGAGCCCTTTCCTCCTAAACCAGTTCTCAAATGAGTTCTACCTGCATCAAAACTAGTTGAAGATCTCTCTGATAATTCAAAGTTTGCTCAACCTAAGAGGCCTGCTCCTACACTTTCCATTTCTTCCAAACTTGCCAAGAAAGCAAGAGCTCAAGCCAAACCAGTTCCCCTTTCCCAACAAGTGGATCATGAGAATGGATTGCTTCTGTCAAGCCAAAAGAATTAGCCAATCAGATTGGAAGGCGACTCAACTACTTTCAAACCTAGTCTTTTGATTACTCTGTTTACTTGGCTATAGTTGAGAAAGAATTGGAACTCACAAAGGAAGAATTGGCAGCCCTAAAATCTTCTCAGCCTTTTACCATATAGGATCTACTGTTTATTTTTTCTCTGTCTAGTTTTTAGATGAATATGTAGAATATTTGATAATTACCCAGCTTTAGATGTTCATTATCTTGTTGCATTTCATGCATCATACATTGGTCCTAGCTTTCCTGCATTCTGTTGATCTTCAATATTTGGATTTTGATCCTTTATGCAATATCTTATCTGCTGTTTGTTCTTACTGTTGATCTAATTGTTCTTTATTGTGTTTATCTGATTCCTCTCCTTTGTCTTTTTGATAATGACAAAGGGGGAGAAAACCTTAGATATTATGGTTTAACTGTTTTAACTATTTCTATTGTTATTCCTATTTTTCTTGTCATGTTTATCTAAGCTGTTGGAAAACTCCATTCTCAATTTTTTTTTTTATTGAAAACTAGTTTTAGAACTAATTATGAAGTATGCTCATATTCAGGGGGAGATTTTCCTTAATCATTTGTCATCATCAAAAAGGGGGAGATTGTTAGCTCCACAATTCCCTAATCCTATTTTGATGATAACAAATGATTTTATATCTTCTACTATGTGTTTTGGTTTAAATGTTAGAATAGGTTAGCAAGGAAAGTTGAGAACTAGTTCTTAAACTAGTTTTCTCTTCTGGATGGTTTTAGGCGTGTGAAGTCTTTGAATTGCATAAGCGCATACTGTGCATGTCAAAAGGTTACCTCAACTTGTGAAATAACCATTTCTTTATTGAGAGTTGGTATAGATCCGCCTTTCAAGGGAAGTTAGTAAAAAACATCTCTTTTGTCACTACAAGACAAAAGAAATGGTTAGTGGAATTTCATTTAATCTTGGCATGACACTTGTTCTCAAATCAAGGGATGAAATTGCTCTTCACGTGCTAGTGGTTCTCCTTCAAGAGAGCCCTTCAAACCTTTAGAAGATAAGAAAAAGAAATAGGAAAACAAATAGCAAGGGTTAGGGTACGATTGCAGCTCTGCCCCTTCAATATTTTTAGTACTTAGTTCTTCTTCTTCCTCATGTTCTACTTTGTGTAATATCTTCTCTAAGCAAGAGAGAGAGAAAGTGTTAATGGAGCTTAACTCTTTTGTGAGTGTTTTGTACTCAAGATTTTAGTAGGAAATATGTGAGTAACTTCTAGTTGTGATACTAGAAGGAGAAAGTTCTTGGTGAGCTTTAGAGAAAGAAACCATGGATGTAAAAGCTTGGAGAAGCTTAGACAAATTAAACTCGATCTAGTGGAACCCCAAGCATTGGGAGAAGTGGATGTATGCCTTAGTGCTGAACCACTATAAATTCATAGCTAAGATCTTCTTGACTATTCTCTTCTATTCTTAATTTCATATGCTTATTGAATTTTATTTTTATTTGAGATGAATAAGTGTGATTTTTTGAATTGCTTTATCTGTGCTATATTCTGGTTGAACTGGATTTGTTTTTTCTGTGTTCATCTATTATGTTCTAGAACTAGTTCTCGTATTGTTTAGGGAACAAATTTTGTTTTAGATCATTTTAGCTTAAATTTTCTAAAAACTCCTATTCACTCCCCTCTAGGAGTATTTCCTATAACTCTCAAGAATATGCACACTTATAGGATGACCTAGGTATCACTTGGTCACAAACCGTTTAGTCATATATTGAGGGATATTAAAACAATTATCGTGTGAACGTTAATCAATCTAGGGTTTTTCTTTTAAAAAAGAAAAGAATTCAGGCATGGTGCTGCTGTCTCTAGGACGTTCCTTGTGTTCAATCATCTCTAGGTGAATAAGTGTGTATTTTGCAGTAACATTTCCATTAGCTATCAAGAGGAGTGTGGTGTGGGGGTTCAATTTCGAGATGATGGACGACTAAGACAATGTGGAGGATGCCTCAAAATCAGCTGGATCGAGAGTCTAAATTGCAATCAAAGTTAAGCTGGGAAAGAGAGGTTATTGACGCAACAACCTTGATGGGGAGCTCTTGAATGGTAATTTCAGTTTGGTTGGAACATCGTCTCTATTTCTAATATATGCTTGTGAACTGTGCTACTCTTTACATAATGATGAAAGATATATGGGTAAATCATTCTAGGATTTCTGTGGTTCAAGCTATCAAAGGTCAAGTAGTCAGGGATGTAAAGAAGCTAGTGCGCATATATAGAAGAGCTGTCCTTCCAATGAAATAGCTCTGAGTCTATCTAAGGTTTCCATGTTAATTTGTTGTAATTAAGTTGTTTAGTCTCTAAACCTTCTTCTTAGTAAGAAGTGTTGTTAGTCTTCTACTAATTAAGGCAATTTCTTTTGGTACTTTAGCTACTCTAGGTTCGAACATAAAATTCACGTGTCCTAAGAAGTATATCATTTGGCTACTTGCTGTTTAGGTTTTACCTACTAAGGTGATTTTGATGTTTATTTTTCCCTCTTTGTACTTGTTTATGACTTAATAACAAATATCATTTACCTGTTGAGGAAAAAAATGCTACCTCAATATACAAATGCCACCAATTTTTTGTGATGCACAAAAAATTAAGAAATAGGTGAGGCCGCACTAGAACCAAAAGCATGGCTCACATGGGCAAAGAATTTGAGTTTATTACTACTAAACCAATTAAGTACTCACTGACTAACAAGTTCTTGGTTCAACTGGTAGCAAAATTGAACTATGGGTGTGTGCCCTTGGCTATAGTCAAGGGTTCGAGGTCCAGTGAAAGTATTGTCTGAAGAGAGAAAATCATAATTGTTTTAACCCTTGAACGAGAATAGTCTCACGCCAATTAAGTAAAGTAGAGATACTCGTAGTATTAACAAAAAAAAAATTAAGCACTTGCTGACATAAATGCCACCATGAAATAAAATCAAGGGGAAAAGAATCATAAGTAATAGATGTTGAACTTATTTCTAAGTTAGTCGCTAGCACAGTAAAATGACCACTAGACCCTTCAAGCTATATATAAGTGTCATTTGTAAATTATTTTGTTATTTTGTTTAATATGTAGTTAGTGAACATGATTAGTATATATTCAACAGAATAATTATGTATTTTACACATGATAATCGCATAAATCTTTTATTTATTTTAGTGTGCTAGTGACCTTTTCAAAATCTGTTCCCAATGGTTCATCTTCCCAAGAATTTAGGCAGAAAAAGAAAAGTGAAGGGTTTAAACTGTTTCTCGCACATGCTCAGTCGTAGCATTAAGCTGCGTAACAAATTACAAATGTCAGAACTAGATTCAGATCATACTTCTAGATTAACGAGAGAGGTTAAAACTTGTAACTTAAGTCACTTCTGATAACTGTGTCCCTACTTCATTTTTTCAAGATTAACAAGTAGCGGGTGATCCAATACAAATTGAAGAAGAACTTATGCCTGAAAGTGTGAAAAGTTTTATTATTATTGTCTTTGTTTCTTCTTTTATATTTTTACTCGCCTAAATCTCACTTCTACTCTACCAAATTTCAAAGCAGGACAACTAATAGCCATAACTCTGTCGAGGGTTTCTTCAGACAGCAATTGAGTGTTGTCTGAAGCCTTGTTAAGGCATGTAACCGCGGAAACAAAAAGGGAAGCACCAGTTAGCATACTAAGCAGTTATAAATTAGAAGATCTCAGAATCAAATTAAGCGAAATAATAATCAAAGGCAAAATGACTAAAAAAAATACACAGTTTTGCAAATTATTTATGCAAATAAGGTAGTCTAGAAACTATTTAGCAATTTGGAGCAGTTTTGATTAAATTATTGATAGATACGCAGAGGAAGAAGTCACGCTACCAATTTTACAACTATGTTACCAAAATGACCCTTGAAGTCACACTACTTACAAAGTAGCGTGACTCATACTGTTTGTGTCCTATGAATAAAATAATTAAAAGTACACTATTTTGGTAAATATTTTGCATAGTACTCCATTTTGGTAAATAATTTGCTAAAGTGTATTTTGTTAATAAATTTGCCAATTATGAACTTTATTTTTCGTGCTTTTTTCTTTTTATGGTAACATAGTTGTAAAATTCGATCCTTGGTTTCAACTACATAAAAATTTAAAAAACATATAAATATCCTTAAAAATATTAGAGAAAATTATTGTTTCGTTTCAAAAGTTAGAGGAATAGATCATTTGTTTTCAAATATGGAGAAATTTTATTTGGTTCCTCCTATATCATATGGAATATCTAAACTAGCCATTGGTGTTATATGGTTATTTTGTTTATTTTTTGGCAAGATAACCTCTTATGTGAACATAATAACTATATAACACCAAATTATAATTATATATGTGAGCATAATTATCACATAACACTAAATGATAACTATATAGGTGAACATAATAATCACATAGCACCAAAGATTAACCACATGTTATTAGAATAACTATATAGCACCATGGGCCGGGTATTTTGGATATTTCATACGGTATGAGAATAAACAAATTGAAAAATCATTTTGTTTGAAACCAAATAATCTTTTCCTTTAACTTTTGGAACCAAACAATAATTTCCTCTAACTATAATTACCATTTTTGTATACTATTATTTTAGTAATGCAAAAAAAAACTTAAAAAAGATTTAAGAAAATTTGGGTGGGGGGATGGCATGATATCAATTTGTAATTAGTCCAAAGAAAAATACTTGGTAGCCAAAATTTTGTTGTAAGAATGATGTGGACTTATGACCAACCTTGAATAAATATGTAGTTTTTACCACTTTTTTTCATCCAACAACCACCATAAATTCTAGCTAAATTGCTAAATAACATTACTTTTATTCCAAGTCACCAAGTTTTAATGATTTTTACGAGATTAGACCAGGTCAATGCAATTCCATCCTAATGACCAAACAGAGAGTGAGAGTGCTGGCGCATTGAGAAGTAATTGGCTGCGCAACTAGAATTTTAATGTGTTTATTAATGTCCTTTTGATAATTTTCATGTGTAAAAGCACTTATAGTGTTATTTTTCCAAATACTTAATATGAACCATAAAAGATTATGCATCTAAATGTAAAATAACTTACTTTATATAGAGCTTACTGCACTAGAGCTTTTATAATAAGCGCTTCTCATACAAGTGTTTATTTAAGTTATTTATCCAAATGGAACCTTATCATAGTAGACAATATGGTGAAGCGTTGTTTTCAATGTTATAATATAGGTTTAGGTTTAGTTTTAATGCTTCGCAAGAGAACTAAATCATTGATGATATTTTTTTAAAAAAATTTAGTATTTAAGAAAAAATTTAAGCAATTATATATAAGCCCATGATACAGATTTTATGAAAAATTATTTTTTCATTAGCCAAATAGATATATAGACAATTACTTCTTAAAATTTTTATTACATTAGGATAATCACAAGCTATAAAATACTCTAATATTGTGCACGTGCTTAATATTTTTTTAAATTTTAAATAGCAATATAAAATAAAATTATCTTATATATATATATGCCTATGATACATATTTTATGAAAAATGTATTTTTTTTATTAGCCAAATAGATATATAGACAATTACTTCTTACAATTCTATTACATTAGGATAATCACAAGCTATAAACTAGTCTAGTATTAATTGTGCCCGTGCAATGCACAATTAATAATTTTTAAATTTTAAATAGCAATTTAAAATAAAATTACCTTATACTATAAAAAAATTATATTTAATATAAAATATTCTAGCATAATAAATATTCATGTTAGATTCAAGAATAATTAAAATTTACGATTGAATTAATTTGCAGTTAAAATCTTTCATTTTAAACTTACTATGTATATGCAAAAGAAACTCGCATATAATGAAAAGGAATGTTTAATTAATTAGCTACTTATTATAGTAGACAATGTAATAATTAGGGAGGGTAAAGTGTCGTTTTCAATGTTATAATATAGGTTTAGGTTTAGTTTTAATTGCTTTATATTTACTAGATAGTGCCCATACTTCGCACGAGAAAGAAATCATTTTTCATATTTGTTTTTAAATTTTAGTATTGAAGAAAAAAATTAAGAAATTATATATATTCCTATGATACAGATTTTATGAATTTTTTTTTTTTATTATCCAAATAGATATATAGACAATTACTTCTTACAAATTCTATTACGTACATTAGGATAATCACAAGCTATAAACTAATCCAGTATTGTGCATGTGCGATGCATGATTAATAGTTTTTAAAATTTTAAATAACAATATAAAATAAAGTTACCCATGTGATGTCGATATGGATACATGCTATAAGCCATTGGAGAAGTGGGGATAAAGTAGATTGATAGGGAGGTCCACCTTGTGGTGCTTATTAGACGTGACCTCCATTTTTTCATAACAGATAGGTCCATAAAAATGTTCACATGTATTCTTTTGCCAACAAAACAAAGAAGGAAAGAAAGAGATGAAACTAAGTAGTCTTTTTTTTTTTTTTGCCTAGAGATAAATAGTAATTACTATTACAATCGAAGGAATTTGAATTGGATAAAAGGATGAAGAGATCAGCTCTGAGAGCACACTCCACTAAATTATAAGTCCTTCTCGAATAGTCTACTGTCTCCACTTATTGAACTTTGAATTCATGCACCTACTTACATTCAATGCAGAAATTAAAATTGTTGAAAACCCTCCAACGACACCAACACGAATTAGGTGGTATCATTAACTATCCTCCGTACCCACCTCTTGGGCAATTCCTTCAACCATGGCCAGTGAACGTGATATTTTCTCCACAGAGATTTCCAACCAAGGGGATTGAATCATGTGGAACCATCGCTGGCTCCATGACCATCTCACTGAGGGTCAGGAGGCAGCTATCGTACTTTCTTCGATTAATGCAGAAATTAAAACTGTTGAAAACCCTCCAACTACACCAACACGAATTAGGTGGTATCATTAACTATCCTCCGTACCCACCTCTTGGGCAATTCCTTCAACCATGGCCAGTGAACGTGATATTTTCTCCACAGAGATTTCCAACCATGGGGAGTGAATCATGTGGAACCATCGCTGGCTCCATGACCATTTCACTGAGGGTCAGGAGGCAGTTATCGTACTTTCTTCGATTAATGAAGAAATTAAAACTGTTGAAAACCCTCCAACTACACCAACACGAATTAGGTGGTATCATTAACTATCCTCCCTACCCACCTCTTGGGCAATTCCTTCAACCATGGCCAGTGAACGTGATATTTTCTCCACAGAGATTTCCAACCATGGGGATTGAATCATCTGGAACCATCGCTGGCTCCATGACCATATCTCACTGAGGGTCAGGAGGCAGCTATCGTACTTTCTTCGATTAGTGAAGAAATAAAATGCAGAAATTAAAACTGTTGAAAACCCTCCAACTACACCAACACGAATTAGGTGGTAGCATTAACTATCCTCCGTACCCACCTCTTGGCACCCTCCAGCTATCGGACTTTTTTTTTTTTTTTAACAAAACTTATTTATGAGGAGTGAAATTTGTATCTTCAAATATGAACACAATATCTGACACTCAACCTACAGTGGATAGTTTGTAGAAGTCTTACGTCTACAATGAAGTTAGTCCTGAGAACAAAGAGGTTTGTCCACAAAAATTATAACAGTAGAAAGAATATGCTATTTATAGCGGTGAGTAGATAGGTGATCCTTTATTACATCGATATGATCCATTTGGCCTCAGTGTTGTTGGGTTGGGCCATTGACCAATTACCTATATCATGTTACTTGGAATCCTTAAATTTTTAGATTTTGTTATGTCTCAGCGTTCATGTCATTTCGTATTACGTGTCCATATCTAAGCTTCAGAGTAATGCGGTCATTATTGCTAGTTTTATGGAATACATTGGACTGATCATAGCAAGTAGACATAACACTGCATCTCAATGCATAAAAACTGATTCCCAAATTCTCTTCCAGGCTTTGAATAACAGGCAGCTGGACCACACCAAGCTCCAAACTCTCCTTGAAGACATAAAAACTGAGTTCCACTTCTCCAAGGAGTTATACATATAGCCTATGATACATATTTTCTGAAAAATGTATTTTTTATTAGCCAAATAGATATATAGACGATTACTTCTTCTAATTCTATTACATTAGGATAATCACAAGCTATAAACTATTCTAGTATTGTTATTGTGCCCGTGTGATGCACAATATATTAATACTTTTTTAAATTCTAAATGGCAATATAAAATCAAATTACCTTATACTACAAAAACTTATATTTAACATGAAAGATTCTAACATGTATATTATTGAATTAAAATGCAGCTAAAATTCATAGTGAATTTGAACAATATAAACAAATTGGAAGCTAAAAATTTGCCTACAATGCAAGGTGGTCACTCTTTGCAATCTTCATAGAAAAATATAATTTTTTTGGTATATAGAATACATTATTTTTTTTAACAGATATTGAAAGGAGAAAATCATATGAAAAAGTATAAAAAAAAAAAATTATTCAACATATCTTTTTAATTTTTCAGATAAAAAATGTCAAAAATATAAAATCATAAAATTTTTAAAAAATTTATCTAAAAAATGTCCATCTTACATTTTTTGAAATAATCAAATATTATACGTTAGAAAATAAATTTACGTAAATACTTTTCTTCTTTGAAGAGGTTATAGAGTTTTGACAAAGAAAGTGTACACTGATATGAATTGAAACTCAACTTATATTTAGAATTGTACATTTTAATTTTTATTTTATCTGAAAATTAAATTTAAAAATTCAAATTCAAAGTAATTCTAATTGTGGTAGAATTGGAATTGGAAATATTCTAATATTGGAACCTAAATGTATTTGGATTTTTGGTACCTAAGCATTGTTATAGTTGTATCCAACATCTCATGTAGTTCAAATTAATGCAATACCTTGTAAAATATAGAAAAGAAAAGTTCACAATTTGTTGTAAAACCTGATCAGTTTTAGAGAAATTTGCTTAAAAGTAAACTATTATAAGGTTAACACCAATTAAAGATAGATGCATAACTCATATTGAATTGTAATTAGTCTATGGTTCTTCAAATCTATTTAAGTATTTATAATACTAAGAGCCAATAAAAAGCCAATTATAATATTATTGAAAAGTAAAGTGCTTTGGCGAAAAAAATCCCAATAAAATTGCATTTAGAAACTTATGGTAGAAAAGGGAAATGTATAACACCAATGAAATAAGAGAATAAAAGTCATTCAGCACTGGAGTAAAGCACAGAACAGGGACAGGAAAAAGGACAACTGATGCCCAAAAATTGAAACAAAAATATTGAAATCTCAAATATAATAAACACCTACTTGCAAGTTGGTATATATATGTGAAAGCCATCAAACTGAAAGTCTACACAGCACCGTTGGTAGATATCCTAGAATTAGAGTTTGACATATTCTTTATGGGAGGTTTTTTCACATACTAAGAAAGTATGTGATACTTTCCTAGTGTGACAACATGACAATTATTGATGTAAAAATATTTAATTTTGATCGTTTATTTTTAACAGTCAAGATTAATTATTTTTTACATCAATGATTCGTGTACTGCCATGTCAATGAGGTATCACATATTTTCCTGGTATGGCAGAATCATAACACTCAATAGAATCAACGAAAAATCAGAAACCATTGTCAAAGTTTCCATAGCAATTCCATATATTCAACTACCTTATGGGATGTTAAAGCAAACCAAGTCACTTTGATAAATGAATAGCACCTTTGCTTTAAAACTTATAAAGGCCAAATGAAAACCTGATTATAAATTATGTTCTACTTCAAAATTTATTCAAAAGTTAAAATATAGATGACTACAGGCAATAAAAACCTGAATGCCAAAAAATTAGGACAACTAAACCATCTTTGGCAGAAAAAAGGCTAGTAGAATGTGGTAACTGCAGCTGCTGCCAATGTTTATGACGCTGGCAACTTGTGAGTAAAGATGGAAAATATATTCAAAACCAAATGTATAGATTTACTTATGTACCATAATATGACTTTTAGTCAAATTACTATAGGCATAGAGTTTCCTCAGCGGAAAGAATAGCCAAAGACGTAGTAGCACATAAAAGACACTCAAGTGGTCATTGTGTATACTTTAGTCTCTAACCAATGGAGTTCCAATATCAATAGAAATTATATGCACCCCTTTCAAGCTGTAAATTTTACTTTAGTCACTAATGAATGGCCAGTTGAAGTTTTTTATAGCCAGTTTTCATTATGTGATCCCAAGTGGTCATTCTGTGACTAATAGAGACAAGATGACCACTAGTCATGAAGAATAGTTAGACACTATGACTAAAAAGGAACAAGATGTAACTTTAAAACGTACCTAGAATTCTTTCTATTTGAGTTCTTTTATAATAATTCTCTCTTTAATTTTTATGAAAGTATTTATTTTACCAAAAAACCTATTGCTGAGTTATATTAAGTACATTTTTGGATTAGCTTATTTTATCCTTCAAGACGTCTTTGAATTCATAATTTATTGTGTCAATTAAAAATATGCGTTTGGATAAAAAATGAAAATAGTTGTTCACACATTCCAATCTACTCTAATAACTTTTTCAGTTAAGCTCCTCCACCCAAGCTTTTGATTATAAATTATTGATTATTTTACCATTATCTCTCCTTTTTACCTAATTGCCCTTCGATATTTAGTACACCATATAAGTGCTTTATACCATTTAGGTAATTGAACATTTAAAAGTGGTTTTCTTTATACAATCCAAACGAAAACTATATATTAAAAATCGATTTTGAAATAATATAAATAACTTCTTTAACAATTACTTTTTTTTTCATAATCAATTAAGTACATAATTTATTACTTCTAAGCTAATCCAAACACGCACTAAGTCATTCTCCGACTTTTGAGTTCAAACCTAAAATTCTAGCCAAAAAACAATAAATAAACGTATTTTATTTAATTAACAAAAAAAAGGACAGAAATATTCTCATTTTAGATTTGCATAACTCCCAACCCGACCCAGGCCCAATTGTTCCTGGTTTTAAACCATCCGTAACTAACAGTTAAACTCTTACCGGTTGTTACATAAAATTACGTGCCAAACCTAATGGTCCTCTGTTTTTTTTTGCTTTGGTCTCTACTGATCCTAGAAAATGCTGCTTCTTGATTTCAATCCCTTCAATGCTACAGTTTTCTTTCAATTTCTTCATAGTTCATCTCGAATTCAAGCTATTTGCAGAGAAGAGATTGCTTTGAATTCTCTGGCAGTGGCGAGAACTTGCATTTGGAATCCATGGAGGCAGCAACGTCTTCTTCGCATTTGATCTTTGGTAAAAATATTTTGCGGTAGAAATTGTTACTTTTGATACGGTTTTGTATTTGATCTTTGGCATTGGTTTTTTCCTTCTTTGTTTTAATTTGTGAGAAATTATAACGTTAGAGAAAGGGTATTTCCATGTTTTCTAATATTTCAGATAAAATTGTTTACTTATCGGAACCCTAAATCACCAATATGATCAGTTAGCTGACCCAAATATCCGATTACTGAATTTTTTTATTTTTTTGGTTTGATAGCTTATCCTTTACTTCTTAACTTGTTTTCTATTATGAGCAATTGGAATCATAAATATGATCTTGTGTCATCCGAATATTTTCCTTTCTTACATTTCGCATCTGCTCTTGTCATTGTATTTACTATTTATTTCAATTTTGATGATGACATTGTTTTTTTTAGTTCAGTCAACATTGTTACAACTTATAGTTGATAGTCTTTTTTTGAGTTTTGGCCTTTTTTGGTCCTTCTTTGTCAAATTAAATGATCTTAGTTCTATCTTTATCTCATTATTAATGTAGAGTTGGATGAGGCTATAATAGTTGGTTAACTAGTAAAGATGTTAGGCAAATGATTTCAGTTACAGCTATAGTAAATAGTAAGTTAGATGCATTACAAAATCTAGCTATCTTAAAAGCTCAGATCAGGATCCTTTCCTTTTTGGGGGTAACATGACATTGTCATGCTCATTAAATCTCAGCCCTACATTTTTATAAAATGCACATCTTTGGTGTAGATACTAGATAGTGCCACAGCAGCTCCAGCTCACCATTTCATTAACTATTTTTTTCCTCTTTTTGGTTGTCTTCTTTCTCATGAGCCATCGTCACCCTCCGTCTAGTGCGGTTGCTGAAGCATCACTTACTAACAAAACCCCCCGCCATCTCTCCGTTTCTTTTGCGTTCATTTGCGGCCCCTCATTTGGTGTGAATTTCATATTCAACCTAGAATGGATTACATCTCCATTTCCTCCTCCCGATTCTTATACAACTACGGTACTCAACAAAGAATAGAATGTCTTCTTTGCCTTATGACAGTAATTCAAGTAAGGTTTGTGAGTTGTAACATGATTATGGCATAGGCTTTTTTGCTTTTTTGGTGAATTAATCTGGATATTCTCCTTATTCTTAATTGGTCTCTTGTGCCAGAAATTACTAAAATTGTAATTGCAAAAGTGGAAACAATTTGACTCATACTATATATGTCTCCTGGACCTCATCAATGGTACCATTTCTTTGGCATATAAATTTGCAGAAGAGCAATCAACTGGCTATGCCCTGAACCTTGATACAAACTTATCTTGTCCTTTAATAATTAAATGGAAAAATAGAGCATAAGGAAAGTTAACAACACAAGGTCGTAGAGGCAGTAAGATAACCAAAAAGTAAAATCACAAACTTGTTGTTCATCGATTGTTCCAATAACAAGCTCTAAAAAATGTTAGCTTCACAATTCTCTAGTCTTGTTTTGATGATAACAAAATGTCTCTGTGCTACTAACCTATGTTTCTTGTCTAAGCTCTTATTTAGAACAGGTTAGAAAGAAGCCTTAAGAACTAGTTCTGTCTATTCTTAAGAACTAGTTCTTGCTTCAATGATTTAATTCTTTTGGAAAATAAATTTCTAAGCCTGCTGATGTGGACAAGCTTTTCGAAGACTCTAGTTGACTTCAGTCCTTCCTAGTCACTCCAAGAAATTGCCTTGGTTGAGATAGAAAATTTTCTCTTGAGGTGACCGTTGTAAGATTTATGATTCAAGGGATATTATCTTTGTTTTATCTTACAAAAGGACAAAAGAGATAATGAATGGAGCACAATGGGACAACTGTCAAGTTAGTAGGTGGTTTTTCACATAGCCCTTCATATAGTCCTTCACGTGCTCTCCATAGAAAATATCAAGGGAGAGAACCGAGAGTTCACTGATGCAGAAAAGTGAGAATGAAAAATTGAGAGAGTAGAAAGGTTTTCTTAAGAGCTTATTTTTGTATCTTCTTCTCTCTAGTTCTCTCTCTCCGTAGTAAAAATCTTCATTGCATTATCTACTCGGTAAGAGAGTTTCTTCAATGGGGCTACATTGATAAATTGGGTTTTGCATATGAATTTTTATGGGAGAAATCCATGAGAGTAATCTCTAATGAGTTAAAGTGTGAGTTCATGGTTAGGTTGAAAAAGAGAACCATGGTTGAAAAGATTGAAGAAGCTTGGAAAAATAATTTTGAAGTATAGTGGAACCACAAGTATTGGGAGAAGTAGATGTAGGCATTTTTCTGCCGAATCACTATAAAGACTCTTGCAAATCTCTTTTCTCCTTATCTCTTATTTATGAGAATATCTGCTTTACTTTCTCATTCAATGAATTCACGTTTTTCTTGATTAACTTCTGCTCTGCCTTTAATGGTTTATTAAGTTATTTCTCTGTGTTCAAATATGGAATTTATCAAAAAACTAGTTCTCAAGCTTAAAGAACTAGTTCTTAATTAGATCTGTTATTGAATTAATCTATACAAGATATGCTTTTTGCAATTAATTTTTAAAATTTCTATTCACCTCCTCTAGGAATAGATCCTGCAACCTTCAATTGGTATCAGAGTTTGTGCTCATCTTATCTTTTCTAGTCTAACTAACCAAGAGCTAAAGATCTGGGTTATTCTGTTGCAGGTACCATGAACAACCAAAATGAATCATATTCTTCTCACAAACCTCCATTCTTCAATGGAGAAAATTATCCTTACTGGAAGCATCGCATGGAGATGTATCTTGAGTCAATTGACTATGAAGTTTGGCAAATAGTCAGAAATGGTCTCACACCTCCTACCAAAATAGTGAATGGAGCTACTGTTCTAAAAGAAGAACATGAGTTCACTGCTGAAGATAAGCTCAGATTCACTCTCAATTCTAAAGCTAGGTACAACATTGTGTGTGCTGTATCTGCAAAGGAATATGAAAACATTGCTTCTTGCAATACTGCAAAGGAGATGTGGGATATACTTGCTGCCATTCACGAAGGAACAAGTTATGTCAAAGAAAGCCACAAGGAGCCCATCATATGTTATGAGTGCAAAAAGACAAATAGTGAAGAATTAGTTGAGGATGACAATTTGAATTTTATTGAAATAGAAGAAAGTTCTGGTGTCTACGTGAGGTAACAGAACTAGATCTTGAAGTACTTCTTACTTATGATGAACTGAGTCATGCTTTTGATGATTTGTCTTTTGATTATGAGAAAAGACTAGCAAAAAATATTGCCCTCAAGAAAATCATAAAAGATCAGATTAATGTGATTAAAGAACTTAAGAAAGATAATTTTGCCTTAGTTGATAAACTTAAAATTCTTCAGCATCAGAATGATATTCTTGAAAAGGAAAATTGCTTTACTTCCTCTATCATGAATGAAAATAACAAGCTAAAACGAAAAGTAAATGAATTATCTAGAGACTTGGCTAAGTTTGTTCAAGGAAGAGATAATTTGAATTCCCTCTTAGGAAAGCAAAGAGAAGGATATGACAGAACTGGTTTAGGTTACTCTCAACCTAGTTCTTCAAAGACATTCCAAAACTCTTTTGTCAAAGCCTCTGCTTCACATTCTTTCACTAAGGGAATTTTCTTTTACTGTGGTCACGTAGGTCATTCCCAAAAGACTTGTTCCTACAAAAAAATTATGAGCTGCAAGAAAAATGGTGTAGCTGCCTAAGGCACATTTGTTGCTAACATGAAAGGATCCAAAGAAGTTTGAGAACCTAAATCTCTATGATTTTCTTGTAGGCTTGCTATCAAGCCAAAACCAACTGTTGGTATCTAGACAGTGGCTGCTCAAGGCATATGACCGGAGATCCTTCAACAAAACTCAAAATGTAAGATAACCAAAAAGTAAAATCACAGACTTGTTGTTCATCGATTGTTCCAATAACAAGCTCTAAAAAATGAGTATAAGTATTATATATTGAGCTTGAGCAAACGCTCATAAACTTGGGCATCTTTGATCAATTATAAGAATTGATCAATTTCCCTGGCCATAATCTGTAGAAGACGAGGACCAGCCATGGTATCAGACCAGAACAGGGACAACGATGCCTAATGGGAAAGAGGGAAAACTTAAACCAAGTGAAAGTTTGTGTCTTAGTGAAACGGGGAGCATTAGTTACAGTGACATGGCAATATCTACATCATGGATGTTCCTTTTATAAAAATGTAGGGATGAGTTTAATGAACATGCATTGTCATTTACCTCCCTAAAAGGAGAGGATCCTGATCCTATAAGCTCTAGTAATTGTTGGCATATATAAAAATTCATATTCTATTATCATTAATATAATTGTTGCTATCTTAATATTTGTATTTGTATGTAGTTGAATAAGGTAGTAGTTAGTTATCTTTCTCCCACATGGTTAAAAATTTGTTGAGCTCTGAGAAATTATTAGAGAGGCATTATGCTTGGTATATTGCTTTTTATTGATTTCTTTTTTACAAGTTGATATAGTAATGTTATGTGACATGTAGTCTGCACATTAAGAAATGAAATTGAATCAAATAATCACTTGTAAAGATTTTAATTAGTTTTGAACCCAAGAGCTCTTCCCTTACTTGGCATCTATTTTGTTGTAATTGTTATTCAATTGGTATTTGATAATACAGAACCTTTCTGAGGCCTCTTTTGTTTTGGATGTGTAGCTTTAATATATATTTTTTCTGTTTTTCATGTTGAAAGAGATTTTGTGAAGTCAATAGCCTTTAAGAGTATTCATTTGCCCAAAAGAACAATTTCAGTTAATTTGTATTAGGAAGAGTCACATGTTAAGTGGTTTCATTTTTCCGTTTCTGGGTGAGGAGAGGAGGGGAAGCAGAACAATGCTCGGTATGAGAGAATGGGAAAAGTGGTTATGATCATGAGAGTTTTTTTTTTCTTAGTCTGATTCATTTATGAATTTCTAACTGAATCTGTATCTTCTTTATCTCTTTACACGTCCCATATGAATATATTAATTGCTTTTGTTGAGCTTTATGTGTTGTATCTGGTGCATAACATCTTTTTTGTGCTTTTCGTGCAATATTCATAATGGCTGATGGGACAAGTAGAGCATCCATGATAGATTTGGAAAAGAAAATAGATGATCAGGCAGCTTTAATAGCAGCCGAGAGAGAAGAAACTGTAGCTCCACCAGAGGGGAACATTCCCAAGAACACTGAGAGCGTGCTAGAACATGAAGTTAACCAAGCTTATAATTTGCTAAGCTATGCATATTGTTTAGGAAAAGGCAAGTGCGACTCTAGGAACTTGAATGTCAATGGTATTAAAGCGACCAAGACCCTCTTTGGAAACACTGCTCTGCACATCGCAGCTAGATACGGGATCAATGAAGTGGTAGAGAAGATAGCTGAATGTGACAAAGAAGAGTGGTTCAACTCCAAAAACTCGAACGAAGACATTGCAACTCATGTTGCTGCTAGGGCTGGACAAATCTCTACGCTGCAAACGCTGTTGGCAGTTTATGTTCAGTATTTGCATGATGAGAAGACAGCTGAGGAACCCATCCGCAGAAGCGTCATTAGCATCATACTGACGAAACCAAATAAGCAGGGAAATACTATCTTCCACGAAGCCTTGATCAGTGGTGGCCAGAAGGGGGCTGCCATTTTCGAAGCTCTTGCTTCACCCATAACAATAAAAGACAAGGAAGATGGCCAACCGTTTTATTTATCAGACGATTATGTTTATGGACATGAAGTGTCGTTGACAGTAAACAAGGATGGAAAGTCACCATTGTACTTGGCCATTGAATTTGGCTACAAGAGACTTGTTGAACAACTTTTGGAAAAATGCCAGGACCATATTCCTACAGGGAAATCACCTCTTCTTCCCGCAATTGTCAAACGGGATTTAGGTAACTGCCGAAATCACCCCTTATTAGTAGATTATATAGAACTTCTCTTAACTTTGACGCATGTGCATAAAACTATTTATGTTTAGAAAAGGTGAAGTCAACACACTAATCTTTAAAGAGTAAAACCCCTATTTGGTCCTCGAAAGATAGGTTCGGTGACAGTTTAGTCCTCCAAAGATTTTTACCAACACTTTAGTCCTTGGAAGATTGTTTTGTCAGCCATTTTCATCCTCCGCTTATGTCCATTAATTGGACTTAACAGAAAAGGCCACGTGGCACGTTAAGTGCTGACATGGCCGTTAAATGCTGACGTGACACCTTAAAAAACTTAAAAAAAAAATTCTCTCTTATCTCTCATCTATCTCTCTCTCTCTCTCTCTCTCTCATCTTTCTCTTTCTCTGGCAATATCTTTCTCTCTCTGCCATATCTCTCTCTCTCTCTCTCTTAATTTGGGCTGGCTCCATGGGTCAAATAGGTATGATGGCTCCACTGGATCTTTTGGTATGAGAAGAATATCCTCATAGCAGAACTTCTTAAAAGCTTCTATGCACTTTGTTTGCAACCGCAAGGCTACGATGACAGATCCATCACCGGAAGCACTTGGTGTGATGAATGCCCTGCCATCTCCCTTTAAATTGGCTCCATGTCATCTATTCATTAGTTCTTGATTAGAACTTCGAAGGTCAGGTCCTTATGAATTAGATTTGTTGGCATCTAAAGACTGAAGTTTGAGACTGCACATTTTATAAGTAAACTTCCCACAAATGCCAGAAGAAGGACCTCTTTAGCCCTTTTACATAACAAATTTAAAACCAAAATAAACAAGAAGAAACAGCAAACCCCCCCCCCTCCACAACAAAAACAAAAAAAAACAAAGAAAAGAGAGAGAACTTCATAATCCAATATTTTGTAATTCAGAAAGCCAAAAATGATGAAGATGCGTACCTATGGATCCAAGAGCATCGCCAAGAATTAGCAAGGCAACCAACCGTATATGACACTCTGATACCACGCAAAAGATGCCTGCAAGCAATTCCAAGTGCCAAACTGAGCCCAACGAATATTACAGCATCTGAGGGACTCCACTCCTTTTTCGAAGATGAAGTAGACCCAGAAGCCTTAGCTTCATCATCCCTTGGTCGAAACATGGCATCCGTCACTGCAGCGATTTGAGTTTGATTAATTACTGAGGTGAGAACTTGATCGAGAATGAGAGAGAAAATTGAGCAAGGCATGAGAATTTCAGCTCAATGAATGCTTTAACATTACGGTGCTATCCGAGAAACCAGACAGTCAAACACACCATGTGGCAGTGAGAAATATGAGAGAGAGAGAGAGAGAGAGAGAGAGAGAGAGAGAGAGAGATGATAGAGAATTCTTTTTTTAATTTTTTTAAGGTGCCACGTCAGCATTTAACGGCCACGTCAGTACTTAACATGCCACGTGACCTTTTCTGTCAAGTCCAATTAACGGACATAAGCGAAGGACGAAAATGGCTGACGGACCAATCTTTCAAGGACTAAAGTGTCCGTAAAAATCTTTGGAGGACTAAACTGTCACCGAACCTATCTTTCGAGGACCAAACAAGGGTTTTACTCAATCTTTAAAAGACTTTCTATTCTTTTGACTATTAGTCTGAACAAAAGTTGCGTGTGCTGGTCTTGTAATGCCATTAAAATGTTATTTAATCACTTGTATCTCTAATTAGCACTTAATTTGCATGAATAACTTTTACTTTCCATTAAGCTTCTACTCCTAATTGATCCAGATAAGTATTAATTTGGGATTAAATTAATTAAATCATATTTGAATGACATTGCATAACTGACACATGTCATTTTGGTTCATAATCCAAAGGTCAAATTGACAAAAGGAATTTTGTACACAAAATGTATAGTTTAGGGTATTGACTACAACTTTTTAAAAAAGCTCAAGGCGTTTTGTGTACATGGGCCAAAGTTAAAGAAAGTTCCATAAAAATTACCCTTATTATTATTAAAATACAGATTGCTGCTTTGCAAGCATGCCTTGCTTCTTCATCAATGAATCACATATGCATAAGAAAATTTGCAATATATGTGCATCCTGATCTCTTGATGACATTTTTGCCCATTCCAAATTTTAATTTGTCTGATATTAATTGGTTGTTAACATAACATGAGCACATGATTGGATGTGAATGTGGGTGGCAAACAAGAAATTATCAGCCAAGTAAGTGTAAAGATTTTAATACGTAATTTATTGGTACCTGTGACACATGCAGAACACACACACACACAATACGTAATTTAGAACAAAAGCGAAAATTAGACAAGATTTTAACAAGTTAATTAAAGCGAACATTATATGTACTTGTGGAGACTTACGTGGTTGATAATCGTTGTTTTATTCAATATATATGGCAGATATGCTAGACATTATACTGCACCATAAAGCAGAATGGATACATTTACAGGATGATCAAGAATGGCTTCCACTTCATTATGCTGCATATTTTGGTTATCTTGATGGCGTTTGTTCCATACTAAAAATATGTCCTTCTTGCACCCTAATGGAAACCAAATATGGCTTGTACCCTCTTCATCTAGCATCGTATGAAGGTCATGTTGAAGTATTTAAGAAGTTGCTATGTTATTGTCTGGATCCCTACGAGATGCTTAACAGGAAGGGCCAAAATGTTCTTCACATTGCAGCAGAAAATGGAAAGCATAATGTGGTAAGCTACATCCTCCAAGTTCCTGAACTTCAGAATTTGATAAATGAGAAAGACGAGGAAGGAAATACTCCCTTGCACTTGGCTGCTCGTTTTTTCCGCGCAAAAGTTGTTCATACCCTAACATGGGACAAGAGGGTTGATCTTACTATGGTTAACGCAAGAAAACAAACAGCTCTTGACGTTGCTGCAGACGCTATGAAAGAAAATCCAACTCTTCGAGAGGTAACTAGTACTATACGTACAACAATACATCAAACTTAATTTCAAAAAAACGATTTGAGTCTTTTCTGAAAAATAATTTCTAGGTGCTAAAACTTTTGATTATATCATAGTTTAGTTGCCAAATGTGATTAATACTTAGATAAATATGTAATTTATTGTTGAGTAAAACCCTTTTTTAATCCTGGAAAAATGCAGCTACTGACAAATTCGTCCTCTAAAAATTTTCAGTGACAAATTGGTCCTTGAATTATTATTCTGTTTGACAAATTAGTCCTCTGATACTTTAATGAGAAAAGTTCTGGACCCTTGCAGACCCTTTTCCTAAATTTTTTTTTACTGATCTTGCCTAGCTATGTTTAAGTCCTCATTTTCTCATTCAAGTCCTCCTTTTCGTTTCACTGAACATGCCTACCGGATGACTAATTTATCAGCGAAATAATAATTCAAGAACCAATTTGTCACAAAAAAATTTTGAAGGATGAATTTGTCAGTGGCTGTATTTTTTAAGGACTAAAAAAAGGTTATACTCTTTATTGTTATGCGTTAGCTATATTTAGCTACTTTTTTGTTTTAACATATAGAATTTATGTTTTATTAGTTGGAACAACTAGATTTTGTTTTCTTTGGGTTTTTGCAGCGACAAACTTGGTCTGCGTTAAGATCAGCTAAAACACCGCGAAGACATCCTCAAAGTAGAGTTAACAAGGTAGAAAGCTCTAACGAGGTCCCTAGTGAAAGTAAAGAAGCTTCTTTGAAGGGGAAATACCAGGAGCAAGGCACAAACACTGAACTATTTAAAGATAGAATCGATACTCTTATAGTGGTTTCCACTCTTATAGTGACGGTGACATTTGCAGCTGGTATTCAATTTCCCGGTGGCAGCAGTGGAAGTGGCCAGGCAAATCTACTAAATAAGGGAATGTTTCAACTGTACATTATCAGCATCACAATATCTATGTATGGAGCCCTTATTGCTACTATCATACTCTTTATGGCTCGTCTTGGAGATATCACTTTGTTGAATCTGGCACTTAAATTTGCAATGCCACTTCTGGGAATCACTCTCACCACACTATCAGCGGCTTTCTTGGCTGCTGTCTATCTTGTTATATGCAAACTCACTTGGCTGGCGACCATTTTTCTGCTCATAAGTGTCATCTTCGTTTTCATGGTTGTGTCAATATACATACTCCTTTGGCTACCCTCGCCATCAACCATTCCAATTGTCCGGAACATGTCTTACTATCCATTTCTACTACTAGCATGGTTAGATGAAGATGCAAAAGTGACGCCAATAACTTAAGCTTTGCAAGATTGGATGGTTGGCAATTAAGAGAGTTTGAGTACTAGTTTTAGATATTCAAATAAAGGAGGAAGCATTTGAAGTTTGTTATATTGTATTGGCTTTCTTTTTTTTTTTTTATGTTTGAAGTTAATTGTATTATTGTGTTTATTTTATGTCAAAGTGTGTATGATTATTGTTCACTGGGTTTCATACCCACTCTTTAGATATCTTTTACTTAATTATTTGGTTGTTTATTGAGTTTAATTGTCATCTAATGTGTTGGTTATGTTAAATTATAGGTTTCATGGTTTAAAATGAAGAAATGATGATTTAGGACAGAAAGTAAGGGCTGCAGCCCTTAAAATCAAGAGCTGCAGCTCCTGGAACATCAGAATGCAAAAGTTGGACAGCAACCAAGGGCTGCAGCCCTTAAAATACAGAGCTGCAGCGCTCAAAACTCTATGCTGGACAGAGGACCAGCGCCGCAGCGCCCGAAATCCAGCGCCGTAGCGCCCATTTGCTGTAAAATTTGTGTTCTTGGTAGAGGAGCAGCGCCAGAGTCAGCAGAAATTGGATTTTCAAGTAGAGACCCAGCACCCGTTTTCCAGCGCCGCAGAGCCCGTGCCAAATTTCTAAATACGTGTCCTTTTTCTTATGTTTCCTTAGGGCTTTTGCTTAGGGATATAAATAGAGACTTTTAGGAATAATTTGGGGGATTCTTTTTTGGACTTTTTGGAGGCAAGAAGGAGAGTAAAAACAAGGATTGGAGAAAGGCACAACAAGATTGGGGCTTCTCTTCAGAGTTTTTATTTTTCTTCCCTTTGAACCATGTCGAGATTTAATTTTACCTTGTTCTTCCTTTTTGCTATGAACTAAATTCCTTTCTAGGGCTATGATGTAGCCTAGCTAGGATGATTTTGTGATTTTCTATTTCTTTAATTCAAGAACTCCTTTATTAATTGTCTTCTTCTTCTCAAATCTTCATGCTTCTAATTGTTTGATCATCAATTAGTCGATTAGATAATTACAATGAGACTGGGAGGTAATTTGTAATTAAAGATCATAGAGATTAAGAACATAGGTTGCATGTAGGATAGGAATATACCTCCATGGCCTGTGTAGCTACTTAAAAAGAACCATAGAATTAAGTGAATTTCTAGGTTGTTCGTAATTCACATAGGAATATCGTGGGTTCATAACTTAGAAATACTTTTGTTTGACCTTGGGAAAGGCTAATAGATAATTTAGGGTTCTTGGCTAGCAATTAGGAAGATTGTTCTTGGTTAATGAGTTAGGAATAGCAAATCAGAATAGCTATGGTGAAATCAAAAGTCCTAGATATTTTTCTCTCTTGATAATTCTATCACTTTTTCTGGTTTAATTTGCTATTTTTCTGGTTTACTTGTTTTTATTCTATTTTTAGTTGTTTCTTGAAAATCTCTCCATATTGATTGATTAGATAAAATTAAGGTTAACCCAATTTCAGTAGTTGATACATTAGTCCTCGTGGGAACGATAACTCTATCTCATCTTATTACTTGGAAACGATAACGTACACTTGCGTTAAGATTTCTCACAACAAGTTTTTGGCGCCGTTGCTGGGGACTAATTTGTTATCAATATCGATACTTAGTGATTTTGATTTTAGTCTAATCGTTTATTTCCATAGATCTATTTACTTGTTTTATTGTTTGAGACTTTCAGGAGTTTTCTTTTGGTGTATGAGAAATTCTGGAAGCAGCTCTCTAATCCCACTTGATTCTGAGATAGAGAAGATTTGTCGAAAGAATAGAAAGGCAAGAAGAGAGTCTACCAGATTTTTGACAGACACAATGGCAGAAGAAAACCCTCCCAAGGCACTCTGTGATTATGCTCTACCTTTCATCACGGATACCAATTCGGGTATAAGGCGACCAACTATTGAAGCAAATTCTTTTTGAGATTAAACCAGCTATAATCCATATGGTTTAGTCAGCTCGTTCAGTGGATTAGCGAGTGAAGACCCTCATGCTCATATTTTCGGGTTCGTGGAGAAATGCGATACTTTCAAGCACAACGGGGTTGGTAATGATGTTATTCGCCTCCGCCTATTTCCATTCTCATTACGAGATAAAGCCAAAGCTTGGCTTCAGTTATTGCCTACTGGGACCATCACCACATGGGATATGTTGGCCTAAAAATTTCTGGCAAAATTTTTTCCACCAGCTAAGACCGCCAAGCTCCGAAATGACATTGCAACATCCCATCAAAGGAGAATGAGTCACTTCAGGAGGCTTGGGAAAGGTACAAAGAGTTGCTTCGTAGATGCCCTCACCATGGACTCCCTGACTGGTTGCAGTTACAGACATTTTATAATGGGTTGTTGATTGCAACCAAGACATTAGTGGATGCTGTTGCTGGAGGATCCTTGATGAAAAAGACATATGCGGCTGCCAACGATTTGTTAGAGGAGATGTCTGACAACGCCTATCAGTGGCCTACTGAGAGGTCCACTTCACGGAAGGTACTTGGGGTATATGAGGTCGACGCTTTTACAGCTTTATCTGCTAAGGTAGACTCTCTAGCCAAGCAGTTGACCGTCCGGAATGTAAATGCCATCCAGTCACCTCCTAAGACTTGTGACCATTTTGGTGGTCCTCATGTTAGTACAGATTGCCAGGTGGGAAACCCATTCTCTCCATCTAAGTCAGAGGAAGCACACTTTGTGGGAAACCCAAGCAAACAGAACAACCCTTACTCTAATACATACAACCCGGGGTGGAGAAATCACCCCAATTTTCTTGGAGAAACAATCAAAATTCTGCTTAGGCACCAGTGCAAGATCAACCACCACCACCTAAGGTTTCTTTGGAAGATGATCTTGCCCAGTTAACAATAAACACCAGTCAGTTATGGCAAGAACATATGCCTCCATTCGAATCCTAGAAGTACAAATGGGTCAATTATCGAGCATACTTAGCAGTAGACAACATGGATCTTTGCCGAGTGATACGGAGGTGAATCCTAAAGAGCATGTCATGGCTATTACTCTTCGTGATGGTAAGACTTTAGGTGAACCATCTAAAGTTGCAAAGAATGTGCCAATTAAGTCAGTTGAGCCTGAGACAAAGCAAGACACCCCAGTGGAACCACTTGGAAAATCTGTGGAGAAGACATCTAAGTTATTCCTAGACAATCCTCCACCATATGTTCCACCTCTTCCGTTCCCTCAGAGATTCCAGAAGAAGAAGCTGGATAATCAATTCTCTAAATTTCTGGAGGTGTTCAAGAAGCTGCACATCAACATCCCATTTGCAGATGCTTTGGAGCAAATGCCTAGCTACGTGAAATTTATGAAGGAGATTCTCTCAAATAAAAGAAAGCTAGTAGATTATGAGACTGTGGCACTTACTGAGGAGTGCAGTGCAATCTTACAAAAGAAATTGCCACCAAAATTAACAGATCCAGGGAGTTTCAATATTCCTTGTTCTATTGGCAATATATCTTTTGGTAAGGCATTTTGTGATCTTGGTGCTAGTATTAACCTTATGTCTCTTTCTGTTTTCAGGAAATTGGGTATAGGAGAAATAAAGCCAACTTCCATCTCATTAACATTGGCGGATAGATCAATCAAGTATCCAAGGGGAATCTTGGAGGATGTATTGGTGAAAGTGGACAAGTTCATCTTCTTAGCAGACTTCGTTGTGCTTGACATGGAGGAGGACCAAGAAATCCCAATCATTCTTGGTCGTCCATTTCTAGCAACTGGGAAAGCTCTTATTGATGTACAAAAACACCAACTTACTCTGAGAGTGCAAGGTGATCAAGTGTCCCTCAAGGTCTTCAAAGAAATAAAGCATCCAGATGAAGTGAGTGTTTGTTATAAAATTGACATTACAATTGGAAGCATTGAATTGCAAGACCCAGTTGGAGCTCACACCATGGGAACGGAAAATAAGGAGAAGCCTCCTGATTTAGAGGTCAAAGATGACAAAATTCCTAAGAAGCCAATGGCTAGACATGTGCCTATAGTTGAGTCTTATAAGAAAAACAAGAAGAAGAAGCCATCATTCCAAAAAATTCTTTTAGAGCACCTCAAGAAGTCTTCTTGCTTTGGAGATGGAAACTAGGTATGGAGATTAAAGGAGAATGGCCAACAAACCAAGGCTCATAGAGATAGTGGAGTAAAGTTCTAGAAGACTTCCACTACCATTTTTGATCCTGGTTAATTTATTCAAAAGGCAGTCAAGCTGAGGACTATAAAACAAGCACTTTTTGGGAGGCAACCCAATCTTTTTAACCTTTTCTCTTAAGTTTTGTTTAGTCGTTTAATTTTATTTTCATGCTTGTGTGTTTAATTTTTTTATGTTTCAGGTATAAAGTCCATAACTTTTATTCCCCCCAGCAGCTCCACCTGATGAAGATGCAAAGTGATCCATCTCCATTTCAGAGAAGTTCTCACATCTTTTTCTTCTTTGCTTTAAACATTGAGGACAATGTTTCCTTTAAGTTTGGGGGTGGGAAATTATTTTCTGAGCTGCTGTATTGACTTGCACTTAACTTATTGGGTATTTTTTTTTAATGCTTTTCTAGGTAGTTTTTATGTTTAATTTTTATTTTTCTTTAGTTAGTAGAATAGAGTGAAATTTTTTTGTTTAACCTTAGGCTAATGATAAAACTGATTTTCACTGTTTACAACTCTAGAAAAATGATAGGTTTTGTGTTTGTGTTTCTGATTAACTCTTGTGTTAATTTTTGTCTGATTGGAATTTCCTGAATTACTGAGCACATAGCCCTACTTGCTTGAAATATGCATTGCTTAAAGATGATTATGTGAACTAAGCCATTTCAAAATCTCACGAATGCTAGAACTTGCTTGATTGTCAGTCGAGGCGAAATCCTAGGCTGCGCAATATTAGGGAGATGATTTAGGCTATTTTTGTTTCGTTTGAGCCTTTCTAGCTATCCCTCTGTATGATATTTTATCCCTAGCATACCCTATTGAGCTTAATTTAGCCTGTTTCTTTGTCACCTACACTGATCTTAGCCCTTTGTATGATCTTTTGACTTGAACCTTTCACCGAAAGCACATTTTCAGTCTTAAGAGTATCTAGAGCTAGGAAAATTAAGGAGAATTGGTGAAGAAAAGAAAAGAAAGATTGCAATGAAATGACCACCAAAGAATGAAAATTCAAGAGCTACATCCCTGCTATAAAAAAAAAATTATATATATATATATTTTGCAATGAAAAGAAAAGACATTTGTGCAAATATTGAAAAGAAACAAAAAAAAGAAAAAAGAAAAAGAATGTCTTAGAAAGCATTAAGTATGGGATGTAGTAGCCCAAAAGTAAAAATTCTATTGGTTGATGGCAAAGTAAAGAAGAAAATAAGTTTTGGGGAGTTAGAAGTGAAAAGAAAGAAGGGTGCTCTTAATTTGCTCTAAACTGAATTTGTGTGATTGGTGAGTTAAGCCACATATTTATCTATCATCCTACCCTTAACCCAACCACACATTACAAGCTTATCAAAAGTCCTTTTGATCCTCAATATTGTGAAATGCCTACATTAGTGGAGATTGACATGAAAAGCAAGCATATGGGGTTTTGAGGGAATAAAAGTGGAGAATATATGTTTATGAGCTTATTTGCATAATCTGATTTAAGTGAAGAGAGTAGGGTAAGCAAGGGCTATACTTACACACACAAAGGAAATTTTAGTGAGATTGAGATAAAATTAACTTTTGGTTGAAATTATACACATTCATGCTATCTTGAAAATTTTCTAGGATTTGTGTTTAATAGAGATCTTTGAAGCCTGTATGGTTAGAAAATAAATTTTTCACTTTGTTAGTTAGTTGTTGAGTTTAATTTAATTTTTCTCTTTCTTTGCTTGAGGACAAGCAAATGTTAAGTTTGGGGGTATTTGTTGAGTGGGTTTCATACCCACTCTTTAGATATCTTTTACTTAATTATTTGGTTGTTTATTGAGTTTAATTGTCATCTAATGGGTTGGTTATGTTAAATTATAGGTTTCATGGTTTAAAATGAAGAAATGATGATTTAGGACAGAAAGTAAGGGATGCAGCCCTTAAAATCAAGAGCTGCAGCTCCTGGAACATCAGAATGCAAAAGTTGGACAGCAACCAAGGGTCGCAGCCCTTAAAATACAGAGCTGCAGCGCTCAAAACTCTATGCTGGACAGAGGACCAGCGCCGCAGTGCCCGAAATCCAGCGCTGCAGCGCCCATTTGTTGTAAAATTTGTGTTCTTGGCAGAGGAGCAACGCCGCAGCGCCAGAGTCAGCAGAAATTGGATTTTCAAGCAGAGACCCAGCGCCCGCGCCAAATTTCTAAATATGTGTCATTTTTCTTATGTTTCCTTAGGGTTTTTGCTTAGGGGTATAAATAGAGACTTTTAGGAATAATTTGGGGGTTTCTTTTCTGGACTTTTTGGAGGCAAGAAGGAGAGCAAAAACAAGGATTGGAGAAGGGCACAACAAGATTGGGGCTGTTTTTATTCTTCTTCCCTTTGAACCATGTCTAGATTTAATTTTACCTTGTTTTTCCTTTTTGCTATGAACTAAATTCCTTTCTAGGGCTATGATGTAGCCTAGCTAGGATGATTTTGTGATTTTCTATTTCTTTAATTCAAGAACTCCTTTATTAATTGTCTTCTTATTCTCAAATCTTCATGCTTCTAATTGATTGATCACCAATTAGTCAATTAGATAATTACAATGAGACTGGGAGGTAATTTGTAATTAAAGATCATAGAGATTAAGAACATAGGTTGCATGTAGGATAGGAATATACCTCCATGGCCTGTGTAGCTATTTAAAAAGAACCATAGAATTAAGTGAATTTCAAGGTTGTTCACAATTCACATAGGAATATCGTAGGTTCATAACTTAGAAATACTTTTGTTTGACCTTGGGAAAGGCTAATAGATAATTTAGGGTTCTTGGCTAGCAATTAGGAAGATTGTTCTTGGTTAATGAATTAGGAATGGCAAATCGGAATAGCTATGGTGAAATCAAAAGGTCTTAGATATTTTTCTCTCTTGATAATTCTATCACTTTTTCTGGTTTAATTTGCTATTTTTCTGGTTTACTTGTTTTTATTCTATTTTTAGTTGTTTCTTGAAAATCTCTCCATATTGATTGATTAGATAAAATTAAGATTAACCCAATTTCGGTAGTTGATACATTAGTCCTCGTGGGAACGATAACTCTATCTCATCTTATTACTTGGAAACGATAACGTACACTTGCGTTAAGATTTCTCACAACAATTATCATTTTATGAAAGTGAATTCTATTTGTCTATTAATCAAGGTACGTAAGCTGAACTTTGCTTGCTGTCCTCTTACTCTTTTAGCCTACCTTGTGTAAGTCTCTCGGGTGGCAGATCCAATCAATATCCTAATGAAGTGAAGTCTTTTCCAATCTTCCACTAAGACGGGTATCATCACGACAACTAAATTTGTCCGCTAAACTACTTGAGACTCCCCATGGTTTAATAAAAGGGAGGGGAGATTTTCTCTTCATCCGGGGCTTTTCTTGGAAATTAATGTAGAAAAATAATGGTGGAGTTTTTAAAGGGCATAGTGGGAATCAGCCATGTCCCCCCAAAAAAAGGACCAATGCTAGTCTTTATCTTTATATCTACAAGGATTCTATGATACTACATAAATATGTCATACTACATTAATGTGTCAAACATACATAATTTTCATATTTTCAATATAATTTACTTAATTTTTTTAAACAAACTTAAAAACAGTTAACTTGTACACATATCATTCATTTATTGATTATTTCTATATAGTATATCATACTACATAAATACTAAAAGTATCTAAGAAACCTCCCTATAAATATTATAAGGAAACAACTATAATGCAATTTGTTGCTGAAATGCAACAACTGACAGGTACATGTGGCTGCGTTGTATTGGGTGAGTGATGCAAGGAAAATTTTTTGTGTACTAGTGTAACAGGTAATTTGACTTATTACAAAAATGGCACATAATTATATTGAAATTGTGTTATTGTCAAAGAAGTTATAATAATTATAAAATAATGCCCACATAAAATTTTTCACTAATTACAAATCAGCCCCAATGTATGTGACATTATAGAAATGAGATTGCAATAAAGTAGAAAAAATTTAAATGTTAAATTAATTTTTTTTGTCTCTTTCAATTTGTTACTAATTAACTTCAATTAAAAATTAAGATAGGATGCCAATCAAAAAAAAAAATTAAGATAGGATGAATGCTTTGTAAAAGAAAATGTGAGTAACACTGTTGATAACAATTTTAATTTCTCTTAGAATGCTATAATAAGGATACTTTTTTCAATTAAATTTGATTACTGTCAAATAAAAAAAATAATCCAAACTATGGTACTGAAATGTGCATGATTTGATTTAGGTGTAGTATTAATTAGTATATGAGGACTATGCTAAAAAAATTACCAATGTGCCTACTTTATTTTACTTGAGTAATTATATTTATAACCACATAGTATTTAAAATATGGTACTAGAAATATATATATATATATATATATATATAAACTTGATATTGAACAAAGTAACACTTACAATTTTGAAAGTTCTTGAAACTTGCTTTTGAAATTAATTACAAACAAAGCTTTAATACGTAGGAGAGAAGGGACTTTGAAGGATTATGAAAAGTTTTCTAACTTAGGCTTTGAAACTTTTGAAAATCTAAGACTAAGGAGAACTTGCTTCTAAAAGCTTACAAAGAGAACAAAGGCTTAAGATGTGGAAAGTTTATGATATTATATATAAATGAGACATATATTAGTAAATAACCATATATATAACATCTATGATCCAAGATTGATAGAATAACTAGTATACTAGTTTAATAGTTTCATGGTTTAAAGTAAGAGCTCTTATGCTAGTTTCATTAATTTGTGAATATTACACATGTAGATTAGTGTATGTGTGCCATAATTATTAGTGAATTTTCTTGCGCTAAAGAATTAAATAAGTGATTTCGTACCAAAACCACTTAAAAGTTACAATATTTTTTTTTATGACTTAAAATTTACACTAAGATTAATTTTGTGGACATGTAACAAGTTGTAACACTTTAGAAGTTTTATTATGATCTTAGATGCAAAGAATAACTTGTATACTACTATAATATGTGACATACTAAAATCATTTGCCACGTTAGCATTTTCGTCTGTTTTCTAACATTTGAGAGACAGAGGGACTAAACTTGTAACTTTTGTCAAAATAGAAGGGTTAAATTATTTATTTTTAAAGATGGACATTCACTTTATTAAAATAGGGGACCAAAATTATAATTAGGCCTTTAACTTATTATTAAGAAATTCATATTTTCAAAAAAAATTATTTTTATTTGACTTTTTTCTTGACAGAATTGATCCCAAGAAAAATAAACTCATAGCTATAATTCATTAAGAGAAATGGTAAATCTACCAATCCGTTCCCTTAAGATGAAGCTAGTAGGATTTTTTTTCTTTTTTAAATTTTCTTCCCTTATGCACAAAAAAAAAAAATTATGAGCATATGATTCAAGTTTTTAATTAGTTCAATTACTTCAGACTTTTAAACCAAATAAGAAAAACATCAATGATGCCAGATAAATGCTCCACCAATGTGACTCGCATGTAGAATTCCTTTCTTGTATCATAACAAGTGTAATACTTTTAAAAGTTCAAGAATTTTTCCAACTGTGATGTTGGCATTTGAAAAAGTGGCACTTTGCCTTTGAGACAAGAAACAAAAAATACTTGTCTAAATACTTTCCTCCCAATATACTTTGCTTCTATTCCAATTAAAGTACTAATGTAAGACTAAGTACAAGAAATATATTTGTGAATTATTAACAAAGTAGTAAACAATATATATATATATATAGAGAGAGAGGGAGAGAGAGAGAGAGAGAGAGAGAGAGAGAGATCACATCCAACACTACATCATATAAAACACTTTGATTGTAGTGATTCTTTTAATATAGAATATCAACAAACAGCAAGTGAGCCCTCCTCTTTTATTGAGTAACGCAGCAATTTTGGTTTGCCCTCAACTCTTCATTGTATAGCATATATGTTCTGATGCCATTTCTATATCTTATTATATTTATTATATTACTTGTTGTTTACTCTTTAGTTTTAATGCAATTCTGACTAGTTTGACTGAAAAGGCCCATTCCACCTTTATTCAATAGCTACAAATTTCTTATATATCAATTTCTTATTCTTTAGCAATATAATATATCTTCCTCAGACATGAATATATGCATAATATAATGTGCTTGCTATCCTTTCGCGTTCATTTTTCGGGGTAGCATTACCCCAGCCAGTTGGCAGATGTGACTTACCTAGTGAATTTAGTGTTATTGCGAAGATTTAAAAAAATTAAGTCATTTAGTATTCTTTATAAAATATAAGAACAACACAATATAAAAAAAGTTATATTCATATTGCGTTTTTTAAAATGTTATGTTTTTTGGCATCTTTTTTTATATTGCATTGTTCTTGTATTTTATACAAATTGTTTGTTCTAACACATACATGTGATGTTTGGTACAAGAACTTTTTTAGTTTCTTGGGAATCTAAACTTAGGAAATAAAGTTTCCTATGTTTAGTACAAGTTTTTAAAAAAACATTCCGAGAAAAGTAGGATTCCCAGAAATAGTTTTTAATCAAGTTTCCCAACAAAAACATTCTCATAAGGGATGTGAGAATCTTGGGTTCCCATACCATACATAGGAAAGTTTTTTAGACATAAAAAGTTAAATATACCCTTCATTAATGACATAATCATAATAATGTCAAAATTATTTTATTTTTGTTTATACCTTATTCTATATTTTATTTTTGCAAGTTTCTAGTGCTACTTTTTACTTATTCTTAATTTTAAATAAGGAATCATTTTAAATAGATATTCATTAATTATAAGAAGCAATTAATTATTTTATGACTTAAAATAGATAGGGGTATTTTTGGAAAAAAATGCTAAGATTCCCAAGAAAGTTGTATTAGAACAAACATGTGTTAGAAAATTCATAGGAAATATTGTTTAACATTCCCAAGAATATTTAAAGCCAACCAAACACATTTGTAACATCCCGGAAAATCATCATTCTTAAGAAACATGATTCTCAAGAATGTAAAAAGAATTCGTCTATCAAATGCCTATGAGTAACTCAATTTTTTGAGATTTTCACAATGATACAAAATTCAATGGGAATTAATTAACTTGTGCTTAGTGGGCAAGCATCATAACATCTGCTATTAATTAGCCTTGTATAATATTTGATCTTGAGTAATCACTATATTAACCTAAAAGAAAATTATTTTCTTGCTAATATAATTATTTATTGTCATTATACTTGTTCCCCTCCTCTTTGCTGCTTTTTATGTTTCTTTTCTCTCTCTTCACAAGTCTTTTCTCACTTCTGCTTTAGTTTCTTGTGCGTTGTACGAGTTTATACTCAACCTTGAATATTGAGTACATTTATAGGATGATTGTTTTATTAGAGCCTATGAGAGCCTATGAGAAAGGTATTATGGCATGTAGCTCAAACTTGATGCTACCTATTTAATTAGTTAATCATGTCAAAATGTGCGATAGTTTATTAGAGGTTGATCCGATTCTACTTATCTAACCCATGTCAAAATGTTAAACAAAATATATATCAACCCATTTTACCTATCAATCCATAGGTTCACAATCTCAAAAATTCAAAAAATTACACAATATAAGATCTAGATATCAATTCGTTGATCCACTTTATTAAAAAATAAATAAAAAAGGTAACAACTCTAGCAATTATATGCTGAAAATAGTCAATAACATAAGAAAAATCAACACTTACATAATAAATTCATTAAAATAATATGAAAAAGCTCAAATGGTTACACTATACAAGTCACAGTATTATAAATAACACAAGCTCCACAACTTTTCTAGACTATTGGCAATATTCAATCATTTAAGTTTTAATGGGTACCATAACTTTAACTAATTACCAAAAAAACAAAACCATAACTTTAACTAATACAAATTAAACTTCGAGTCAAGGTCATTGATAATATCAGAAAACACCACCACTAGCTTGTAGACGAAGATTCTACTAAAAAAATGGGGGAAAAAAAAAATAAAAGCTTTTTTTTTTTGGCTGATAAAATGAAAAGTTTATGACTTCTAGAACAGAGTCTCCCAATATGATCGCTACATTCCAAAAATAAACATGGGCCTTGAGGAGCTGAAAAATATTTGTTGTTTAGAGCCCAAAAAGATATTTGAAAAAATATGAAAACGGGCCAAATTTTTTAGCATTGGTCAAAAAATGCCTCGTTTTAAGTGGTAATATTCTGTTCAAGCATAAAAACGAATTGCTAGTATTATAAGAAGTTGATTATTTACTTATTTATTATTACTTAGTTGCCCAAACACAATGTATGTAACCAAAAAATAGATAGAACTAATTAAAAATTTTAATTGAGGATATAAAAATGTTGATTCGAATATGATAATTTAACTTTTTTAAAAGATTTATCGATTAATTATATCATGTGGACTTGTGTATTATAAAAAGTTTATTATATTGCATTAATGTTTTTTCAATTATTTTATACTCATTAGATATTAGTTAATAAACATATTTTTGTTATTAGGCTGAATGAAGAGATAAGTTATCTCCTATCACAGTATTATTATTACAAATTGACATTTTTTATGCCCTTTATTCGCCAATAATTATTTTTCCTTGAAACAAAAGGTGTTTACTTTATCTCTCATACTTTTTGGACAAAGAGAAACCAAAATAATAAAAAAAAGAATATTCAAAACAGACACGGAAAAGAAAAAGAGATGAGGCAGCTTTAATAGCAGCCGAGAATGAAGAAACTGTAGCTCCACCAGAGGGGAACATTTCCGAGAACAATGAGAGCGTGCAAGAACATGAAGTTAACAAAGATTATAATTCGCTATTTATGCATATTAGTTAGTGTCGTTGCCTGAGTTAGAGGTCGGCAACCTACAAAAGAGGGACGGTCAGGGGAGGCCGGAGCTGGAGCTCCGACGCTACTTCCGACGCTCAAGTTAGGAAGATCGGGGAAGAGAAAACCAGAGAGAAAAAAAAGGGTGCGAGAGGCCTCCTCTTATGTGTGTCCTAAAGAGATTGTTTACCTTAGCAGGGGTACTATGGTCTTTTGACTGTAGCAATAAGTAATGAATTTATTGAGTATTAACTCTTACCCCCCCCCCCCCCCCCCCNAAGTCCAATGACTTGAGGGAGTCAAGGCATTGAGACTGAAGTTTAAGTCATGCAAAGTGAGAATATTTGGCTTTTGAAGCCCTGTTAGGCAAGCAGATATAAAACTTTTGAGTATGCAATGTCATGCAATTAGAATGCATTTGGAATAAGTGTGCACTAGAGGTTGCACCCTTTGAGTGAGAATTTGTCATGCTATATCACTTTGTATTAGATTTGTTGGTATTTAAAATAATCGTGCATCAAATTATCCGAACTGCAGCTAATAAAATATTGAGTTCAAACTCTTAACGTGACAACATGCAATTTCTAGCATTGAAAGAAATTCTTTAATAGGTAAAAGAACTTGCATGATCGTAATGAATAATATAATAATAAAGCATTATGGAATTGCATCATTAGATCAGGTTTTAGAGAATTTTCTCTGTTGTTTCATGGCTCTTTAGTCCTAAGCTATGTGTTTTCAACTTCTTAGCTCCTTGCGTCTCATCTATTTCAAGCTTTGTTTCCCCTAAATCTTAATAAAAGAGATCATATGCTCTTCATTTGTACATAAATTCTATAGGCAACAAGTTCTGTTTAATAATTGGTGTAGCATGTGAAGTCTAGCACATGAAGTTACATGAGTATACTCAGCAAACCAAAGTTTAAGTCAAGAGTTGTATGCAAGAGCTGGATGAATATATTACATGCAAATAATGCATCCACTTCGCTAATTGCAAATTAGCAACTAGTATAAAAAATTTAGGGGATGCAAGCAATACAAATATAGCTCCATTCAGGCTACTAGGTACTTTTTATCTGTAAAGAGGTCAATTTGAGGTTGGCTCGGTAGAAGCCTCGACCAGAAAATGATATGTTAGAGAAAGTGATGGGTGTTAAATACACACTGTTGTACATGGCAAGTAGTATATTAGAAACATGTATTATGATTGTATGCTCACTAAGAGTCATATGAGATCAGACCTTCCATGTAAAGACAACTATGCTTTTATGCATTCAGATAATTGCACCTATATGCATTTCAAGAATTTATAGCATCCATGCAAACAAATATAGTGTCCGAGCATATATTTTTTGTTTTTTGCATCATTTCCCAATTTAGCATCTCATGTAAAATGGAAAATGTAAAGTCATCGCTTACAGTAGCAAGTAGTATGCATTTAGAATACATGGACCCGAGGTAGTTTGTGTGAGGTCTTTGATGCTTCAGCTCGGTATTTGCACTCATAGTTGATGTTGCAGCCGGCATGGACGACATTGGTCCTTGAGCTCGTTTTAGAGCTTTGAAGGACATTGGTCCTGCTTGGGTTTGCACTCACTATGGAGGTTACAAACCAAGGTCAGTTTGCACTCACTTGGTTTGTACTCGCGATAGAGGTTACAAACCAAGTTAGTTTGTGTGAGGTCTTTGATGCTTCAGCTCGGTATTTGCACTCAGTTGATGTTGCAGCCGGCATGGACGACATTGGTCCTTGAGCTCGTTTTAGAGCTTTGAAGGACATTGGTCCTGCTTGGGTTTGCACTCACTATGGAGGTTACAAACCAAGGTCAATTTGCACTCACTTGGTTTGTACTCGCGATAGAGGTTACAAACCAAGGTTGATTTGCACTCGCGATGGAGGTTACAGACCAAGGTCGGTTTACACTCATTCGGTTTGTACTCGCGATGGAGGTTACAGACCAAGGTCGGTTTGCACTCGCGATAGAGGTTGCAAACAAAGACCGGTTTGCACTCACAGTGGAGATTGCAAATAGAGATCGGTTGTTTTGACTTCTACAATTCTTTGGGTGGAGTTCTCTTCTAGATTTTCCTCAAAATTCAAGAGAAGGTGAAGTGCACTAGCTCATGATATATATCAAAATTTGACAGTTGATGGTTATGAACTTTACCAACCCAAGACAGATAAAAATATGCCGAGCTTGCTGGTATTGAATAATCAAATAATAAGAATATGTAAGTGTACATTAAGAATACTTGAAGTTAGGCAGGTTTGTTTGCACATTTAAACATTGAATGCCAAGTGGGGTAATGTTGCCCTTAAGGAGCTTTCTTTACCGGGTTCTCAGTCTTTCCCAGCTTTTGACTTAGAAGTGGCTTCAACTCTGTTTTAAAGTTGGGCTTTATTAACTAATTAGACTTCAGTGCTTATGAAGGGTCTTGGTCTTTGTTTGTTCATCCAGTCCTTGAGGTCAAATGGGGAGGTCAGCCTCTACCCTCTCTAGCTGGATTGTTTTGACATTGTTGATGACCTTAGAGACCGGAGGTCGGGTGAATTGCTTCACCTCTTTGGGTAGGATTGTTTTGCCCTGATGACCTTGGAGATCGGAGGTTGGGTGGATTGCTCTTCCACATTGATGACCTCAGAGATCGAAGGTCGGGTGGATTGCTCTTCCACATTTTCCTCAGAAATTCAAAGAGAGTAAATTGTGTAAACACATGATATATCATAAAAATTTGCTAGCTGTCGTGGCTATTCGACAAACATTCAAAACAGAGCATTTATATTAGTGTGCATAGCCACTATACTATTTTTCATGCTCCATAAAGATATTTGTAGTTGTTGCTACTAATTTTCCTATTATCTTGTGTAGCATTTGCTATTAGATATATAAATACATATGACAGTCATATAAACATTAAGCATGGAGACGAACATGTGTCTCACGCAGTCATGATCTTGAGAGTATAAACTCTTGAGTTATACATCAGCGATGAGAAATTCCATAAAACTTAAGCATGGAGACGAACATGTGTCTCACGCAGTCATGATCTTGAGATTATAAACTCTTGAGTTATACATCAGCGATGAGAAATTCCATAAAACATAGGCGGGTTCAGCTCTTATGCTCTACCAAAAAATAATTTAAATGACATGTTTAGCTTCTATAAACTAGATTTTATGCTCTGAGCTGAAGCTCCAAATACAAATGCAAGGAAACTGCAGTCATCTGCATCTCTGTGTTTTCACCCCTAGCATAGTTTCGATTAAATATAGCTGTTCACAGCTAGCATTCTTGGTTCCATCCAAGAGTTGCATGTGTAATGCACATGAAGTGACTAGCTCATAATTTGGCCATACAAATTTCCTAAGCATGTTGCAGCATAAATAATATGAGATGCTCTGCAAGAGATAGCTGGATGGATGACAATTTAAATGATAGGTCTTCCTTTAAAGCCAGATTTTATGCTACGAGCTCAAGCTTAAGTTTTGCACGCAAGTAAACTTACAGTCATAAGCATGTGCCGAATATCCCAATGCCCTTAGCTCAAGCAAATCAAATTTAAAATCTGGAAGAATACTGGAGAATAATATCATGTATATGTCTATACCATTCCAATGATAACACTAAAGCTGATACAATGGAATGGCACATTGCAATATGCCCCAAAAGCTAATAGAATACCTCTTTAGAGGTAGATAAAGGCCAGCAATGTCTCTCCGCTAGTAGCATTAGCATATATAAAGCAGTTTATTTGGTTGCGATCTAGCAGCATACATGCTTTAGGTGCAATACAATGAACTAAATATACCATATGCAGATACGGAAATTAGCAGTGTTCATATAGTAAGCTGGGCTTGTCTCTTTGCCAACCTCGTGTGTATCAAATTAAAGAGCAAATGCATCAAATGGAAAAAAGTTGAGATATATGGAAATGAATGCAATAGTAGAAAATTGCTCCAAAACCAAAGTGAAATTAACCATCAGCATATCATACTATGGGTCCAACCTCAAATTTGGCTTGCAAGAAAGTTGTTGTCATATGCATGTGTTGCTCAAAATGATAAAATGAGCTGCTATCACTTTGCAAGAGATATGAAAATTAATAACAGGTGCACTGGCTTCCGCAATTATATGCATGCTGTAGTATGCTCAAGGCATTTACAAATTTTTCTAAACAAGAAGGAAAGCCAATAATGTGGAGTTCAAGTATTTAGAAATATAGAACTTGCTGGTTGGATAATCTTGAAATGGCACAATGATAATATGCATGACACATACCTCTGGAACTATTTGTTCCCCACATGCAGGTAAGTATGTTTCAACTTGGAAAATCTAAATCACATGCGAAATATGCAAATAGCATGCCTTGCATTTTTTATGCAGCAATGGATCNTCCAAATACAAATGCAAGGAAACTGCAGTCATCTGCATCTCTGTGTTTTCACCCCTAGCATAGTTTCGATTAAATATAGCTGTGAACAGCTAGCATTCTTGGTTCCATCCAAGAGTTGCATGTGTAATGCACATGAAGTGACTAGCTCATAATTTGGCCATACAAATTTTCTAAGCATGTTGCAGCATAAATAATATGAGATGCCCTGCAAGAGATAGCTGGATGGATGACAATTTAAATGATAGGTCTTCCTTTAAAGCCAGATTTTATGCTACGAGCTCAAGCTTAAGTTTTGCACGCAAGTAAACTTACAGTCATAAGCATGTGCCGAATATCCCAATGCCCTTAGCTCAAGCAAATCAAATTTAAAATCTGGAAGAATACTGGAGAATAATATCATGTATATGTCTATACCATTCCAATGATAACACTAAAGCTGATACAATGGAATGGCACATTGCAATATGCCCCAAAAGCTAATAGAATACCTCTTTAGAGGTAGATAAAGGCCAGCAATGTCTCTCCGCTAGTAGCATTAGCATATATAAAGCAGTTTATTTGGTTGCGATCTAGCAGCATACATGCTTTAGGTGCAATACAATGAACTAAATATACCATATGCAGATACGGAAATTAGCAGTGTTCATATAGTAAGCTGGGCTTGTCTCTTTGCCAACCTTGTGTGTATCAAATTAAAGAGCAAATGCATCAAATGGAAAAAAGTTGAGATATATGGAAATGAATGCAATAGTAGAAAATTGCTCCAAAACCAAAGTGAAATTAACCATCAGCATATCATACTATGGGTCCAACCTCAAATTTGGCTTGCAAGAAAGTTGTTGTCATATGCATGTGTTGCTCAAAATGATAAAATGAGCTGCTATCACTTTGCAAGAGATATGAAAATTAATAACAGGTGCACTGGCTTCTGCAATTATATGCATGCTGTAGTATGCTCAAGGCATTTACAAATTTTTCTAAACAAGAAGGAAAGCCAATAATGTGGAGTTCAAGTATTTAGAAATATAGAACTTGCTGGTTGGATAATCTTGAAATGGCACAATGATAATATGCATGACACATACCTCTGTAACTATTTGTTCCCCACATGCAGGTAAGTATGTTTCAACTTGGAAAATCTAAATCACATGCAAAATATGCAAATAGCATGCCTTGCATTTTTTATGCAGCAATGGATCAAAGAGTATGATCCAACATCTAGAATTAGAGGTCTCTCCAGAATTGTCTTAGAAATTAAAAGCATATATCTATTTTAAAGAAAACTTTTGATGCTTTGATTTAACAAACATGGCCCAAAAGAATAGCCTAAACATTGGCAAAAGTAATTCTTGCAAGTTGCAACCACTTGAAAATTCTCTTTCCACTTTCTAGAGGTCAAGCTATATCTTTTGGAAACAAGAATATGCTAACAGATCCAAAAAGTGACTTGTGGCCTTCAAGAATTGACTTAATTGACAGAATATCTCCTTCAATCCCTTTGAAGATTTGCCCTATAGATTGTGATCATTCATCACTTATGCTTCATATCTCTTTGTGTTTTCAAGAAGATCTGATTGCCAATTCAGCTTAGAAAATAAATGCCACAAGATTGGCTAGTTTTTTTTTTTTTTTTTTTTTTTTTTTTTTTTTTTTTTTTTTTTTTTTTTTTTTTTTTTTTTTTTTTTTTTTTTTCAGAGATAATAGATTGTCAATTGAATGGCACACATATATCACGTACCACAATTTGATCAAAGCATGAGATCTCTCTATAACTACAACTCACATAATTATGGTCAAAAGACACGCATACCATGGAGCTGCTGTAAAATCTAACTATAAGGATTTCTTCTTATTCATGTTAGAACAATATATTCTGTTTTCTAGGAAGATTATGGGTATAGGTTAGACAGTGTACTGGTACATTAATTCTTATAAAATTCAACAAGAGAGCAAAGCATTATAAGATTCAAAACTGTACCAGTAAGTCTATATCATTTTCATCCAATGACAGGTAAAATTGTTAGGGAAATCTGGGGTCACAAAACTTTAAAATGAAGTGACAGCATATGATGATTTGCACTAGAGAGGCAGCAATTTGTAAAGAAACTTGCTACAAGAAAAGAACTAGGAAGAAGTTTCCAACACATATAATCTTGAATATCCATGCCAATGGTGCTATTTAAGGAACCCCTTTAGTCAAACCTTGCTTTTCTTTTGTTGAGCGGGGGGTTGCCAATATCAAATCGAGAGTTGAGCAAATTTAATGTACTTAGAATATCTTCTACAAGACAATGGGGTTTCAAGTATCCAAAACTCAATTGATAAAAATATTCTTCGCCAGTAACTGACTTTTAAGAAACTAGCTGCCTAACATTAGTTGATGAAGGCATGACATTGCATAAGTGTGGTGAGGCTTATGTGTTATTAATCTTTCTTCTCCATGCTTTTCTGATGAATGACTAAAATGATGCTGCAGGATAGTAACTTGGGCATTTAAAACCTACAAACAGAGTGCAAGCTTATGCACCTAGGACTTTTATCAAACACCTTGGAGGAAAATTTTCAAAGTGAAAGCAACGTGTGTGTAAGTTGTTGCAGAAACCAATTTGGGTATTTCAGATCCATAATTTCTAGCCATAGCCAGAGGCATATAGATTAAGAGATGGTCAAGTTATTACCTCTTGTAGAGAGCCAGGAGACAAATTGTTTGATAAAATTAACAGTCTAATCCTCGAGTGCAAGATAGGTGTGGCTGTTCACTCACCAGCATACTGTGAGTCATATTTTTACCTTCACGAGCTTGCTCTTCTCATGGAGTGTAGGAAGAAGGTGATTCTTATCTTCTGTGATGTTAAGCCTTCTTAATTGCGTTCGTCAATGATGGAAAATTATATGCCGAGGAGCTTAAGAGGTTCAAATGGGCTCTTCAAGAGGCCAAATACACCATGGGACTCATATTCAATTCCTCTAAAGGGAACCTTTCGGAGGTTAGGTAATCTAAGGATTTATGTGGAAGTGATTTTGGAGGCTATTTGTCGAAACTTTTAGATAATCCCTCAACGAAATTTCTGGGGTATTATACTAGCAGAGGTTGATGGGCTCTTTGTAGTAGAGCTGCAAACAAAATTGGTTGGGGCCTTCAATTCCGAGTGAAACAGGACTCATAGCTAGCATGTGTTGCAGTGGTTTTTCTTGATTTTGCCGAGAGAAAAGCTCGGGCTTTTGTGCGGCGAAACAAGGGGATCAAGCCTTGTTCCCACATACGGCGCCAAATGTCGTTGCCTGAGTCAGAGGTCGGCAACCTGCAAAAGAGAAAGGGACGGTTAGGGGAGGCCGGAGCCGTAGCTCTGATGCCACCTCTGATGCTCAAGTTAGGAAGATTGGGGAAGAGAAAACCAGAGAGAAAGAAAAGGGCGTGAGAGGCTTCCTCTTGTCCTAAAGAGATTATGTAGGAGATTGTTTAGCTTAGCAGGGGTACTATAGTCTTTTGACTGTAGCAATAGGTAAAAAATTTATTGAGTATTAATAGTTAAGAAAAGGCCAGTGTGACATTGGGAACTTGGATGTCGTTGACATTAAAGTGAAGAAGACCCTCTTTGAAAACACTGCTCTGTGCATTGCAGCTAGAAAAAATATCAATGGATTGGTAAAGAAGATAGCTGAATGTCTCAGAAAAGAGTGGTTCCACTTCGAAAACTCAAACGAAGAAAATGCAACTCATCTTGCTGCTAGGGCCAGGCAAATTTATACACTGCGAATGCTGTTGGCAGTTTATGTTCAGTATTTGCATGATGAGAAGCTAGATGAGAAACTTATAGATACTAGATTCTCGGCCCATTGCACTTAGGCCCACTTAGCCAAAGGCCTACATCATCAGAATTTTGTATATGTCCATCATATCCCTTACCATCATCTATAAATAGCTTCCAGCAACAGGTCTAAAGGGCTTTTCTTTTCCTAAACATTATTACACTCTTTAGCTCGGACTGAACTAACTTAAGCTTCGGAACTCGGGTCTCAACACCTGACCTTTAGCTCACTTGTTACTGTGCAGTTTACACTCCCAACCACCATTTTCCACCTTTCGACCTTCAACTCAGATAAGGCATCATCATTTAGCACCATCTATGGGAATTTCTTTTTTCTCCCAGGAAACAAATCTTATTGTACGATCCTGTTTTGAACACCATGGCCCCTCCAGTCAGCATGGAAACCTCCATACTATCCAAGAAAACCTTCATACGATCTTGTTTTGAACACCCACAAGACCCACACTCCAACCTAGCATTGTTCGAAGACAACCACCACCCCCACCTCACCAAACAGCTCATAGTCCGAAAGTTTCCCAGGAAATCCCTATTCAGGAAAATCAACAAAGTGCCACCCTTAGCTTCTTGCTCCAAGAAATCCAAACCCTCAAACAAGAGAGAAATACAAACAGAGCTAAGATCACCAAGCTGAGAAGTTGCCAGCAATTCGGTGAGCCCTCAATTGATACCTAACATGAGAGCCCACTCCTCCGAGCAGTTCCATCTCTAGTCAGATGCCTGAAAGGCTAAACTGTAGAGGAAACCGCTGAAAGCCAACCCTTATTCTACACATGCACTCGAGGACTATCCCACACATTTATTTCCAACCAGACCTCGCCCTCAAGCATAGAAAGACAAAAACGAGTTGCCAAACACCCTTTTCACCCAATTAGTGATTGAAGGGAACGTGTACAAGGCTAAGACTTTTCTTTCACTTTTACATCAGCTACTAGTGCCTATTTATAGGCTTATAACTGACTTGCACAAGTCGGTTTCTTTCTCTTCTAGTTTCTAGTTTCTTCTTTAGTTTTTTGATAGATGTACTACTAGAATTTTCTGTTCTTTTCTTCAGAAGGTTGGCTGGAGTTGTAGAATTTTCCAATAGGTACTACCCTTAGTCAGTGATGAAGCTTGGAGGAGTTTTTGGTGAAGACTAGAAAGGTGTGCTACTTTTAACATTCCTCCTTAGCACACTTTTATGTTACTTCGAGCATGCCTCGTAGCAATTTGAATTTTGCTCTTGGTAGTGACTTAGTGAAAATGTCAGCTAGCTGCTCCTCCGTCCTACAATATTCGAGTTTTATTTTCTTCTCTAATATTTCTTCTCTTATGAAGTGATATTTGATCACGATATGTTTTGTTTTGCTGTGATAGACTAGATTTTTCGTAAATTTTAGTAGCATCTTCTTTTCGTTCTCCCATGTCTTCGAAGATTTTTCTAAGCCAAATAGCTTGATTGGTAGTGCTTGCTGCTATGATATACTGAGCTTCGGCAAATGATTGTGCTATTGTCTCTTGCTTTTTTGGATATCGAAGAGAATATTCATGTTCCAAGTAAGAATGCATATCCCGAGGTGCTCTTCATGTCTTCAACTAAGCCAATCACTGCCTATATATCCAAGTAGTCTTGCATCATTAGCATGCTTGTATTGTATGCCAAAATTTTTCGTACCTCGCAGGTATTTTAGAATTCTTTTTGCAGCTCTATAATGCTTCTCACTCAGACTTTGCATGAATCTTGACAGTAGACTCGTTGCATACATGATGTCTGGTCTTGTGGTTGTTAGATACAGAAGGCTTCCGATGAGGCTTATGTATCGCGAAGTGTCAGCTTTTTAAAATCCATCTTCTTTTTATAGTTTCTCATTGTTCACCAGCAAAGTAGCAGCTGCCTTGCAATTAAGCATTTTGAACTTCTTCAAAAGATTATTTGTATACTTCTTTTGTGAGATGAATATCCCGTCTTCTTCTTATGCATCTCAATGCCAAGGAAGTAATGCATCAAACCTAAGTCAGTCGTCTTGAACGTCTTCAACATGTTGTCTTTGAATTCTTTTCTATCATCTTCTCATTGTTTCTTGTGCATATGAGATCATCTACATACAGAGAAACTATGAGAGTATTGGAATTACCTTAGGACTTGATGTAGAGTGTTGGCTCACTTTTGCTCCTCCTAAATTCTCGATCCATGAAGTATTTGTCAATTCGGCTATACCAGCCTCACAAGCTACCCTCACAAGCTGAATTCTCGATCATCTTCTCTTGAGATGAAAGATGATGACAACCTCACAAGCTGCCCTCCATTTTTAGTCCCAAATTACATGGCTCCAACACTTTGTGCCAAAGCCAAAGTACATGCTAGTAGTAATCCAAGAGAAAGGTTTCCTACTCCTGCCAATGAAGAAACAGAGTATGAACACTGAAATTTAGTTATAACATCTTGCTCTTCTACAAAATTTATGTTTTATTTTTATGTAATTGAGAGAAGGGTATGCTTTTGTTATACAATAGACATTTTGAACAATTAAAAATAAACTTGGCGTAATTATTTGAGATTTAAACTTTTATACTCAATATATTATTAACTTATAAGAATTATTTAATGAATTGGATATTTATGTTATAGAAATTATTTAATGAAAATAATATTTTTAAATGGTATATTTTGATTTTTAAGAAATATTACCTAGGAATTTAC
>QAOA01007381.1:8770-72582 GCA_003255065.1 Cercis canadensis | reverse complement strand
TATGTGCATTGTTATGCCCATCGATTACAACTTGTATTGGTTGCTGTTTCTAGGGAGGTTATTCGAGTTCATCAGTTTTTGTCAAATTTGATTTTCATTGTTAATATCATGTGTTCATCTAGTAAACAACATGATGAGTTGCAAGTTGCTAAGTTAGATGAAATTGCACGGCTGCTTGAGATTGGTGGACTTGAAACTGGTAAAGGGGGAAATCAAATTGGCACTTTGAAATGGGCTGGAGATACTCATTAGGGCTCCCATTTTAACTCTATTTGTAGTATGATAAATATGTTTTCTACAACTTGTTCAATTCTTCAGAAGATTATTGTTGATGGGTCAACTTATTCTCAAAGAGGGGATGCTAATGCAGCTTATAATATTTTGATCTCATTTGAGTTTATATATATTCTACATTTGATGAAAGAGATCATGGGAATAACAAATATTCTTTGTCAAGCTTTGCAGGAACAATCTCAAGATATAGTTAATGCAATAAATTTAGTTCATACTACAAAAGTTTTCTCTCAAAAGTTGAGAGATGATGATTGGTAGGATTTGTTGAACAAAGTGACATTATTCTGTGAGCAACATGACATTGATGTTTCTGACTTTAATGCTCCTTTTATATTACAAAAGTTCTCACTCAAAAGTTGAGAGATGATGGTTGGCAGGATCTGTTGAACAAAGTGACATTATTTTGTAAGCAACATGACATTGATGTTTCTGACTTTAGTGCTCCTTTTATAGCACGACAAGGGCGCTCCCGTCACCAAAAAGATCATATCACAGTGAAACACTATTATAGAGTGGAAATATTTCTTGCTACAATAGATAAGCAATTGCTTGAGTTGAATAATAGGTTTAATGATAAAGCATTGGAGCTTTTGACACTTAGCTCTCATTTAGTTCCTAAAGATGCTTATAAAGCTTTCAACACTGATAATATTTGCACTCTTGTGGGAAAGTACTATTCTGATGATTTTACTGAGCAAGAGAAAATAATTTTGAGATCTCAACTTCAACACTTTATTGTTGATGCTTCCAATCATCCAAATTTAAAGAATCTATCAACTATACCTGAATTGTGTTGTGCTTTGGTAAGAACAGAGAAATTCAAGGTGTATTACTTGATTGATCAGTTGATTCGCCTTATTTTGACTCTTTCAGTTACTACAGCTACAACAGAATGCTCATTTTCAGCAATGAAAATAATCAAGACAAGGCTGCGTAATAAAATGGAAGATGATTTTCTTATAGATAATATAGTGATTTATATTGAAAGAGAAATAGCTGCAAGTTTTACTTTTGATTCTATTATTAATGATTTCAAGTCATTAAAAGAGAGGAGAGCAGCACTTTAAGTGGAGGTAATTTTTAGTTATTTCATTTAACATTATGTTTAATTAATTGTGTTTTCACATTTCTAAATTTTAATACATTAATATGTTACACAGTGAACTATCTTTTTTTGGTTTCATGGTATCTTTTGTGCATTTGCAATTGACATAACATCTACAACAAACCAAGGTTAGTATGTATTTTATCTTATGCAATACAACTGTTTATCTTTATGAAGAAATATTTTAGTATATGCTGTATTTTGTCTCTAAGTATGAATATTATAAAAGATGTATATCATTATAATTTTTTTTCTATTGATTACTAAGTATCTCTTTGCTCCCCAATAATTTTGTTCAAGATCCACCACTGGTTGAGACCAATCTCAAACTCAAATGGAAGTGATGGCATAAAATAATCAAATTATTCATCAAAGGAAATCTATTTTCTAACCAGAATGGAATTTGGGGAAGGATAAGAACATGAAGAAGAAAAGGCTTACTTAGTCAGCTTCTTTTTTTCAGGCCATGAATCAGTTTGGGACAGGGGCCGCACTTAAACAGTTAAACCCTTTCTCTTCTGGTACTGTTTTTCTTAAACCCAAACATGAAACAAACCCTTTATTTTTTGTTCTTTACTATTCCAAAATGGCAACCGAACCGGGTGGGTTGCAAATTGCAATGCGAACATTTTTCCTTTTAAGGTTTCGTAGTTGGTTTTATTGCCCCGCTCACTTAAACCCAGATAATAATGGGGCATACTAGTACTGTGCTACGTTGTGAGCTCTGCAACGAAACTGTACACATTTTTGCCCTAATCCTGCATAAGCTCTTATGGTTCGACCCGAACCCATTACTGCATCTCTTTTTTCCTTCAAATATTTCAAAATTTGTTTCATATTCAAACTTCAGATTTTGGGGTCAAAAGATGTTATGGTGCATAAACTTTTAAAATGACTAAAATATTTTTTAAATTATATAGTCTTATATTTATATATATGGTTATTATCTATAAAAATATATAAATTTATACAGAAAAGTCACATATATAATTCCAAAGTTATTTTGATAACTTCACAAGGGTAAGGCACCCATCTATATAGTTTCATCTTCTTATACCTCTGTCGTTTTCCCAATTTTTTTTTTTCTTTTGTTGAATTTTTTTCAAATTAATTAATAAATTTGGAGTAAAATATTTTCTCCCTCCCCATATTTATTCATAATAAACAGCACAACCATCCCCTTTACTTTCAAAACTTCTAAGGACTCTCCCCTAAAATTTAAAAAACCCTACAACTTAGTCTAAGAACCTTACCCTCATAATCATCATTCTCCTACTGTGACCACTGCTTCAGAATGTTACCACCATCACTCTCAGAATCCATAGTATCCTGCCCTTCATGTTGCCACCCTCGTTTCTGCAGACAAAAATTACTCTCCATTGCGAGACTTGGTTGTGGCAGTGGCAGTGCCAGGCGGGAGAGAAAGTGAAGAATCAATGACACTGGCAAGGGAGAGGGAGGAAAAGGGGGAGAAAAAATTTTCTATTGAAAATGGGTGATGTGGTATTATTTAAATCGTTGCTACATTTTTAATAAAAACAGATGGTCAAGATTTAATAAACATGACAATGTTATGTTAAGAGACAACATAACTATATCCAGATCCATCCATTGCTCATCTGCCTTGAGTTTCGGTAACTATGCTCATAACTAAATACAATTGTTCAAAATCTCACTCTTCAATTTAAAATGGAATAAGACATATTTATTCACTATAAAAAAGAATGAGACACATCTATTCATTTAAAATGAATAAACAGATCCCTTCACTTGAAGAGACACAATTCTTCATATACTTGAAGAGATACAACCCTTCATGGTTATTCACACAAACTAACACTTGAATATTTACAAACTAACTTCAATTTTTCCAACAATCTCCCCCCTTAGTTTCTAAATATCAAGTTGTCTCACACAATTTGTTTTTTCAAACTATTTGTTCAACAGGAAAAAGAAATTTCCAAGAAAATCCATGCAGAGAAAAAGACAAACATCACACAGTATTTTTTCATGAAATATGTGTTGAAAAATCATTTCAACAGAGGGGGAAGGTTTATAATAGTTTGTCCTCCTCCGCCAAATAACAATAGCTTCCATGTCTTCAACTGAACCATAACTTGTCCATGAAATCCAACCCTAGCTCTAGAAACTCCAGACAAAATCCTCTTCCTGACCCTCCTTAATCTGTTCCCAATCTTAACCTTCAACTTAGAAATTCTGGTTCTGAAGCATGGTGGTTTTTTACGAGATTCTGCTTGCTCCAACACCTTGTAGATCAAGAACTGTGCTCGTCGATGAATTCTCTCTTCTGGGTCTTCCTTATCCATCTTTGAGTAAGCATAGGCCCTCCTCTGCAGAGCCATTTTCTCCAAATACACCCTAACCCTAAATGACGCAGAGTAAGAGGCACACAGAGACAGAGGAAGAGAGAGATGTGGCTTGAGGGTGAGGTTACACAAGCTATGATTGTGTAGAAATTTAATTAATATTTTTATAGTGTATTTTGCAGAGTTGGTGCCTAAGAGTGGGAACACACAAAGAGGTCGTATGATGATGAAGCACATCATGTGCATTAATTTCAACAGAAAATAATGACAAATGATGTTTGTACATATGTTGTGTAGGTGTGAAAAATTTGTACTATACCCAAAAAAAAAAAGTTTGGTGAACTTAATTAAAGTTTAAGAGAGTTTTTTAAATTCAAATTGTACCATATGTGAGTTATTAAGTGTAATTTAGTTATGAGAACAGAAATAATCTACAATAAATTAAAAGTTCAACCTATAACACCTTTATATATATATATATATATATATATATATATATATATATATGTACAATATGCACATTTTAAAATATGTAAATTCACAAATCTTCAAATAACATTATTCAAAAATAAAGGAGGAGATGACAATCCTTGAACAAGCCTCACATGATTCATTGAAAAGCCACGCTTGAATAGAATCTGCCTTAGAAAACATGGGTCAATTTAATTATATATGATTGATTTCAAAGCCATTCCAATTCAAACTTGCATCACTTTTTTTAATTAATTTTATTTGGCCCCCAAATGTCAAATGTTTAGTTCCGCCACTACTCCAATCGTTTTCTTCATATTTTGGCTGCTGAAACCCGCATGAGGTGTGTCAAAGTCAAACTCTCCATTTTTGTTTAGTATGGGCGAATATCAAATGGAAGATTAGAAATATAGTTTTGGTTCTATTTGGAAAGTTACTACCAGAAAGTGACCGTATTACGTTAAGGTTTGACTGAGATATACAAATTCAGAAAAGAAAGAAAGTAATTTAGTTAGTTAAAAAAAAATTAGAGAAAATTATTGTTTGATTTTAAAAATTTGATAAAAAAACTTATTTTATTCCAAAGTTTGAGGACTTTCAATTTGATTCCTCTTATAAAATATAAAATATCTAAAATATTCTTTGATGCTATGTAATTATTATGTTAACATATGTAGTTATCTTTTAATGTTATATGATTATTCTGCCCACATATGTGATTATTCCAGTCTATACAATTTAATACCAATAACCCTATGAAAAATCTTAATCTAACCAAAATAAAAAAATAAAAAACTCATAAATGAGGCATAAAGAGAGCAAGTTTATGTTAGAAAAATATGGTGATCTCAGTCACTATGTGTGATTTAGTGGTGAAAAATTTAAGTTGTTTGGAGGAGATTACAGATTTGAGCCTTTGTGCCGTTATATAACAAAAAAAATGTGATCTTAAAAATATTATGGAAGACTATTCGTTGGGGATATATAACAGGGTCATATTAGTCTAATCTTGACCATTCATTTCCATTTAAACAAATATCAATGGTGTGCTAAGTGCCACGTCAACCATTCTTAATTAAAGTCTTTAATTTTTATTTTTATTTTTTTCCTTTTTCTCCCTCTCCCCATTGCAAAGCCCAATCAGTCTCTGAATCTCAACGGAAGACGAAGTGAGGCACCCAAAGCTTATGGGATTTTTTTAGGGGAAGGGACATTACAAACTACACCACATATATAGTGATATTCAGAGCATCCTAAATAACCTTATAATAATAGAAAAAGAATGAGGAAAAGAGAAAAAAAAAAATGGAAGCAAAGAGTATAGAGATAGACTTTTCTTTAAGTGGCTACATGTTTATTTAATTATATTGTCTCTACTTACCATATTTAAATATGTACCAATCTTTCTACATGTTTATTTTACTATATTGTTTCTACTTCACATATTTTAATACATATAAATCTATTTTGAGTAAAATATATTTTTCATCTTTGAATTATTTCTTAAATATCCCTTTATTCCTAAATTTATTTTTTGTGTAATTTTAATTCTTGAATAATCACATTATCCTCCAAATCAGTTCGTCATAGCACAAAAAATAATTATTTATAGAACTGATTTGGTGGGCATAGTAATTATTATTTGAGGACTAAAGTGACATCAAACATAAATGAATGACTAAATTAACATTTGAAAAATAACTCAATAACAAAAAAATATATTTAACTCATCTTTTTTTTGTATATACATTTCGTCACAATATAACATAGTCCACATCAACTAAGTCTATACATTTCATGGAACCGATACCATAATGATCACTATTTAAAACCTTGTTTGATAACATTAACTTAGCTTAGTATGCAAAATAATAGAACCCAATTTATAATATTGACATAAATCCATGAACAAAAAAGACAATGAAAAATCATATAGCAATTTTCCACATCCTCAACCTACCAGATTTCACCTTGAGACTAACCACAACCAACCAAATCCCCAATTGAAAAGGACACAACCTCAACAAAGCTAGAAGCTGAGAAAATTAAAATTAAAAGGATGTGATTCTTATCAAGGAGACTACTATATTTAAATAGTACTAGAACTAGCAATGAACTGATGAGATTGACAAAGAATAGAGTGAGCCTTGAGCATATTTGAATGAAACAGTGGCTATTTGCCAAGAGCTGGCCACTGGTAACAAGGCAGTCATTGTAGCGAAGGCGTTTAAAGATATTTGGGTTGACAAGGATCGCTGAGCTGAACCACCCACAACTTATGTGAATGTTGGAGATGCTGCAACCAGTGGCGCAAATGTTGCTGATCTCAACAGTATAAGTGGGGATACCACTTGGGAGTGACGATGTTGGACCTTGGCTAATTTTTATATCCTTCATACTACAACTTGCTTCACCACTGTTTTCCGCCATTGATATTCCTGCATGCAGAAAGATCAATATATAACACACAGTGATTACTATCCTACAATCACAAAAAATGGAGGATAGCACTACTCCTCAACCAGTTGAGTTGGTTATGGTAGGGACCCACCCAATGAATTTGGTGTTATTGCTTACTTCCTTATTTATGTGGATGATTTATTGCTCACTGGTAACTATGCTGGCTTTCTCTCACAATTTTGCAAGCAACTTGCCTCTCAGTTCTCACTTAAAGATCTCACCCCCCGCCCCCTCTTCTTCCCAACTTATTTTCTTGGGGTTAAATTCCTTCCTTAACTGAATGGGCTTTTCTTATCACAATAGAAATACATTCATGATCTCTTGAAAAAATCCACGATGTCTGGAGCTAAGGGAGCTTCCATGCCTATGTCAACCTCTGTTTCACTATGTCTTAATGATGGAACTCCCTCCACAAACCCTACTGAATACTGAAGCTTAGTGGGAGCTCTTCAATAAATTGGTTTTGCAGTCACAAATTGTCTCAATTTATGCACAAATCATCTGTCACCCATCTCACAACATTGAAGAGAATCATGTGCTATCTCAAAGCCACTGTCAACTTCGGTCTCCATCTCAATTGTCACTGCCCTCTCTAGCTCATTGCCTATTCGGATGCAGATTGGGCAAGGAACCCTAGTAACAGGACCTTTACTTATGCTCATCTCATCTTTATGGGTCCTATCATGACCTTCAAAGAAGCAAAAAAGTGTGACTCGCTCAAGCATAGAAGCTTAATACCGTTCGGTTGCATCTACCACTACAGAACTTGCTTGGCTAACCAACTTACTCAAGGAACTCGGCATTCAGCTCATAGAAACACCCATCATCTATTGTGATAACATTGGATTTACTTTGTGAAAATCCAGTCTTTCACTCCAGACTGAAACACTTTGCATTGGACTATCATTTTGTAATTAGAGAAAAGGTTCAAGCAAATCAATTATGGGTCTCTCATGTGCCAACAAAAGATCAACTTGCCGACATTATTATAAAACCCTTGGCTACTTCCATTTTTAGCAAACTCAAAGACAAGATTGGCGTTGTTGATGGGTCCGCCCTCTTGTGGGGGCATGATAGAGAGCATCACCCTTAACTCCTAAACTATCTAGGGTTTACTGTATAGAATTCAAAACTCAATATTATTACAAATATGTTACAATTTGTTACATAGAATTAGGGTTACTCCTTTACACTTCAGCTCTTGTATAAATACTTACATACAAAGAGCAATATACAATTTTTCCATTCCATTCATTTCTGTGGCTTCTACACTAGCATGCCCTATGTGGTTCTAATGAATCAACTGAGCCTAAAGAACCTGGTTTCTTTCCAAGGAAACTTTCAGCTGAGGCAAATTCTGGTTCATGTCTGAGGGAAACGAGCTCAACCAATGAAATAATCATTACATTATTAGATGCTCGATGAAAATCTTTGAGTAGAGATGCTTTGTACATATATTGACTGGTAAAGTATTGGTGTTTCTATGTTCTATATAAAGTAATTTTAATAATTTGAACCAACTTGCACAATAATTACAAATTTCAATAATAGTAAGGTTAAGGCTAAAGAGTGCAGAACCAAGTTTAGATGATAGCTCAATTTTGAGCAAAAATTGTTACCTTCGTATGATTCCATTCATAATATGATTACTCATGCACAGTTCTCATGGCAAGGCCTTTGTCTGTGTCCGGTTTCCTCCCTTCTCTATATATCTCTCGGCATGCGTTCTTTTTGTTAAAGAATAAGAAGTTCTTAAAATGGTTCTGGTTTATTTATTTGCTTCTGCTGGTTTTTTCATTTTAAAAAGTGAAAACAGTTCTCCGATAATTGGCTTTTCTCAGGTGTTTGGTGGCCTCTAAAAAACTATTTTGACTTATACTAGAAAACTTATTTTTTTTTAGACTTTTGCAATAACTTTAATTTCACGACATAAGTCTCACCGAAACCCCTCAATAAAAGCACATCAAAACCCCTCAATAGAAGCAGTGAAATCGCGCAACCCTTTTGAAGGAAATGTAGCATAGTAATTACCAAAAGAAAAACATGCATACCAAGGAAACGGAAGAACAGCCAGGTAATTACCCCTTTTTTGCGTGGCAGACTACATAAATTATATTTATATGCATAAAACTGAAATGAAAGAAAATAATTAAATTGTATTTGGAACTTTTAAAGAATTCAATCAAAATTATTATTTTATAATTTATTTTAAAACATTAGAACTCATTCCTATTAACATTTTCAATTGAACTCAATTCATGTTTATTAAATAAACTTCCAAATACTCGAGCTATGGTTTAGTCCATTCAGGGATGAGTATCAACAGGATTCTACTTTTTCTTTTCGTTTTTTTTTTTTTTTTCTGGAGAACTGGGAAAGGGAGAGAAAGAGAAGGAATTATCTGTATATAATATATACATGTGAGAAAATATATAGACTTGAATTTACAACATTCCCCATTGGAGTATATAGCACACAAACAACATCTTCTGCTGGCATCTCAGTAAAGTGTAAATAAATTTCGAATGAAAATGAAAAAAATAAGAATAAAAGATAAAATATATATAAAGAACAAAATAAGATTGCTAGGAAACTTGCAACGCTCTAACTCTTGCAGTCAGTTCCCTAACCTGGCTCCTCAGTCGCTCTGGATTGCAGAAGAAATTTACAAACACTTGCCTTTGGAGTCCAATTTCTTGTGAATGATGTTTCACAATCTGGGTGCAAAAATGCAAATTAAAATTCGAGTTAAGTAACAGCAATAAGATCTAGAATCTCACATTTAACCAATGTGGTAATTGTTTTGCAGGGCCCAAATGCCATGTCAAAAGAATTTGTAAACAGTTATTGTGGGGAAAAAAGAGAAGAGTTTCCACAATGTGATAAACTGCTGCTTGTATTTATTGAACTTCTTTTGCTTTCACTTTTCAGATTCAAGACCAAAGAAGACAGATTGTTTCTAGGCACTGTTGCAATAAAGTTACCATGCAACAGAGTTTCTAAAGAGAAAACCAACAGGTCCTTTGTTTCTAAATTCTAATCTATAAAAAAAAATTAAAAAAAAAAGGCTCCTGGAGTTTTTATGCATCAGATAAATGATTTTCTTATGCTTACGTCACTTCTTGTGCTTCACTGAGCATTCGATCTTTCTCAATGTCAAAGTCGTATGTAAAAGCTATTTCAAACTAGAGTAAACTGTAGTTCAAGTCCTTGAAAGATTCGGACTTTCACAAACTAGTCCTTAAAAGAATATTTATTACAAAATAGCCCTTCAATCATCAAGATTCTTAACAAATTGGTCCAAAAATTGATGATTGAAGGACTATTTTGTAATAAATGTTATGTGTGTTTGTTAGGAATCTTGATGATTGAAGGGTTATTTTGTATAAATGTTCTTTCAGGGACTAAATTGTGAAAATCTGAATATTTCAAGGACTCAAATGATAGTTTACTCTTCAAAATATCATGATTATCATCCCTCCACAACAAAAAGCAGAGAGATGAAAGGCATAGAGAAGGAAATAGTTTACATGTCTGTGTTCGAAACATTTTTCACCAGTTGGTTTGGTGCAAGAGAATAAAAGAATAATGGACTATGCTTGAACATAGAGAAAGAAATGTCATGAAAGAACAAATCTTGTAAATGCCTTAGGTTAATATGAACATAAATTCCAAGATTTAGAAGCATATTTTGACTAAAGTTTCAATATTTTTTTTTTATTAATATTTTATTTAAATAATTGATCTTAGTATGCTTCAACAAGTATTCTGCTTATTATTTCCCAACGTTCAACAGAATCATAAGCAATCCAATAAACCATATTACATCCTAGAAATCAATGACTCAGATTGTTGATTTGAAATTCTTAGGGTATAGTGAAGTCTTAACTGCAGCAAGCATTGCTGGTATAGACCCCACAGATTATGCAAGATCTTGTAGTGTGCAGAACAAATGCAATGGGACAGGATTTTATAGGATTAAAGATTACCTCATTCTTTTTCACATGCTCTAATGTCACCTCTTCCACAGCAGCAGAGAGCTTGGCATTGATCTTTTCCATGTCATCAAGCTCTTTCATCAAGGGCTAGAGAAAATTCAAATGGAACAGGACAATATCAAATCACAGTACAGATAAAACACCAAGAGCCAACTACCTTAAGCAGACAAACTTAGCTTGAATCAAACAAATAAGAAACCATTGTTTTTTTAATATATATATAAATATAAAACTAGATATGAGAAAAAAATTTATTATTTAGAAACCATAAACTGCACATAAATGTAGACCAGTTATTTCAATAACCTCCAGAGACAACTGTCGATTTACCAGTTACCGACTTACCACCATAAAAAGTAGTCTATCCCCTTAAAACTCTGACATATGAATTCCACCTTTAATTCTTCTCACTATAATGGATTTGACATATAGAATCAAATTGACAAGTTAGGTAAAAAATGTTTTCAAAAGAAATCCAAAGACCCTTCTTTAGTTATACGTTTGCAATTAAGAAAATTTATTAATTTTTGTATCATCAATAAATGGAGAGATTCAAATTCCAGACCTAAACATAGAAAGACACCTCTGGTTATATCATTTGATTATGCCTAAGATAATGAGTAATATGTTTCATCAAAATTTGGGTCCAGATGTTTAAAGTGAGCAAAAACCAACTCCTACATATGGGTACACTGTACAGCGCTTCTCGTCTTTGTTTAATTTGACATAAATGTAACAAGAACATACACAACCAAAAACAGGGAAGAACAATTGAAACAGGCTCCTCAAGACATGAAAGTAAGTCAGAGTATCATACCCGGGGGGTCAGTACTGGCTGTGCAGTTGTTGAAGATGCAAAGAGCAGTTGCTGCAGACTTTGAATGAGAGTGCACCTATAGATGTAAAAAAACAAAAAATGACATAAATGATTTCAAAAAATTCTATCTCTGTTCAAAAATTATTTAAATCAGGACTAAAAGGATACTCGAAACTTGACCAGTTTGAGAAAGCAAAAACATTTCTGTTATTAAAAACATGCTGCAACTGTCAATATGATTGCAAATACAAAATTATGGACATCAACATGAGAATTGAGATTTGACAATAATACTGTTGATAAAGAAATACTTAAAGCCTCAACAATGCTTCACAACTGAGCATCCAGAATAGTGATACGGTGGAAATCAACCCCAGGCTATCAGGATAAGTAGGAAGGATTACCTTAATCGTCAGTAACATAATTGGTTTATAATTTATGTGTGCATGTGTGTATCCAATTTTTGGTAAATCTATAACTTCATAAACTCTTAAATTCACAGCAGTATTATTGTCCATTGGTTTTCAAAATCAAATATATTATGAATTTATTTAACAGGAAAATATTAAATAAAATAAAATAAAAAATACATTTTAGCATCCAAAGGTGCACTGTTCCATGGAGACCTAAGAATTCATTATGACAGTACATACAAAAGGCTTCTCCATTGAATCTATGTCTGGAAATGTCAGCCAAAATATGATAACTTACAGCTCATTAATACATCTATTTCTGTCTTCTGGAAGAGAATTCTCAAGATCTGACTGAAGGGTCATCAAATCTGAGTGGAGAGCTGATATCTGCTGAACAATGCCTGGTGCTGATACATATGTTGATAATGCAGCTTGAGCATCTAAAAAATGGAAGAGTTGCAAAAATATTGATCAGAGAGTTCATTAGGAGGTTAAAAAGGCCATTCTAACTTGAATAAATTATATCGATTTGGTGAGAGCAAGTCCTTACTTGAATATACTTTTAGAAGATCTCTAATAGCATGCAGAAAATGATCACTGTCATGTACTCCCCCTTGTTCTTGAACATCTGATGCAGCTTGAATAAGTGCCATGCAACGACCCTGCAATGATTATGTAGCATCATTCAATTTAGGGAAGTGCAAAATGTATAGTCAGAGGTTCCAGAGCAATCTGTAACATGTTTTTTTTATTTTTAGGATAGATTCTGTGACATGATTTTGAAACTAGGGATAATAAGTATTGAAAGAAAATATAAGAAATGCCAATAGCAGAACCTACATATTCACTTAGTTTTAGGTCCAAACAATCCTAGATCTCGACTTAGTTTTAGGTCCGAAGAATCCTAGATGTTCAAAGATCATCCAAGAGGTCCACTAGAGGACAGTGTGTTGGCAGAGCATTTTATTTTTTGAATAGATTCTGTGACATGATTTTCAAACTAGGGAAGATAAGTATTTAAAGAGAATACAAGAAATTCCAATAGCAGAATCCACATCTTCACTTAGTTTTAGGTCCAAACAATTCTAGTTGTTCAGAGATCATCCAGAAGGTCTACTGGAATAGTGTGTTGGCAAAGGTGAAAACAGAGAATCGATGTATAAAACTTGTTAGAATATTAGCTGTAAATACTGTAGTTATTATAGCATATGTTTAGGCTTGTAATTAGCTTATGATTAGGCCCGTTATTGCTGTACAGTTAGTATAAATAATAGATGTGAGAAGCTAGTCTCACAACCTTTTCCACTATTCTCACATGGTATCAGAGCAATTTTAGTGAGAAAAACCTACCCACTCCCGCTGTGAATTTTTCCAGCGGCGTTTTTCCTCTCCCTGCTGTGTTCATACTCCAGCAGTGTTCTAAAACTAGGGTTTAGTGGCTGTGTCTCTATCCAGTCACCCTAGGACTCGATAATCCCAATTCTGACCCCGCAGTCAACCTCAGCACCCCCCGACCGGCCATTCCCCGGAGACCTGCCGTCATCCGCCTCCGCACGCGCCCACACGCGCCACTCCACTCTCTGCGCGTGAAACCCACGCGCCGCCAGTTTCTTCCGCGCGTGTCTACTCCAATCGCCGTGAAACTTTCCAGATCTGTCCTCCGGCGTATTTCCGACCTGTTCCTGCCCTTACTTTGGTGTTTTCTGACCTATACAGCATCATAACAGTTCTGCTCCTCTTTGTTAACGGTTAGTAACATAAGGAAACTTCTGGTCACCACTCATTCCTTACTTTTTCTTCTACTCCAACTATCTGTGCTGAGAAATTAACTGGTTCTGGCAACTATATGACTTGGTCAGCCTCTGTGGAGTTGTGGTTTTTAGGTCAGGGCCATGAGGAACACTTAATCAAACAAATTAAAGACATCCCTGAAAAAGATCAGCCTAAGTGGAAGTAGGCAGATGCTTATCTTTGTAATGTTCTTTGGCAATCTATTGATCGGGTTCTTGTTGGCCAATATAGACCTTATCGTACCTGTTATGAGGTTTGGCAGAAGGCCAAGAAACTCTACTCAAACGATATAAATCGTTTGTATAATGTTGTCTCTCAGATGAAAACTCCTAAGAAACAGGATCTGGATATGCAAACTTATCTGGGGCAGATCGAGACTCTTCAACAGGAATTTAATGAGATGATGCCATTCTCAACTGATGTCGCTCAACAAGAGGCACATCGTGGCAAATTCTTTATGGTCCTTGCACTTGCTGGTTTGCCTTCTGAATTGGATTCAGTCCGTAATCAAATTCTGGCCAACCCTGGGGTTCCTACTATGGACACGATATTTGAGCAGTTGATCCGTATTTCAGCACCTACAGGTACCTCTGTTTCGACTACCTCAGCTGATTCTACTATTCTAGCCTCTCAAGTGAACCATCGAGAGGATGGTAAGGGCGGCCGTGGTGATCAGCGAGCTCGAAAATAGAGATCGCCCCCGATGTACTCACTGCAATAAAATTGGCCATACAGTGGATCGCTGTTTTCTCCTTCATGGTCGACCTTCTAAGGTTGCTAATGTTGCACAGTATGGTTCCTCCTCTGGCACTCCATCTGGAACTGTATCCGTCTCTGCTGCTGATTACAATGAGTTCCTCAGATTCCAAGACAACCAGCGGTCCACCTCCATTGCCTCTATTGCTCAGCCTGGTAATCCTATTGCATGCATCTCTCAGTCCTCCTCTCTTGGACCTTAGGTTCTTGATTCTGGTGCTTCTGATCACTTGTCTGGTAACAAGAATTTATTTTCTCATATCACTTATTCTAATTCATTATCCACTGTTACCTTAGCTGATGGATCACACACTATAGTCAGAGGCATTGGTCAGGCCACACCCTTGCCCTCCCTATCTTTAAATTCTGTTCTCTTTGTACCTGGGTGTCCATTTAATTTGATTTCTGTTAGCAAATTAACTCAAACCCTCCCTTATTCTGTTACCTTTGTTGCTCATTCGGTTATTGTACAGGAGCGGAACACTGGGAGGATGATTGGAGTCGGACATGAGTCCCGTGGGCTATACTACCTCGCCCCACCACCATCTCCTGTGGCTTGTATTGCTGCTGATTCTCCTGAACTTTTTCATCGCCGTTTGGGACATCCTAGCTTACAGAAACTACAGAAGATGGTGCCGAGTCTCTCTAGTGTCTCTTCTTTAGAATGTGAGTCTTGTCAGTTAGGCAAACATGTTCGTAGTTCTTTTCCTAGTCGTGTCAATAAACGAGCCGAGTCTCCTTTTTCACTGGTTCATTCTGATGTATGGGGTCCTAGTCGTGTCAACTCAACTTTGGGTTTTCAATACTTTGTTACCTTTGTTGATGATTTTTCCCGATGTACTTGGTTATTTTTAATGAAAAATCGTTCAGAACTTTTCTCTATTTTCCAAACCTTTTGCTCAGAAATTAAAACTCAATTTGGAATCACCATTCGCACCTTCCGGAGTGATAATGCCCGAGAATATTTTTCTGCTCCATTTCAATCTTTTATGACTTCTCAGGGCATTCTCCATCACTCTTCTTGTGCTCATACTCCTCAACAAAATGGGGTGGCTGAGCGGAAAAATAGACACTTGATTGAGACTGCCCGTACTCTCCTCATTCATAATAATGTTCCGCTGCGTTTTTGGGGAGATGCGGTTATCACTGCATGTTATTTGATTAATCGCATGCCATCCTCTGTTTTACAAAATCAGGTGCCTCATTCTCTTTTGTTTCCCAATCAGCCACTCTACTCTCTTTCTCTTCGTGTCTTCGGTTGCACATGTTTTGTTCATGATCTCACTCCAGGTAAAGATAAGTTACATGCAAAATCCCTCAAATGTGTCTTTTTGGGTTATTCCCGTTTGCAAAAAGGTTACCGTTGTTTCTCTCCTGAACTCAAACGATATCTTGTTTCCCCGGATGTCACCTTCTTTGAGACAACCCCTTTCTTTCCTTCTTTAGGGCATCCTGATTGTTCTACTGTTACTCAGGATCTCCCCATTTCTTGCACTAGTCCTCTTCCACAGGTTGTTTCGTCCCATGACTCCACTGGTCATACAGAGGACTCGGCACCTCCTCTCCTCACCTACCATCGTCGGCCTCGACCTGACCCTGTTGAGGACCCTACCATTGTGCCACCTGTCACTGGGCCTGTTGAGCACCCACCCATCGTGCCACCCGTCCTTGAGCCTGTTGACAACCCTCCCACCAATGACCTCCCTGCTCCTGCCCCATTGGATTCATCTCTTGCTCCAGTCACTTCTCAGGTTCCGATCTCTGACTTGGACCGATCTATTGCTGACCGCAAAGGTATTCGTTCTACTCGCAATCCTTATCCCATTTATAATTTTGTGAGCTATCACCGTTTGTCTCCACAATATTCTGCTTTTGTGTCGTCTTTGTCTCCTGTTTCTATTCCTAAAAATGTAGGTGAAGCACTTTCTGACCCAGGCTGGCATAAGGCAATGATTGATGAGATGGCTGCTTTAGACTCTAATAGCACTTGGGATTTGGTGCCTCTACCACGTGGTAAATCCACTGTTGGTTGTCGTTGGGTTTATACAGTCAAAGTTGGCCCTGATGGCCAAATAGATCGTTTGAAAGCCCGGTTGGTTGCCAAGGGATACACCCAGATCTACGGACTTGATTATGGTGATACCTTCTCTCCAGTTGCCAAGATGACATCTGTTCGCCTCTTTCTCTCTATGGCTGCCATTCACCACTGGCCCCTTTATCAATTGGATATTAAAAATGCCTTTCTACATGGCGAATTGCAAGAGGAAGTTTATATGGAGCAACCTCCTGGATTTGTTGCTCAGGGGGAGTCTAGATTGGTGTGTCGACTTCGCCGATCTCTCTATGGACTTAAACAATCTCCACGGGCTTGGTTTGGGAGATTTAGTTCAGTTGTCCTACAGTTTGGTATGACTCGGAGTGAGGCTGATCATTCAGTCTTTTACTTTCACTCATCCCCTAACCGATGCATGTACTTGATTGTCTATGTGGATGACATTGTGATTACAGGGAATGATCAAGAAGGCATACAAAAACTCAAGCAACATCTATTCCAGCACTTTCAGACAAAAGATTTGGGCAAACTCAAGTATTTTCTGGGAATAGAAGTTGCTCAATCCCGAAAGGGTGTTACCATCTCACAGCGAAAATATGCCTTGGATATATTGAAAGAAACAGGTATGTCAAACTGCAAACCTGTGGAGACTCCAATGGATCCAAATGTCAAGCTCCTACCTGATCAGGGGGAGCCCTTATCAGATCCCAGTAGATATCGGAGACTTGTTGGGAAACTCAACTACCTTACAGTGACACGTCCTGATATTGCATTCCCTATGAGTGTACTTAGTCAATTTCTAAGTGCTCCGTGTGACAGTCATTGGGATGCAGTAGTTCGTATTTTAAAATACATCAAGAAGGCACCAGGTAAAGGCCTATTGTATGAAAGTAGGGGACATACTCAGGTGGTTGGATATTCAGATGCTGACTGGGCAGGCTGTCCATACGATAGACGCTCAACCACTGGATATTGTGTATTTGTTGGGGGCAATCTAGTGTCATGGAAGAGCAAGAAACAATCAGTTGTTGCTCTATCCACGGCTGAGGCAGAATACCGAGCCATGGCTAAAGCAACCTGTGAGCTCATATGGCTGAAACAGTTACTTCAGGAGTTAAAATTCATGAAGATTCAACAGATGAAACTAATATGCGATAACCAAGCAGCTCTCCACATTGCCTCCAATCCAGTCTTCCATGAAAGGACCAAACATATAGAGATTGACTGTCACTTTGTTAGACAGAAAATACTTTCAGGGGATATTGCTACTAGTTTTGTTAGATCAAATGACCAGCTAGCAGACATATTCACTAAGTCTCTCGGAGGCCCTCGGGTTAACTACATTTGTAACAAGCTTGGAACATATAATATGTATGCTCCAGCTTGAGGGGGAGTGTTAGAATATTAGCTGTAAATACTGTAGTTATTATAGCATATGTTTAGGCTTGTAATTAGCTTATGATTAGGCCCATGATTAGGCCCGTTATTGCTGTACAGTTACTATAAATAATAGATGTGAGAAGCTAGTCTCACAACCTTTTCCACTATTCTCACAAAACTAAAATCCAATATCATGGCATTCTAAAACCACTTTCCAACTATATTGATGTTAACTACGAACCAATATTTGTTGAGGTAGTAGTCTTAAGATCATCATGCATTCCAGATTTACCCAAGGGCCGAGTCAAAGAGCGCAGTTAGACAGGAAATGAAAAACATAAGAAAAAAGAACCACAATAAGAAACAGTGATACCATTACCACAAGAACATTACATGCCGCAAAAAAAATTAAAAAAGAATAAAAACTAGAAAACAGGAGTGAATTAAAAAGAAAAATACATGAATACATACCACCCGGCCCTCAGTTGCAGACAAGTATGCTTGTAGCTCAGACTCAGTAACTTTAAGCAATGAATATGCTCCAAGCATCTTCTTCTTTTCCAACTGACAGGCTATCTTTAAGAACTGATGCCTAGCAAGCTGATTGATGAGGTGGTTTATGAACTGCCAAAAAGAATTATGAGCGTTAATTACCCGAGACATGTATAAAACTTAAAAGGTTAGAGCTTGTTTAAAAAATGATATTACCAATGCAAATGATGATAGTTCCAGCTATTTGATTAATAATAATAAAACCCTTAGATAACCATATATGCATTGCCTTAGAAAGATAATTATCAAAGACAAGGAGAAATTTCAAGGATCATTGAAGTTATGACTGAAATGAAGTCATAATTTAGAATGGCCTACTGAATAAAAATAAATCTATCAAGGAAAGCCAATATTCCAATTAAAATATTTTGACTGACTATTGACAGTATTATTTCAATAAAAGAAAAAAAATTAAGAGAAAGAAGAGATACAAATTAGGGCAATCCTCATCAACAAAGAAACAAAAATCAAAATTCAGCAGATACAATCTCATCAATACTATTCATGTTAAGTAGGACACTTCTCTAGAAGATCAAAACCAAAAATATAATTTTAAGAAGAAATTGCTATATTTAGAATATTGGCTATGCAGCATGCCTGGTTTCAGATTGCCATAGAAGACTACGTACACTCAACCAAACTGACTTTGACCCTCAATAATTACTGCTAAGTAATTGCTGATAGATTAGGACAAAATCTCAAATCTGAGGCTATACACATGAATCTAATCAATATATCAACAGGATTAAATAGAAAGACACTTGCAATTAACAATAAGTGGCTAAGCTTACCGCTTTCTGCCGATTGATATAGTACTCTTGGCGCATGACCTTTAAATCATAATCACCTACACGGCAAGAACTTTTGAACTATACTAAATAAATATCTTTCCCATAGTTGATAGGGTCCAGAAAATACCTTGCAAAATGTATGTGTCTTGAAGTTGTGCAAGCTCCCAGCACAGATCTGGAATAGTCTATAAAGGATGTATAGTCACGAGGATAAGTGTAAACTTAACCAGAAACACAATCACAAAAAGATAGAATATTCGGAATCAATACAGTTGAGAATAAAATTTTGGATCCTCCAGTGACAGTATTTTGGTTTCATCTGATCATGTATTTTCTGTTAGGTCATTTTCTCAGTAACTTTATGAAGCACTTGGATTTTTTTTTTTTTAAAAAAAAAAAAAGCCATAAAGAATTACATAGTTTTATTAAAATCGAGTTTAAAATAAATATTTTTAAAGTATTTTCTCTAACAAAAAATGAATTCGTTCATGGACTCCATGCCTTTTAAAATGAGGTTGTCTTTGCTCATATTGGGCAACAAAAGAGGATAAGGTATCCTCCTATTAAAATAGTAAATAACAAAACAAAAGTAAAACTTAATATAAGAATAATCATAGAAATAAGAAAACATCCATAGGATAAATCCCTTCAGTCCTGTTACATATAGAACGAAGAAACCCTTTGCTGAAAAACAACTCCATCCCAAAAAAGTAGCACAGGAAAGAACTTGTGTTAAAAAGATCTTACATTACATTCTAGCACACTTGCAGCAAAAAAATCACATCACAACAGCCTTTCAATTCTCACTACTCAGAAAGCCCGTGTAAGAATTAATAAAACCTGTTCCATAATTTCTAAATCAATTATGCTAAAATATTCCAAAGATCATACTCCAAATGTACATGACAACCTAAAGTTAATTTTATTGGGTAAACCTAAATTTTTATGAGTTGTTACTTAGAAGAATGTTTTCAGATTTTAGCAGAATCTAACCAGTCAATTTATTCTAGAGATCTTCAGATCCAATCATTTCACTTCATTGTTAACTTTCCAATGGTGTAAGAATACCTGACCTTGCATCAAGTTTAGGTAAATGTTTGCAAGTTTTTCAAGTATAAACTTGTTTTACACATTAGTCAACTTCCACATAGCTTATAATTTTGAGAAGAAATTTCTAAACACCTACCTCCAGCAGAGAGAGACAGAAAGGTGCTTTGGTGATATATTTTTTTTTTTTCAACAGCAACCCAAGAAAAGCAAAAACTTCTAGTAAAATTTAAATATGATATGTCAATATTAGTTTTGGTCTAACAGGGGTTAGAGGAGGAATTATTTGTAGAATATAAATGTAAAACCAAAAATACTGTGCTAAAAGCTTCAGAATTGTACTACGTCTCAAAAAAAAAAAAAAAAAAATCAGAATAGCTCATGAGGGAACAAAGTGAACTTTGAAATGTGGAAGACTGCAGGTAGGTAACACATTTAATATCCCAGAGTACCATAGCTTAAAATGCTAAAGGTGCTCACCCAGGGGATACAGATCGATGGTTTTTATTGGAAATTATCAATGGAATAGCAGCTAGAAGGTGTAAGTCTTGGACAGAATATAACAAACCTCAGATAGCAGTTTCTCTTCATTGTGATAAAGATTTGAAAGTTCTCCCCCCAATTCAGAATGCTTTCTCCTGCACATTACACCACACATGATACAACTAAATAACATAACATATAATACTTTCTTAATAGAAAAAGAAATTTGATAAAAGTGAAGAAAGAAACAGTACAAAAAAAAAAATATTATCCTCCTTAGCTTTGATGAATTGTGATATTAGTATCAAGCAATTATCTCATTATGCAATGAAGATGACATTGATTCTATTTATGTCAGAGAGATTCTACTAAAGAAACTATGAGCACAGCACCAACGGGAGACTGTAAAAAGACCCTATACAAAAACAGATCTGGGGTCAACAAAGCATCTTTGCAAAGTCAAGCAGTACTCTTCTACTATGTAAAGAAAATATCAGCATAAAACAGCACACTTTGAGTGTTTTACCCTTCTTTCTGCTGCCTAGACTCTGAATGTAATCTATAAAAAATGGATCCTAGCATAGAGCACACATCCAAGAGTCACCAAACATCTCCACCACCCCAAAAGAGAGAGAGAGAGAGAGAGAGGAAAGAGGAGAACTCCATACTGATTCTTCTCCTGCATCTATATATATATATATATATATATCAATTTGCTAATAATGATCAAATAATGTCAACCTAAGAAGTCCAAAAACCATTTTGTTATAGCATACTCATCCACTTTTTCTTTTTTTGGTCTTTCTTTTCTATTCAAGTTCAAAATGGAAGAGAGTTATGAACGTTCCTAATGCATGCTGCATACACTCAAGGCATGGATCTTGAAAAATGATATAAGGGAAATTAGAAGTTATAAATCAGCAGCTAGGAAGCATGAAACTATAGAGAACATATTAGCATAAAAGCTACAAGTTCAGGCCAGTACCTAAGAGAATGAAGATCAAGATGAATGTGAGCTTCATCCGATGACACTTGTGATCTAAGTGTCACTAAAATAGCCTGCTGCTTGGCATTCTCAACTTGCGCCTCCACCCATTGTCTTTCACTTGTTCCAAATCTGTCATAATTTTGAAGAAACTAAAAACATTAACAGCCCCATGGAAGCTTAAAAACATGAGTCTGGTGTTCAGTTTAAATGAATCAAATAGCCTAAGCCATCTCTTAAAAAAGGTGGTTTCTATGCCTTAAGCAACCCCATGAAATGATATTAAAAAGTAATTGAAAAGGAGTAGAGGATTAAACATAAAGGTCATCATGTCAAACCTACCCCCCCCCCCCNCCCCCCCCCCCCCCCCCCAAAAAAAAGCCCAAACCCCAACTATAAATAGAAACACAAATCAAATTTTAAAAAAGGGACAATGTAAGATGCATGATTATCACTAAAGGAGTTATCATATATGTGTGGACAACACGAGTTTGGGGAAAATGCAAGAAACAACACATGAATTAGGGGGAAAAAACATGAATTAGAATATAACAGAACAACTGTATACTCAATGTACAGAGAACAAAAGAATGGTGCTACTTGATCAAATTAAAGCACTGAGACAGGAGTGCATTGTAAAATCACAAATATCAACATAGACAACCACCTTAGTTCTAGCTTTCAATAGAGTACATCAGAAAATCACATCTTTCACTAAAGAACGGAAACTTATCTGACAATATCTAGAACTCTTCCAGCACTACAACTTCATACATAATAAATTAAATTACATAAGCAAGTAATCTGCAATAATATAGGAAAGAAGTACATACATGGAACGAAGCCGTTGCAACTCAGATACACGTTGATGATGGGATTTTTCTAAATCTGCTCAACCATAAAACAAGTCAATGCCCTTTTTCCTCCTGTAAATTATACTTAGATTAAAATTAAAAAAAATAAAAAAAGACATTCAGTGAACAATATACTAGTCCAGAATCCATTCACGAAAATGTCAAAGCATAAACCAAATCCTGATTGCATTATATCTATAGACCAAGATAAGGATAGATTATGGGGACTACATGAAGGAAATGACGAGTATCAGGGGAAGAGTTATTTAAACAATATGCAAAATGAACATTTCTACCAAGTGATATTGACTGAAGTCAATTGCCTTCACCTAATGGTTCCACATTTGCTCTCTGCCTACATGTTATTCTCTATCAGCTTCCAGCAGCTACCCTGTTAAGTTTCTAACAAAAATGGCAAATGTAAGACATGTGCTTTCTTCCACAGAAATCCCTTGGCTCAAGCTCCTGACAACATCTTTCCCTAGTTTGATGGATTTTGTTCAATTCTCCATAGGCATGGATAAAAATAATACTTTTCCCTTTTTCACTCACCATTTTCCACTCATGAATTTAGCAGAAGCAGCCCAAAGTGCCAGATAATGGATGCATGGAGACTTGAGTATAATTAGGAGAAGGATGCACATGCTTTAACACTGTATAACATTTCTGAGAACAGCTCCACCAAGAGCCCAACAATTACTTAAACAGAGCAAATAATGGGTTTATGTAGTAGTTGCACCTATAAATTTAATGGCCTGCTTATCTGTATTTATTTATGCAGCTATCTATATATATAATCTTTGATCAACCAAACACACATTAGCATAGTGTTGATATGCAAAACTCCAGTAGAAAACACATTTATAATTTAAAGATGAACTATATTTATATTTATCTGCAAGGGACCAAAAGGAAGGGAAAAATTGAATTGTATAAGCATTGGTATGTTATACCTCTAATATAGATATTTGAGATGTCATCAAGGCTCACCCAAGAGCATTTAGTCTTTCCCTCCTCAGCTACAAGTCTGAATGGACCCTAATATTCAACAAAAATATGAAAAGGCCATCATCCAGGGTCTTCAGAAACTATACACAACAGAATAAATGATAGCCAAATACAAATGCAAGCAAGTTGAAATCCCACCCTCATCCAAGCACACAAATGCAAATAGCTTTGAAGCACAGGAAGAAGTAAAAACCAGCATTTTCAATACTTCATTTCCCTTCAAGATTAAACAAAGAAAGAAATTGAAATTTACATGAAAATTTGGTTCTGCATGATCACTCTGGAGCTCTCAATCCTTTAAAATGTTTAATTTAATCACAGTATAAAACACTGAACAGTTGTGAGAACACATAGGAAAGCTTACTAAGACTAGTTAAACAGTATTTAAGTAAAGTTTCAATTTACAACAACAGACCTAACATTTTCTTTCTTTCTTTTTTCTGGAGGGGATGTTACAAAGGGTCAAACCTAAGCTTCTATCCTAACCACATCCCTCCCTTGGTACTTTTTCTTTTTTTGTAAAACCTTCCCTTAGCAGCTGTGCTAAGTGAATGTACAAGAACTAATTTATGAGTTCATTAAGATCAGGAGGGAAAATAGAAAGATTTTATTCTATCTTGCTTTTTTAACCCTTGTTACTTTCTTTCTAATCCTCTTCCACAGACATCAGTATTATCAGAAAATCAATGAGAAACATGATACTTAAGTCCAATGGATTGCATTGACTTAATTGGCCCTTTCCTTGCAGGTTAATATCCAGATTTTCAAGGTCCAGATATGTGGTTGCATTTAAGAACGTGTGGCCTCTGAAAATAATCTACATGCCATGTGAAAAATTTTCAAATATGCAACCATGACATGAGGTGATTATGTCAGAAAATGTGAATATGCTACCAGAATTGACAAAGAATAATGCACTGGGACTGAGTCGAGGCCACATACAAGTCCTTTAGATTCAGTGGAGATAGCAAGATTGTGAGTTGTTTACTCAAATTGATTGCCATCTTTCAAATAATATACAGTGAAAAAAAAATTAAAGAAAGAAATTGTTCTGCCACATACTGTGTCCAATTGCTTAGCAAACCACTGATTTAGCTCTTTTATACAAGATGAGTCTCCAAGCAAGTATGGATGAAAATCCGAGTATGCCAAATAAATCCCATCTTCTGCATTTCAAAGTATATAAAAAACTCATCAAAAGAAAGATAAAATTAACCGAATATCACTGGGCAAAAAAAGAAAAAATAGAAAAGGGACACTGCTAGCGAAGCATAAATCAATAACATGTTAAAATGTCTTTACAGTCAAATATGTGTCAGACTTACATGATGATTAAGAGTATTTTCTCACGCAAACCACAAATTCCAAGTTTATGCCTCTTATGCAATGTCGGAATTGAAAACTTGGAAAAAGAAGGAGTAAGATATCACTGCAGACTATTCCTTTTCATTTGACATAAACTATCTACTTCAATGCAAATACTACTATGTAATGGAAACAGAATACTTTGGGATGTTAAAGAGAAACTGGTTGCAAATTTTTATTGGATGTCAATCTACCCTCTCTGTTTTTCCCACGGGATCCTTTTTAGAGTTTCCATATATTCTGAATGATACAAGGCTGATACTTTCTAGGCTTGTGAAGCTAATTTCTCCTTACGTAACATTTCAGAGAAAAGCCTTGTAATATAGGATGCTTGTCTTTTAGAAGTAACATCTATAATGTGAAGGGTTTCAATTATAGGATCTATAGTTGTATATTTTCATTGGGTGTTACTAGTCATGCATTGACTAGACTCTTACATGAAGAATGTGGACTGAAAACTAGATACAAGATTTTTGATCTTTTCACTCCCACCTAGAGCCTAGTTGCAACTAGATTTTTGGCTCTGAAAATCCTTCTTTGCTTTCTCCTTGGTTTTAAAAGGTAAGATGTTCGATATCTAACATGAGTCCAAGGTTTATGAAATTTCTATGTAATATTCTTTATCAAAAGGTAGCAAAGGAATTCAACCAAAACTTCGAATCTCCTTGGAAAAGATATCAAGAGGTCTAACATTGCCAAATACGATTCATTGATTCAATACTGAAAACCTTCACAGAGGAAACACCCAAGCAAAAGTTATCTAGTTACTAAATTCTAAATCATCTACTCTACATCATATTGATATCAATAACAGAAACCAATGTTTGAACAATGAATGAATAGGACAACAAACATTAGAAATTTCAAATTAATATAAAAAGTAAATATACAAGAATAAAATCAATAAAAAGGGACCATTACCGCCTCCAGAATGATAATGAGCCAACTCTTGTGTAGTGGAACCAATTCTCCCAAGAACTGCGTTCATCTAAACAATAAAGGAATTCAAAAACAAATAAATGTTCAAAGCACAAAATAATGAGGATAAAAGACAATGGTTCAGTAAATAAGTAATAAAAATTCCATCAGATAAAAAAAGAACAAAAGTGTTCGGAATAGAACATGGAGCTTGATGCAGTAGTTAACAACATTAAGGATAAGTTCTAGTGGAAGATGTAGAAATAGACAACATCTGAGGGACCATTTTGGAATTTCAGGAGTAGATTAACAGTTGACAATTTTACCTTTTGGTTAGAGAAAGCAACCTTTCTAAGCTTTAATAAACAAGTTCAAAGCCACTAGAAGTCCAGCATTCAGAGAATCTTACTTAAATAGTAGGCTGGCAATGTGGGATTATAATTCTGATGCAGGTCTACTCTAGGAGTTCTTATTTATTGTTTTACTGTGTTTTGGGGAAAATAATTCAGGACTTTGGTTAAGCAGTAAGCACCTGTAAATTTCGTGCTGAAAGGCTATCATCTATTGTTGTGAGGTGTCCATTCACAATAGATGTTGCAGCAACCCGTGCCCGTCTCCCTTGTATCAAAGTTGATGCCTGATCAGTAAGCATATCAAACTGACATTGCAGGTGCCTTAGCTGTCTTTGCAAGTCTAAAGCTTCAGCTTTATATGCAAGAGTTGCATCCCTAAAGACAACAAGACATTCATAAGGAAAAAAGGCAAAGTGCTAGAATTCACAATCTCGCCAAGAGACTCTCATTTATCCCCAAAAAAAAAAATTCTTAAATATACCATGGATAATATGCCTCTCCTAAAACCTTCATTATTTATCTATACAAATTAAGACATCTTTGCTCATTCATGAGTTAACTAATTAAAATACCTTATATCTTTTAATCCTTCTTCAGTGCCAAAAACTGCCTCCTGGTTGTCCCTCCTGGCAGAAAAGGCTGAAATGCTATCATAAGCAAAATCCAAATCTTCCCCCTGTTTAATAACAACCGTTTAGTGTCTATTTCAAAATTTTAGGTTTCATCAATGCAACAACTTCAGAATTGTGCCAATTTTCATCATCAAACTCAGAAACACAACCCGTCGTCATCAGCCGAAGAAAGAATCAACCAACTACTTGCAGAATTAGCTTTACACAGGAAAGGAAAACAATTTTCATCATCAAATTCATCAATACACCCTTCATAATCCTAAGAAAGAGTTAACCAACTACTTCCACAATTAACCTTAAACATGAAAAGAAAATAATTTTCATCATCAAATTCAGCAATACACCCTTCATAAGCCTAAGAAAGGGTCAACCAACTACTTCCATAATTAGCCTTACTCAGGAAAAGAAAATAATTTTCATGATCAAATTCAGGAATACACCCTTCATCAGCCTAAGAAGCCTAAGAAAGAATCAAGCAAATACTTCCAGAGTTACCCTTACACAGGAAAAACAAAAAGATATAAACTTTCATATGAGACACACAAGCAAGCCCGCATTAACAACTTTTAAGAGCATTTCTATAAATGGGCATGAGTAAATTACCTCCAAGAGCTTCCCTTCTTGCATAAAATTATCATACCTGAAAACCCACATGCCATATAATTAGTCCAAAGAGAAAAAGTATTTCAAAATGCTTCTAGCAGCAATATATTCCTACAATTTTCAAATGCAGGCGTTTGCTATCAAATAAACAAAGACCATTGATTGCATCAGTAAGAAACAATAGAGTGAGAGTGAGAGTGAGAGTGAGAGTGAGAGAGAGAGAGAGAGAGAGAGAGAAAACGAAGCGTAACTTAGAAAGCTCGGGGAGGGAGATGACATTGGTGGGACGAAGACTGGAGCAGATCCATTCGAGAATGGGTCGCGTGTCCTCGTATTGAAATGGCCATTCAAAGCTATCTGGGTCTAATCCCTCAGCGCCTTCGAAACCCAATTCGCCTAACAACACACACAGTCTTCTGCCACTCATTTTGGTGCCAAAAGCTCAGATTTCAAACGAATTAAAGGGGAAGAAAGGGAATTTCTTGGCGCCGGTCACCGGCGTTACGCTGGTGGTGGGTGGATATGGCTATGTCGAGATGAATTCAAACCCAAGCAAAACGCACCGTCTTTCTCTTTCTCTTTTTATTTTATAATTCATATTTTCACTTGTTTGTTTTTCTGAAGTAATTATGCTGCAGAAGCAGAACCCTTATAATTTAGGCCAATTTTTAATTGGACCCTTATAAAAAAAATTTCATTGTTCCTTACATTTTTAATTCGATGCAGTTGGATCTCTGCCGTCACTTAATGAATAACAAATATTCATTCTCCCCTTCATTCTTCTAGTCATCCTCTTTTATATAGGAATTTAGATATAGTCATATGATTTATGTTATGAAGATTTGGAACACGCATTTAACTTAAAGTTAATTTGAATTGTTGACTGTGTGTATTGTTACGTCAATATTTATTTACATAAGTCATATAACATGATTGAATCTAAATCCTTTGTATGGACATCCGTTCCTCCTCCAACACTAGAGATCTTTCAAGCTCAGATCCTCAAACTAGAGATCTTGGCCTTTCTTATATGATTGCCTTTCGTTTGTGTATACCTTAATAGAATAATCAAAGGCCACCATAGAACTAGAAATAAAGCATCCTGGACTAGTGACAGCCGCGATCTCCATGGCTTGGCGAAAAAGATAAAAGAAGAATATAGGGACTTTTAGTTTGGTGCCTCTCATACCATAAGAAATTATCAAAATATTCTTAAGTTTTATGTAATTATTCTATTTATTTTTAAACATAATAACATCATATGTGAACAAAAATCACATAGTACTAAAAGATAATTACATATGTGAATAAAATAGCCATATATTACCAATAGATAATCATATATATCAATAAAATGATCACATAGCACAAAGGAGTATTTTGGTCATTTGTAAAGATGTGAAAGGCTCCAAAGCTATGTTGCACAAGTACTAATACGAGTTTTGTACCCGGTATGATAAGAAACTCTAATACGGCTATTTTTCAAAAAATAGAATATAAATTATTTGTATGAAAGATATATTGTACAACGATGAGCACTATGCTATCACCCCCTCAATTTGGTGGATTTGGGTGACACTTACAATGTGATTTTCGTGTTATTGCGAAGATCTCAAAAAATTGAGTTACCTAGTATGTACCAGAACATACAATTTCTTATAAAAATGTAATAACAACACAATATAAGAAAACGTACCAAAAAGTAAACTTGAAAAAGTTGTTTCCTAACATTTTTTTTTTATATCGTGTCGTTTTTACATTTTATAAAAAATTGTGTGTTTTGACACATATTAAATAATTTAGTTTTTTGAGATCTTTGTAATGACACTAAAATCACTTGGAGGATCCTACCGAAACTCACCCACCTAAGAAGAGTGTAGTGCTATCACCCCTAAGAAGAGTGGTAGCATAGCCCTCACCTTGCACTATATATTATCAAACGCATCAATGTTATCATCCGGTTGCTCATCTTCTGTGTTCCATATATTCCATAATTGAATACTTACAACTAGCGCTAGCCTGCTAATTTTCATCTTCAGTGTTCTAGAGATTCTAGTACTGAATACTTATGACTAGAGAAATTTTCAAGGAAAGCATAAAAGAAAAATTCAAACTACTCAAAATTTCTCCTTCCGTTGTCTCCTTGGTTTTCGTGGTGAGAAGGAGGTACTCCTTTTGCACCAACCCAAGATTGATTAAAGAAAAGCTGACAAAGTGTTAGGGACAGTAGTGTTGATCTTCTCCCCTTACACTGTTACACACCAGTGGCAAGTTTCTTGCCGTGGAAAGGGAACTGCCACACCATTGGTAGTTGCAAGATGGACATGGCTGCTGATATTAATTGCAAGAACACACATAAACAAAAGGAAATACGTGGCACATCACTTAATTAATAAATATGAAAAATCACATTTCATGGGATGATTATATACCATTCTTTTCGTTACGTTTTCTCCAATATCTTAGAATTAACTAATAAATGACAAATAGTACTAAACGCATTGAAGCTTCTATAAACACAACAATGACTCTCATTAATATTTGGTGGAGAATTAAATTACTTGATCATACAAAAAGGTCTTGTCTAATATCTCACGCATTAGTTGTTGGTCATGCAATCAATACTTCTAAATTTAAGCAAGATAAAAATGATTTTTTAGCTTTGATATATTTTCATTTTTTATATACATTTCTTCCCTTCTTACATTAGTAAGAGCTTCCTATAAGAAAAAGAATTGCAAAACTCCCTAGGCTTGCTTGTAATTTTTTGAATTTCTCAACAAGTTATTTTCTCTTTTTATATAATTCTTTTAACCATTAGAGAAATAGAGCTTGATTTTTTAATTGTGTATATGATGGAATAGGAATTCAAACCTGAGATCACAATATTTTTAGGAGATCCTTAGAACAGTTGTGTTGTGTATGTGTGTGTGTTTATTTTTAGTTACATGATAGCATGAAAAGTTTGAACACTTGACCTCCTTATGTGTGTGTTTAGGTTCTCTTTTTTATGTATAAAAATATACAGTTTAACTTAATAGATACTTAACCCATTTGCTTTGGATTTTAAAGTACTCTATAACTGAACTTCCATTACCCCAGTTTGAAATAAGAACCTGCAATTCTTAATTAATTGTTCTCGCTTCTCTTGAAGTGAAATTAAATGAAAATATTATTACTATCAAACTTGCATATGGGCTTAGAGCTGTGCATTATTTGATGCATTCACACAAGAATTACTATAAAGATTAATTGTTAAAATTATGCATTCATTTGCAAGACATCCATGACTTCCACAGGTAGAAATCAAGGGAATTTTCAAGAAATCTCTCTTCAATTTTACCTCAGGATGAGAAATCAAACAGCATATATATGAAAATTAAAAATTCATGAGGTAACAAATAAACTGGATAGAAAACATCAAACTAAAAGCAATAATAGGGAGCAAGTAACTGTATCTCATCAAAGCAATGGGGTCCAGGTGAGAACTGGACGTAGAAAAACTGAGATATCAAGAAAACTATGAGAGAGAAAAAAAAAAAATGTATTGGATTTCAGAGTTAAGATTAGCTCTAAGTTACTTATATGTGAGGTGGATTCTTTAGGAAACAATTAATGATACCTCTCTAACTCTAATGGGTTACAAGCAAGGGTGGAGGCGAAGGTATACCATTAATCAAAGCTTGACAACTTCAAATTGTTTCTACACTCACACGTATAGAATTCTGGTTCTGAACTTTGCATTTTTATCCACATAAATTAATAGATTTGGAAATTAGACCAAATTAAAAGCAAAAACTTACACATACGACCTTGGATGAGAAGCTGAGAGTTAAAGATGGACAGCATCAGCATGTTCCATGGCACTTATATCCTATCTTTATCAAGATCTTTTATTTTGCTTCCTTTTAGATAGTCTTCCATCTTTCCATGTCTTTGTTGTATTGTTCCTGTTCAAAGAACATAGAACTTTCCATTCTATTTACTGCCATTTTCGTTGCCATTAGTTTATTTTGTTAGTTTTGGAGGCTTGTCACGTGTGCTCTACAGCCAAGCTTCCCAAAACCCTTGTGGTTGTTGGTGAAAGCTTATTTTTACCACAACACACATACAACTTTTATAATTAACCAAACTACCCTTTTAGTAAGTGGATTCAAGCTCTTTGAAGATCTTGGACCCATGCCATTCCTAATAGATAAGGTCACATATCAGAAAAGATAATTACTGGATTAAGAGAGGGGTAAAAAGTAAAAGAAAAAGAAAATGGGCTTCTTTTAGGTTCAATTTCTCGAACAAACATATTCTTAAGAGAGCATGACATTATAGTGAGCTCATCCTACACATGATTTGCCATGGGAAATATCAAATAATTAATGAGTTGTTAAACACCTTATGTCAAAGCAGTTACTATCAAGCATAACTGCGAGTACTCACTACAAATTTAGTGAATAAGATATTCATGATTCCAAATCACTCTTCGCCGTCTAATTGTTTCCCATATCTTACTCATGTTATTATGGTTATAATTGGGTTATCTTCTTAAAAGGTGGCACAAACCAAAATGCTATCATATATTCTCCTATTTTGTTATCATTTAACTTTGGCAAAGGATTTCAATAGGAAAAAGAAAACTGTCATTTTGGGAAAACAAGGTGATGACAAAGGTTACTGACTAAAACACAATTATTTAAATCATTAGCCATTGAAGGTTGTGTAGCACATTAAAAAGTTTAATAATGCACTATGTTGACAAATAGATTGAAATATAAATATTGTGTTGTTAAGTCATTTGGTGGTGGGTTAGCGGTGAAAGTCCTAGGTTGTACGGAAGAAGCTTTAAGTTTGAATCTTTATATCTTAAAAATCATAACTGACGTTGGATTTTTTCCCCCTTCCACAACTCATAAGGGTTTTTATTCAAATATGTTTAATAGAACGCCAATTCAAAATAAATAAGGTTGCAGTGTTTATTTAACCTATCAATAAATCCACCTTGTTAAGGAGTTCCAGCGTAGGTTTATATCATTTCATCTCTAAAGCTTTCAAGAAGGTTATTTTCAATCCTCATGCATAAATACTTATAATGCTTCTTATGCATGAACCATTTCCATGTTGAATCTTTTTGTAAAACTTCTTCGAAAGAATGAGAGGAACTTTCTTTTTCCTTTTTTTGAGCTAGGAGCGTTACTTTTTCGAATATAGAAAAGTAATCAACTATGACAAGCACTAAAACTCTGAATCTAATTAGTATGATAAAATAAGTTAATGTGTTGTAGTTTTAGTTGGAGAGTTCTAAATGTAGAAACAAACTCTTTTGAAGGAAATTTTCTTTGCTTAAAATGTATGTCAGCTTGTTGGTTCTATGTTCGGACTCGAAATTGTAGCCAAACTGCAAAAAAGAAAATGTATGTCGGCATGAACTACATGTAATTGATCATTTACAAAATTCCATTTAGGTAAACTAATACTATATTATTTGTTGAAAGCTTTGAAATAAAACGCACCCAAGCATGACTGAGCCTTAAATTTATTTTAAAGAAATTTTTTTTAATAAAATGAGATATATAGTATATATTTTTTCTTCTTACAGAAACAATGAACTCAGTTCGTTTCCGCATAGATCTTTCATTCCCCCAATGCTCCTCACTGGTTCTTATACAAAGCAATTAAATGAATTTTCTTTACGTCCTCGAGGGGACATCCCAATGGTTGAGTACTTGGTACTCTGTCATGACGCTCCCATGTTCAAATCTTATTGAGAGCGGATGGAATAAGATTTTGGCAAAAAAAAAAAATGAGTCCTTTACTGTATATGCAACATTAAATCCGAACTCAAAAGTCTTGTATATGCAATAACATTGTAGTTTTCTGGGTGCTTAAGAGAACAAACAAGAAAAAAAAACACCTTAATCAACATAGCATGATCATCAATGTCAGCTAGCACTAGAAGTTGGAAGCTTTACAATTTATGCTATAAGAATTAATTGCTTTTCTTTATTTTGGGTATGGAGCATATTGATGGAGAAAATGTGTTTATTTGGCTTTGTGAGAGTATTGTATTAGCTTGTATAAGCATCGACTTGACCTAAAAGTTTAAGCTTATGAGTTTTGAGTTGATTCAATATTATATCGCTTTTTTTTTTTTTTTTTTTNNNTTTTTTTTTTTTTTTTTTTTTTTCCCTTACAAATGTGACACTTCTATCTTGAAATAATAATGTTACTCCCACAACACATAGCTCATTATTTCCTACCATGATGGGGTCTAGTTAAGTTTTGGCCATTCAAGTAAAAGTATTAATTAAGTATGGTTAAAGTTATAAAATTTAGATTAAAATGAGACTTACAATTAATAAAAAATTCTGAGAAAAGTAGTAGATGTAACACCACTTAATTTATCTGAAAATACTTTAATCTCTTCTTCAACAAAAGTTATTTGAATTTCTTCTGACTTTTTCATTTTGGTTTTATTTATGATTAATTATTCAATACTACAAGCAAAATTTATAATCAAATCATTTGTGCTGTTTATTTACATTAACACATATGTGGCTAATAAATTACATAGCGTAGATTATATCAATAGTGCCTGTGATATCAATATCACTTGTGGCATTAATAATTAACCTTTACTTATAAGTTTATTTTTCTCAATACCTTTATTTTTCTTAATTTCTTGAGACAGAACAACATAACATAAGGAGTATTTGCACATATGTAAATCTATAATATTTAATATATATGCACACACACAATCTAAATTTAATTAGAGTCATTTAAATTTTGACTGAACTTATTTTAACTTTTTCTATATGATTACATTTTTTTTACAGCTTTATATCAAGTGTACAAACACGGTTTCTCTAACATATGCCGTAGAAAATTTGGTAGGCTGTCCTTTCCTTCGTTTTCTGTATACAGAATGATTATGTATTATATCTCCATCACACATATGCCAGATATGTAATTGATACTAAAAGCTAGAGTATTCTATACTCATGGTAGGTACATTAATTATACTCTTTAGATATTTTTGAACCCTATATTCCCATTCTATCCTCAACTTATTTTGTAAATTACTAACTAGGTTTGGATTGCTTCCACATATTGAAAAACCTAGTCCATGCAACTGTATATATAGCAAGGAAGAAAGCTAGAACTTTATTGCTACCATGCCTAAAATACGATGTGTCTCTACAAACATGAGTTGACACCTCCTAGAAAGGAATTAATATATGATGGCATTGCATTATTAACAAGGGAATTACTATATTATCATCGTTTTAAAATGGGGTAGCATTATCACCCTTATCAAAATTTTTATTTTGGACCTAATTAGTCATAATTTTCAGACTTATTACAACGCTTTCATTTGATTGAATGTGAGTCAAATTCATTAAACACTAGTAAAAGTGACATAAATTAAATCAATCAAAAAGTTTGAAGAAAAAGTTTAGGCTTAATTGCAATTTTGGTCATTCTATTTTAACCACTTGAACGTTTTGGTCATTCTTCTTTAAAAATGAACTATTGAGTCCCTCTATATTCATAAAATGTACAAGTTTAGTCCATTTATCTTTAAGTCAAAATTCTTAGGTTTATTTCAAGGTGTAAAGTTCTCTGATTCATAATCCCACCGTTCAGTGAATAAGCCTAAATTTTTAGTTAGATGAAAATTTATGATTTTGGTATTTTGTGCTAAGTTTCATTGTTAGATCGAGCTTAAATTTAGTGAGGAGGTTCATAAGATGTAGCCCTTCAATCTGAACGGTGAGATTATGAATCAGAAAACTTTACACCTTGAAATAATCATAAGAATTTTGACTTAAAGATAAATGGACTAAACTTGTACATTTTATGAATATAGAGGGACTTAATAGTTCATTTTTAAAGAAGGGGGACCAAAACGTTCAAGTGATTAAAATATGGGGACCAAAATTGCAATTAAGCCAAAAATTTAAGGAAAAAATAATTTTTTTTGGGTCTAATTTATGCACCTTAGCTAATATTTAATAGTTTTATAATTTACATGGGACTATTTTGGTTTTGCAAAAACTTTAAAATGAGTTATTTAGGTTCAAAATGAAATTAAGTTTTGAAGGGGTGATAGTGTAACTACTCCCTATAATAGTATTTGAAACCTCTTAAAATGTTAGATCATATGATGTGGGTTTAAACCCTATCAAATTTCTCACTTCTCAAGCATAATGTGCTCTAATATAATCGAGCGTACATAACTAACATTTTGTGATGCAGTAGACATAGTCTCCCTTATATCTACTTATATTTAAAAATAATATTAAATATTAAAATAAGAATTTAATGAGTAACAATTAATTTTTAAATTATATAAAATGTTATCAGCAAGATGTACGTAATGAAAAATTTTCAATCCAATATTGAATTTTCTAAAAGGTTTTACAATCTAGTGACAATTCCTTTTCTTTTTGGTATGTGACATGGCAATAAATATATTCGAATCTATGATCTTCTTTAAATTGCTATGTTTGGGTTAATTAATGGTGAACAATAAATCAAGAAAATAATTTTTTTTGGAAGAATGATGTATGAACATGCTATTAAAAGAGTGATTTGATAACAATCAAATCTCGTTTGGATACCAAATTGCCTGTAGCCGAGTGGTACTGATCTTCAAGACTTGTGAATTTCGTGTTCAAATTCAGAGTCGCAATTAAATTAAAAAAAAAATATATATTGTTTAGATAGTATTAATAAAACTTATTTTTAAGTATCAAATTAATTACTAAAAACAATGAGAGTGATTTCAAATTAATATTAAGTTAAATTAATCGCAATTTCGTCAAAACACACAATAGTAACACATCTGATTTTGGGTGCAGTAAGTTGCTTCTTGTTGAAAGATTCTTGGCACGCTTGGTTTTTGGCTCCCTGACAAATTTTATGAGAAGCAATTCATAAAATTAATTTTAGAAGAGCTACGAGCAAAATAAAAAACACTATATTATCTAATTTATCTCAGAAAAAATGAACGATGTAATTTTATCAAACTTAATAGTTAGACTTTAATAACCAACCAAACGGCTTTGTAGTCAAGTATTCCTTATCGTCTTTAAAGCTTACAAATTTTGTGTTTAAACTTGAATTCATTTTCAAATTTAAAAAAAAAAAAAGATTCTAATTACAAAATTTAGCCATATAAAACTAATTTGGTATTCTAAAAATTGCAACTTTTTTTATACATTTGGTTGTGACTTTAAATTCGAACATGTAAATTATAAATATTAAAGAAGACCTCAATATTATTCTACTACAAGCCGTTTAGTTCTCAAAATGGTAATTTGATCGTTGCACCATTTTTTCCCACTAGAGCACGTTATTAATATGGATGTTTTTTTTTATACTTTTAATATTTATTTGATTATCATGTTAATTATTTTTACGTTTATTTAAAAAATATATATATTTTTTATATTTAATAAAATATAAAAATTATAAATATTTATGACATTAATGTATTTGTCATAGCTTAAAGACAACCTGACTAGCAAAAAGTGTACACCGGAAGCAAGCAACCAATAGCAACTGCCCACGTGGACCCCAGTCCCCACACAACCGTAATAAAATCCTCCGGTTCTGTAGGGGAAGGGGTATACCTGCAAGGAACATCCATGATGGGGATAAGATAGTGATATCCTTGATGGGCCCCGCGATGCATTGTAGAAGCCGCATCCTCATTGGTTGCGGCCAAGTTCAGCCATCCAGAAGTGGCCACGTCAGATATAACGGGGTTAATAGCCCGTTCGGAGTGAAAGAAATGATGTTGTAGCCGTGATGATGCTACTATGGGACCCACCTGATTGAATCATAGCCCCACAATTGTAAAGTCAAATTTGCACTTTTCATTGGAAATTGTTTTTTTTTTTGAGTTTTTTCCCCCTCTAGAACCCTCAAGAAATTATCAAAAAAGTGCAAAAGGTAAATAGGTGCTTGTTAAATACATCAAAATATTTTAATATGATTATTTTGTTATATATGGGAATATGATAATTATATATATGAATAAAATAAGGAGGTTTCTTAGATACTTTTAATATTTATGTAGTATGTCATACTACATAGGAATAACCAATAAATGAATGACATGTGTACAAATTAACTGTTTTTAAGTTTGTTTAAAAAATTAAATAAATTATATTTTATATATAATAAAATATAAAAATTATGTATGCTTGTCACGTCAGTATAGTATGACATACTTATGTAGTATCATAGAATCCTTGATAAAATAATTATATAATTTATACATAATATATATATATATATATAAAATAACTACATAATATAAAAGGATATTTTGATACTTTCACACAGTGTGACATGTACCTATTTGAAAGGCACATACTTTTAATATCATTGAGTCTTTTTATATCATGTGTTAACACCCTATAATAATAAACTTAAGATTTTTTGTATTTTTTTTTTCATATTTGTTTGTTGATTATTAAACAATATTTTATAACATCATAGATATTATAATATTTAAATTTGACTGAATTCACTTATATTTTTTAAGAAGATTATTTCCAAGTTCTAAACTTGAAAGAAATCACAGAGAAGTTAGAGTATGTCTCATGAAATGATTAAAATATCCTTTGTTAGTTTGTTGTTATTTTAATTTATATATGTGATTATTATGTGTAATATATGTGGCCATTTTATTTAGTATCTAATTATCATATTCAAATATAGATAGAATAGCCACATAATGTTAAAGGGTATATTGATAATTTATAAGATGTCCGAACTTCTCTATTCTTTGTTTCAAGTTCTAGAACTTGAAAATAATTTTCTCTATTTTTTTTTTTATATAGTTCTCATACTTTTTACAATACATACTTAAAATGTGAACATTTTAAAAGTTTTATTTATATAGATTTGTATTTTTACCCTAATGAAGAAAATAATAAATATTTATTTCATATTACTAACACATGTGATAAATTTTTAAGTAGACTCAATTTGTATAAATTTTGAAGATTGAGTTAATAAAAAAAACATTTGCACATAAGTTTAGGTGTATTGTACAAAAATTTAAATGAGACCTAGTGCAAAGTTTTTGATTAGTTGAGTCTAAATATGTGTAAACTGAATTTATCTGAAAATTTATGACACAAACTAACTCACTTTACTTAAGTTACACACATTTAATTTGGTTCCTCCCATACTAGTAGGAAATATCTAAAATATAACATAATGTTATGTAATCATTTTATTTATTTTTAAACATGATAATCATATATATAAACAGAAGAACCATATAATATTAAAGGATAATAAAATATATTAACAAAATAACCACAACACTAAAGCGTATTTTAGACATAAAAACCAAATTGAAATTCCTCTATGTCTAAAAACAAATGGTCTTCTTTTGTTAACTTTAAGAATCAAATAATAATTCTCTCAAAAAAGTAATAATTGTGTCCATTAAATTCAGATGGTATCAACTTGAAATTTATTTACTTTAGCACAAGAACTTAATTATACCATTATCAGTTCCCCTATTTTTCTGTCGTGATCAACGCTCTGGATGACGTAAGGTATCAAGGGTTGCTTGCTGAAATCAGGGTTATGAGTCTATGACTGCCTACTTCTTTTTCCCCTTTTCGTAAGGGCATGAGAATTTTTAACCATATAGAAAATAATATGAAAAATTGAGATACACATAATGATTATTGTTGTTAAAAATAATTGATGAGAAAGTTTCAAATACGGATGCCATAAAATATTAGAAAAGTAAGTATGTGAAAATGATGATATTTTAGGTGAGTATTTTTATATAAAAATATAGTGATAGTTTATCCTAAACTTAAATTATGGTTATCATGACATTTTATTTTTGAGTAAAATATCTTTTTTGTCTTTGAATTATTTCTCAAATGTCATTTTAATCTTTGATTTATTTTCTGTATTACTTTAATCATCAAATAATCACATTGCTTGCCAAATCAATTATCTGTAACATAAAAATAATCACTTAAAGAACTAATTTTGTGGACAGATTGATTATTTGAGAACTAAAATAACACAAAAAATAAATAAATAACTAGAATAACATTTGATAAATAATTCAGGGACGAAAAATGTATTTAACTCTTTAATTTTTTTAATTTTTTTTTACTTTAGCTATGACTCTAAAGTTCAAGCACAAAACTAGCTAATAAATTTTACAGCGACCTTTATACCACTTGATCAGAGACCATTCGGTTGGTTATCATGACTTCATATTTTTTAAGTTATTATAAAAGCATTGATTGGATTTATGTAACTATTTTTACAAAGTAAAATTAATGAAGGCCAATTTTGATCAAATTCACTTTTTTGTTTTTGTTTTTCATGACTTATATATATATATATATATAAAGAAGACATTTTGTTTTACTAGAGGCTACATAATAGACAATAACTTAATCTTTTCTTATAATCTCACTTTACTCAGTCATAGTAAAATTTAAGCACGAGACTTTTAGATGGAGTATCTAATGTTTAACTATTAAGATGTAGATTGAGATTTAATCATATTACATGACTCATGTTGAAGAAAAAATTTAACGTGACAATACAATGTCAACTGTTGGAATGAGCCTTTAGTTAAATGCATCTAAATAAACTGAATATGAGTCATTTAATATGATATATAGGATCCAAATCGTTAAGATGTCCTTTTACTTTTGGGTTGAGATGTTTTATTTTATTTTTTTCTTTTTAAGATGTGTAGTCCTATTTTATTTGGTTTTGGCTATTTAACCAGTGTTGCTATGTGTAAAATGAAAACTTCACTTGAACCAAGTTTGTCTTACGAATTCACCATTACCATTGGATTAGTTATATCAGCGGAGATCAAAGTACACACAGTAGAATTAATCCATGAATATATGACTCTTTATTTTTCTTCTATATGATTTCATTTACGGTATCCAATTACTTTCGAGATACTCACACAATAATTACAGTGTGAGTACATAGACTTATAAAATTATTACTATCCTCAATTGCCCTAAAACTGCACGTGTTATGCTTTAAAGAAAGTCGTCGGCGTGTATACACTGAATATATAGCCCTAAACAAATAAAAAGGACGAAGTGCTTGTGGGGCCCAAAAAAAATTGTAAAGCATGTTTACTATCGGGCCCACCAGCCGACACTGGGACCCACCTAGTCCACGAGGGACCAAAGGGGTGGATCCACAAGAACAACTCAGCAGAAAAGGCCCTCCAAGTTGCAAGTCTAATGATACTGGCTAGACCCACGCCGGACCGCAAGCCGCCACGTACAGTGAGCCCCAGGGCCATCAAACCCCATGGGTCCCACATTCCACCTTCTTCCCGGTTCTATCTAGCCGGCTGGCTCAATGAGCTAAGCCGGGCTTACTCTGGGTGTAAAAAGCTCAAGGGCCCAATAGGATTTTACTTTTCTAAGAGAAGGGACCCCCTTCTTGTTCTTGAGTACAAATACAATAACTCAACCACAAAAAGTCAAAATCCATAAAGTGATTAAATGAATAAATATCAAAGGAAAATATCTTGCCAAATACTTTTTGTTTTTTATTTTTGAAAAATGAGTAACCAATTTTCTTTGTTTTTAGAAAAATCCGGTTATTAGGTGTGAGAGTCATTGCCTTTTTAGGTTAGTGTACACGTAGTCTAACTTCTTATATATGGATGACTTATCACTTGAGCATCAATGGAGGAAAACTTCTAGTAATATTATGAGAATTTGTGTGATTATTGGTTCATATAAGGGGCTTACAACAAATGGCTTCACCTTGGATTGAACCCCAATCAATATGTAATTAGGTGTGATAGTCATTTCTTTTTTAGGTTAATGTACAAGTACCATATCTAATTTTTATATATAAATGATTTACCACTTCAACATGAATGGAAAGAAATTTCTAGCAATTTTTTGGGGATTTATGTTCTTATGGATTCATATTAGGGACTTGCAACAAATGGCTTCACCCTAAATCCAACCCCAATCAACATGCTATTAAAAAGTTAACCTATCACCTGATCAATTGTCAATAAGGAATTGATTTTTTTACTTATGTAGACATGTGTTCGAATTCAGAATTGTAGCCAAAAGTATATATATATAAAAAAAAAATTATGTGGGCAGATCATGTTTCGTTGCAAAAGTATTGAGGGTAAAGACTAAATTAATTGTCAATTGAGTTGTAGATCAATTAGTTACAAAACTCTCATCGCAAGAAGAGAGTCTTGTGTTTGAGACTTCTCATTAACAAAATGAGAGTCTCAAAGCGCTCCACCACACAAAGCTACAGTTGTGGATACTTCGACAGTAGAACTCTTAGAGTAGGGATGGTCGTCTCAGATTTGGTAAGTTTGGCTCTATCCAAAGATTAGAGTTGAGCCCTAGTTTCTGGGTTAACAAAAAGAAAAAAAAGACTAAATTAATTATAAAATAAATATACAATTGCTTGTACACAGTTACTTTTTAATAATAAAATAAGAAGGTAATATTCTCAAACACCATTCAGCTTGTTTTTACGTAATAAATATATTAAATTAATTGTTTCGAATCAATTTCATAAAATGAGGCTGTAAAGTAGCAAAGTTTTTTCATTTTAAATTCAGAACCTCTTATTATTGCCTAATTTGGAATCCATATATATCATCGCGTTTCATGAGTTGGCATGTATGAGTTATGTCCTTTGGATTTCAGACAAAATATTTCACTGCAACTTTTCACAATTATTACAAAAGCATAATTTGGAGATATATCATAACTTTAAGTTTGTGCTTAAATCTCAGATAATTTTCCATCCTTCAAGCTGAGTATATTAATATATAAAAGACACAAACACATAAAGTACACTTTGTTCAATACTCTCTCATAAGGTTGAGGTCCTTGATTTTTGATATATTAAAATTTAGGAGTCAATTAAGTTGTACCGTAACCAAAAGGTATATATATATATATATATATATATGCTCATATAGAGTAAAACATTTTTTTAGTCCTTGGAAAATGTAGCTATTGACAAATTTGTTCTCCAAATATTTTCAGTGACAAATTGGTCATTGAATTATTATTTTATTTGACAAATTAGTCCTCTGATACTTTAATGAGAAAAGTTCTGGACCCTTACAGACCCCTTTCTTAAATTTCTTTCATTGATCTTGCCTAACTATGTTTTAAGCTCTTTTTTTCTCATTTCAAGTCCTCCTTTTCTTTTCATTGATCTTGCCTATCAGATGACTAATTTGTCAGCGAAATAATAATTCAAAGACCAATTTGTCACCAAACATTTTTTGAGGACGAATTTGTCAGTGACTGCATTTTTTAAGGACTAAAAAAGGGTTTTACTCATATATTTATTTATTTATTTATTTATGAGAAGTGCTATTTAGCCTGGGTATTACACATATAAGTACATGGGCAATATCCTTGCACGTGCTCCTCGTCTGCACACATTCAACAATGGTTGCAGCAAAATTAAGCTTATTAAAAAACATATTACGTTAAAATAAGACAATTTATTGGATTATTCATTAATTTTAAAATTTTTGAAATTTAATGGTGCACTCCATGATGAGAGTTTTCAATTTCATGGTAGATTCAGTGAAAAACTCTATTTAACAAAATTTATTTAATGTTTTTTACTTTTTGACCCAATGAAATTTATAAGTTAAATACGAAATTTTTATATTAAAATACTCAATATTCATCATTAAAGTGTCTCCTCGAGGACATTCAATCTCTTTGTTTTTTATTTTTTTATTTTTATTTTTGCATTACCCTCTCTATATATATGTTTTTAATTAGGTTACATGTGATCAACTCAGAGAACGGGACGGATTTTTTTGAGCTGTTGTAACTTGAAACGGGGCCGGAGTTCCTTAAAGAGTCGACTTAGCTGTTGTGACTTGTGATACGCGCAAGTATAGATATTGCATCAATTATGACAATGGGGATAGTGGGTTGGAAACGTATAGGTCACGAGCAAAATTGGTACCTTCAATAATAGAAACATGCCAAATCGATGGCTCTATGGTCTATTTTATATACTGATTCAGAAAAAAAGGGGAAGGGAGTAGTTTAGTTAGTTTTGGTAGGGGAATCATACCGTAATTTATTTGGGTATAAAAAAATTCATTAAGTGGTTATTGGGATGATGAGAAATGATGTTCATGCACCTAGTGTAAGAGGTATGAAAAATTAGAGCTGTAAAGAAAAAAAAATTAATTAGGTTTAGTGCGAATTTAATTAAATATGTTTGATGTTAATGGTTTAATCTATATTATGTACTTGCTCTCCATTCCCTAGGGCACTCATTTGTTATTAAAAAATAAACAAGTAGGACTACTTTATTTAGTATTACCATTATCATGTGAAAAAAGAAATGCATTTTCTTTTGGTAAGACAACGGGGCTACAACCCATGAAAAATATGTATTTATAAATGTACAAAAAACATATACTCATATAAGCACACACAAAGCTAACGGGATTGGTTTAACTGGTAATGATCGAATTATTATATGGTTTGTAAGGTTTAGGTTCGAATCTCATTGCAAGTAGTTTTCCTCGTTGAGACTTGTGGTATGCCCTGGTCTTGGAATGACATAGCCTCCTTTCATTCTATACTTTTGATATATATATATATAAGCACACATAACATAATTGATTTAGAGTTAAATACCTTTTTCATCCCTACATTATTTTTTAAATGTCACTTTAGTATTTAAATAACCACTCTGCCTGCTAAATCAATCATTTAAGTGATCATTTTTAGTGGTACAAAGGACTAATTTGGCAGGCAATATGATTATTCAAGGATTAAAGTGACACCAAAAAATAAATCAAGAACTAAAGTAACATTTAAGAAATAATTCAAGAATAAAAAATATATTTTACTCATTAACTTAATGTTTTTTAAAAAGTTGAGGTTTTATGTTCAAATTCTATTTTTTATATGCTTAGTTTAAAAATTTAGCTTGATTTATTTAATGACAAAAAAAAAAAACTAATAATTCATTCGAATTATGATGATTTTCCCCCTACATTCACATTTTTTAGGTGGTTACAAACTTAAATGAAAAAATTTCCCTGATATTAAGTGCGAGTATATTTTTACCTTAAGATTCTGCACCATTAGAGGATCATTTGCAAGAGGTAATGATTATATGTCCAAAAATTGACATTTGGTATATTAGTATTTTTCATGCACTATGGAAGATATTTTGATACTTGAATGCCGATGTATCAAATATTCCTAGTTAATACTTATTAGTTTCACTTCAAAATTAAAAATAAAATGTTGACAGGATCACGGTTTCTTCAATTTCTTTTTAACCAATTGACTTGAAATTTGAAGTGTTAATCATATGATTTCGCGTATAAAATTAAAATATATCTCTCAAAACTCTTATTGTCAAAAAAGGAAAAAAATGTGCTTTACAATCCCAAATTCGATAGAGAAAACTATATTTTTCCAACCAACAAGTTCATGATATTAATTGCCAAACTCTCTCAACCCAATAATTAATAAACTTTCTAAATGTCTTGTCATTATGGGATTTTATTTTATTATTAAATTGGGAAAGAATAATTCCTTTTCATATTGTGAACATTTTATATTAATTATTATATATCACAAACTACTGAAGTTAAGCATTTCAACGTAGAAGTGATACATATGGGTATTTCTATGCTATACCGCACAAAAAAGAGGTATAGACTAATATGGACAAGTAAAACTCTTGCTTTTCCACATGTTGTAAGTTTGAATAATGTGACATAGTGTAAGTCTAAACTAGCCAAGGTTTGAATCTTGGGCAGCACTTAGGAATTTTTTTTTTTAAATTCTCCTGAATGCGCACCAGTCATAGTGAGGGTGTGCCCTTAAAATTGTCCGAGAAGAGATTTAGTCTTGCTGCATAAAATTTGACCCAAAGATACCCTTACATTTAAAGCAAAACAAAAAAAATTATAACAATTGTATCAACATAACATAATATAAGTTTCAATAATATTAAGAGTTAAATACGTTTTTTCGTCCCTGAATTATTTCTCAAATGTCACTTTAGTCATTAATTTATTTTTTGTGTCATTTTAGTCCTTAAAGAATCACTCTGCCAGTCAAATTAATCATTTAAGTAATCATTTGTTGTCCTATGGAGGACTAATTTGATGAGCAATGTGATTATTGAAGGATTAAAGTGACAAAAAAAATAAATCAAAGACTAAAGTGACATATGAAAAATAATTTAATGACAAAAAATATATTTTATTCTAATATTAAGTAGCAATACTCTTCCTTCAATAATAAGTGCAATTGCCACATGGCACCAGATAATACCTCTACAAGTCAAAATTAGGGGTAATAGAATAAAAACACCTTCAACTAATGAGTTGCTCCATTCTGATCAAATTTTGGAGCTTCACACCAAGTTAGAAAATTCGCAAATTTTTTTCTCATGCTCTAACCATAAAAGATTATCTTGGTGAAAATAGAATCAAAGATGTACATTACATTCTCACTTCCGCTACTAATGTCAATCCTCTCATTACCCTTTTCTTTTGTCTCACTTAAGACAAATGAAATAACTTACACTTTTAAGATATGACCTTTTCCTTTTTAATTTATGCTACGATAATTATTATAGCTACAACCATTCTATTTCTCTCAAGGAACCACTTTGGAATTTGGTGTCTCACTATAGTTGGTTTTAGAATACTAATCACTATAAAATCACCATAATTTGCAATTAAAATAAGGCCTGCCAGCCTTGTATCATTACCCTAATTATAGGCTAGAACAACCCTCACTTATGAAGAATTAATTATAAAGGGACAAGAACAGAAACCATAAACTTTTCAAGAAGCTAGGCATATCAGAAGCAATTGTCATTCACTCACTCCCAAGATCATCATCACAATTTCATTACAGTTTAGACTTGAAGGAGATGGTGGAAAAATGGTAGGGACTAAGAATGGAATGGGGACTATTAGGGGCCACCATGCCTCATCTATGAGCTAGATTGAGAGGAAGAGGGTAACTTTTTGGGCCTAGCTGGTGGCTGTTCCATTACGTCACTACACCAAATATCCCTTCCTATTATTTTATTCATTCTTTTTGGGGTCTTCTGGAGTCCTTTTAAGACCTCTGATTGGCCTGTGCCGTTAGTTCCCTCTACCTTCACGGTTTGCCTCTCTCTCTCTCTCTCTTTCGATTCTCATATTTGTTAGAAAGAGACCCTTCTGAGAGAGAAATCTTACATTCTCTTGTTTACTCTTTGTTGGGTCTCTATCAGTTGCGGGTGGAGGAGGTGGCAAAAGAGAGAGCACATTGCAATTTTCTTTCTTCTAACTTAGCCTATTTTCCGCCACCTTTTTTTCCCGCCTTTCCCACCAATTCAGCTCAATACGACAACGAGAGACAACGAAGTGGATTGTTATTAGGGTTTCTTTCTTAATATATAACCCTACTTGCTCTTTGTTCTGTTCTTCCAGTTCCAGTATTATTCTTTCTTCCTCAGCCTTTGTTTGCCTTTTGGTTGTAGTGCCGTTTTGATAATTCCTTTTGTTAATTCATCCTCGGGATCCCATCCGACAAGTAGGAGACAAATTGTGGGAGAACATAAAGTAGACGAGCAGTTGAAGGGTTCAATTCCCGAGGACTTGTGTTTCTAACTGTTTGAAACCTTTTCTTGGTAGTTTTCTTATCTTTGAAAATCTTTGTCTGGTTTATTAGGAGCTTCCTCTATATATTTTGAAGTGAAGTTGAGAGATACCATTTCGTTCTAGTGTCCAACACCAATTGCTTTTAGTGAGACAAAAAAGGGTTTGCTTCTTTGGAGGAAGATTGGTGATTCCATTACCCAGATCTGTGATTTAAAAGTGCAAGCTAAAAGCTTTTGTTGCCTGATCTGTGAGCTCTCTTTCTCTCTCTGATTTTCTTTTCTTTACTTTTTCATCATCATCATCTTCTTCTTCTTCTTCTTCATCATCATCATCATCTTCTTCTTCTTCTTCTTCTTCTTCTACGGTTACTCTGCTTGCAATTTCAATTTAGAGAGCCAATTGATGGTGGAAATTTTCTTTTGCAGATCTAAAATGGAAGTGATTCTGGAACAACTGATTATAGTGTTTTAATTTGTTTTTTCTTTTTCTTACGTTTTTCGATTAAGTTTTTGTTTTCTTCCTTGTATGGTTGATGATTTTGGCCCCTTAGTTTTGGTTAAGTATGCTATTGCACACGCTAAGGAGGTTCATAAGCATGGGTCATGTGTTTTTGGTTAAGTATGCTATTGCACACGCTAAGGAGTTCATGAACACTATCTTCAGAAGCATGGGTCATGTGTATTAGTGGGAATCACAATGAGTGACTCTCACTTGTATATGTTCAACCAGTACTACTAAATATATATTGCACGTCTATAATTACATCATGGGTTGACTTGCAAAGTTGAAAATATTTCACATGCATAATCATTATTCGGCATGCTTTTATTCCAGAAAATTCCTAGATCTTAAACATCATTTCTCTCTCTCTCTCTCTCTCTCTCTCTCTCTCCCCCCCCTCTCTCTCTCTCTCTCTTTGCACATTTTCCCTTTCTTGATAAAAACAACACTCTTGCCCCATGTTTTTCCTGTGAACGTGGGAATTCCTTACAGCAAACACATCAAATTCTGAGTATGCATCTATTCGTATGATATTCTTTTTTCCACCCTTAGTCCTTTTCTAGTTTAGAGTTCTTCTCTTATCTGTAAATAGGAAGTTCCTTATAATTACCATAATTAAAATATAGAAATTCAAAACAAATTTGATAGTTTCCTTGGATCAATACAGATCTTCTTGAAGTTCTTGTGCTATGCTCATTTATACTTGAAAATTCTTATGTGATGCAAAAGTAAATTTTATTAAATTAGGTTGATCTTTGTTGTATTATATATGCAACTATTAATAATGTATCATACTGTTTATTACGAATTATTTTGTATATTTGGTCCTCTTCATGAAAAGTTGGAGTTTAATTGTCTTCTTCATCTGAGTCAAGGATGGAAGCCAAAGTGTTTGAAAGTATATTTCTGAGGCATAAACAATAAGGAAATATTCTCAAACTTTTGAAGGGATTGAAACTGAATGTGTACTTTGAATAAAATATTGTTTACATGCACTATCAGCTATCAGCAAAGTAAATATTATCATGACAAAAGTTGCTTCTCTCATACATTTACATTTCCTTAATTCATTAAATGGACCCTCATCTCATAATGTTCTATAGTTTGTACTGTTATACATACATTATTAATAAATAAAGGCTACTTTTAAGTCACTTTAACCATGCATTGCTATGAAAACATAGAAGGAAATTTTTTTCACATATTTCTTTTGTCCATAAGTTCTCATACTTAATTCTATCTCCTATGTATGCACTTTTTTTTTTTTGGCTGAATATTTCAGGCTGATAATCTAGTCTCTTCGGCTGTATGTTTCTTTAACCTTAACTTAAAACAAGCTTTCAATTACGAGTGAAACATGCATCTAGTAAAACAAAGTAATTTGATTTGATGGCACTAATTAATTTCTCTGACTCCTTAACTAATCAATACTCTCTCAAGTTTAATATTACCGAAAACCCTTATAATATATGCAGTAAGAAATATAGAATTACCTTGTAGGTTTTGATGATTAAAAGCAGCTCTATTTAATCCATTTTCTCCTGAAATTGTCGTCTGAAACTGATATTTAGATTCGGCCTAATAGTTACTTACAATTGCTCCATATGTGCAGGACTCAAACTTGAAGGGGCGAATATGAACACTTTTTCTCATGTTCCCCCTGGTTTTAGGTTCCATCCCACGGATGAAGAACTTGTTGATTATTACCTTAGGAAGAAAGTTACTGCAAGGAGGATTGACCTCGATGTAATTAAAGATGTTGATCTCTACAAAATTGAGCCATGGGATCTACAAGGTAGTACTTAGTTCCTAGCAATTTGAAACAGATAATAACAACTTGTTCATTTTTAAAGGAGACATTGTTGACTTGTGCTTCTTTATTTTGAAATTTGAAGAGCTTTGCAGAATAGGAACGGAAGAGCAAAATGAGTGGTACTTCTTTAGTCATAAGGATAAGAAATATCCTACTGGAACTCGAACAAATAGAGCAACAGCAGCAGGATTTTGGAAAGCCACAGGAAGAGACAAAGCTATCTATTGTAAGCATGACTTGATAGGGATGAGGAAAACCTTAGTCTTTTATAAAGGTCGAGCCCCAAATGGACAAAAATCTGATTGGATTATGCACGAGTACCGGCTTGAAACAGATGAAAATGGCACACCAAAGGCAAGTCTCCATTGTCATAAGATTTTGACAAAAAAAAAAAAAAATACATTTTTCATCACATTTTTTCTTGACTTATTAAAATGTCATGTTTTATTTGATTTCTAAGAAGTTAGTGCTTGTGTTAAAAACACTAGAAGTTAAGTGTTATCATTTCTTAAAAATATGTAGTCAATAGCTTAGGCGGTTGGATGAGAAATATTATGATAGTGGTCGTAGTTTTAGTCATATTGTGATGAGAAAATGAAATCAAATCACTTGTAGTCTAATTTTAATATCTCAGCCTTTTTATAAAACTTCAGTTTTCATCATCAGCACAGAAAAATAACGAGCCACAATGGAGTTATTATGTAATGAGCAACTCGAGCAAGCTCTTCCATAATGAAATTAATTGGATAATTTAATATATTTACTTTGAATATCATATTAAAGATCATTGTCAAGCATACCAAGAAAAAAAGGAAATTATATTGTATGACATAATAGCTAAGTTTCATTCTTGATATACTTTATAGCTCATATTTGATGAATATTAATTAGGGTTTTGGGACTATTTATCGAAGTTGATCTGGACAATTGTTAGTTTTATGCATTAAAAAGATATGATCAAAAGTTATTACGTTAATCAGCATTGTGAAAGATGAATTCACTCACTGGTGCACTTGACCTAGGTGGTAAGACTTTATTTTTAGCAAATTTTTTTGCCCTTATTCATGATTATTGGAGCAGGAAGAAGGATGGGTTGTCTGTAGAGTATTCAAGAAGAGAATAACAACCATGCGTAAAGTGAGTGAACATGACTCCCCAATTTGGTATGATGATCAAGTCTCTTTTATGCAAGACTTGGACTCACCAAAGCAAAGCTCTCAATCTAATTTGGTCTACCAGCTCCCTTATCCTCGTAAGAAAGAGCTAGATTTGCCGTACCATGTCCCTCGCGAGCACTTCCTTCAGCTCCCACTTCTTGAAAGCCCAAAACTGCTTCAGTCTGCTTCCGCCATAACCTCCAATTCAATGGCAGCATATGGTCTAGACATAAACCATGCCACTACTTTGCAGTCCTCATCACTCCTACAAGAAGAACAAGTTCAACATACTGGTCAGCAAAACTTTCAGATGGTGTATGGTAACAATGGCAATGAACAAGGGATTGATCAAGTAACTGATTGGCGAGTGCTAGACAAGTTTGTTGCTTCACAACTAAGTCAAGAAGATGTATCCAAAGACAATAACTACTCAAATGAAAGCAACATCTTTCAAACAACAGACAACACCAATGTACAGTTCAGACATTTGGACAAGCAAGAAATGGTGCCAGAAAATGCCTCAACATCAACTTCCAATTGCCCAATTGATTTGTGGAAATAGTGGCTGCTTATAAATTAATTTTAGGTACATACTAATTATAGGGTACTTAGTTTGAACACAAAATGCATGTACTGTTTAAATTCATGTACATAATAAACATAATGAGTATAACTTTAACTATTGGTGAGCTTCTTGCTCTCCTTCGAGCTAGCTGCTAGCATTAAGTTAAGAACTATTGAAATAGTAGAAAATCATATTTCTCTTAAGATGGGAACCTTTGCAGGTTCACTATGGAGCTGAATAAGGTTTTAGGTTTTAGAGTTGCTTGCATGATGGGCTCTGTTATGTAAAACAGCCATGTCCACTGTTTTTATGGGATTGACCGGGTGGTCGATATCTATGTCTATTTGTTACAATTAAAAGAAATAGTTATAGAATTTTGATAATTTTTTAGCAGTTTTTCTTCAATAGATTGCTTCCTTTATATATGGTTTATGTGTTATTTTAGTTATTTTCATGTCCACACTTGGTAGGAATGAAAATGATAACAATAGAAACAAATATGAGATGAAAACGGACACAGCCTTTTTCGTCTAATGGATGCTGTGAAAGCAGCCACAAATTTATGAAAAGGCAATTTTACTTCATTACTCTTTATCTTCACCAACACTTAACGCAGCCATAATTTGCAATTTTCTCTCTTTCCTTGGAAACAAAGAATGAAGGTATAATGATTCGTGATGGTCGAGCTTTTGCCATGCCAAAAGATGGGAAAAACCAGCTTAACTATTCCTAAAAGCTAAACATGTAAGATTTATGGAGATTTTTTTTCCCCTAACCCGGGCCCTCTTGATTTGCTTGTTTTTAGTACTTGAATATGCAACCCAAGAGAAAAAAGAAAAAGACAAAAGAGCAAGGACATGTTTTTTGTTGGGGGAGAAGGGGGTGACAAATTGCAATCTATACAAGTCAATAAGTGGTACCACACATGAATAATGCTTTGCCGCCAAGTCTCGCAATAGATACTCACATATATATGCCTTCAAAGCTTTCTCAGATGTAGAAGGCAAGCAAAATATCACCTCTATATATATGTGTGTGCGTGTAATCGATGCTTGAATTTGGCATAACAAGAAGTTAGCTCCTTAGTTCTTCCATGTGGCACTGAATCATGTAAACAAATGATTAGAGCCATGATATGGAGGATCTATATATGCTTTTCATATAAGTAATTTGAAAGCCTAGGAAAAAAGTTGTTACAGTTTCTTCGACTCATGCCAATAGATATAGGACTACACTACAGTGTGCTAACATAATGAGCTAATAAATATGGCTAATAGTTGTGAAGTGTGATATAGGTTGCAGGAACAGGTTCCGTAATAAAAGAGGAGGTAATTATTTTAAATTAAGTAAAGTGGGAAGAAAGACTCTTGTAAATGCAAGTTTAAAGAAAAACTTAAAAAAATTTCCTTAATGGCTTTAATCATAATCTTTTGATTAAGAAAAATGCGCGAATTTTTTACTGCTTGATTACACCTAGTGACTTATTCGATAATATGAGTGAAAAAATGAATTTGAGGAACAAAAAGCTGTATCTTGGATTTGGAAAGATAAAATCGTATTGGGGTTGTAAACCAACAAATTAAAAACCTTCCTAGTAATGGGGAAGGTAAAAATGTAGCATATAGCTTTATCCAAAGTAAAATTAACCAAAAAAGTTGTCACAGAAGAAAGGTTAAACTTGTCCGCTAGTGTACAAACAGAAAAACAGAACAGGGAGTACCATTGCAAAACATTATAATTAAGCTTCAAAGAACTTAAGAAGCAAGTGTTTCACAAGAGCTGAAGAGTATAATACAATGGGTTTCAGAACTGGAAGAAATCCGAAGAAACAAGAATCATTTGAGATATGAAGAATGGCAGAGTATGACTAGAGAATACAATAAGCTTGGAAGAGTCATGGCTATTGAACCATAGAAAAGCTAACAAAAACCAAAACCTTAATATGTTTTCTGTGGAGAAACAGCGGGAATAGTGATACCTACCAACCAGGCATAGGTCTAGTAGCCGTTGGAAGTGGCTGAAAATAAAAGAAGAACAAATAGAAATAAGCACCTGAGGTAGTGTACTATGGCCTCAGAGAGATCCTACCTAAGGGTTTTAATATGGCGATGGAAATTCCATAGGTGAGATTTAGATACTTATGCATTATTCAAATGTATATATGGCTTTTACTTCTTGTGAAGTCAAGCTTGGTCTTCTTCTCTTTTAAGCAATAATATTCCAAACGACATACTCATGAATCATGTTGCAGAGGGAGGTAGAGAGATGTATAGAAATAGAGAGGCAGTGATTAAGTTGTGGAATCCAAGGTATAGGAGTGCATGGTCAGAGCTACTTTATGACTAAGTTTAGCATGTACATTACCTTCATACTGCCAACTTGTGTGTGTGAAAGAGGGAGCATGTGTATGCTTTTAATAAAAAAGTCAAAGGGTATAGAGCATGCCATTTCATATAATTGGTGCACAAGAGTGGCTGAATAATTAGGGTTTATAGTGTTATATATTAATTAGTATATGTTGTTTGTAATGGAAGGAAAGATAAAAACATCATTCACACCATGAAACAAGTCCATGTGACTGCTATTATGCTCGTCTTCCACTCCATATATAAATATATCCTTCTAGTTTGTTTCCCACCAATCTCTAAGTACTAGATAGTTTAAGTTAATTTTAGTTGAACCATGTAGACTTCTATATATATACCTTTCATTCAATTTTAGAACACAGAATAATTATCATTGAAAATTCATTAAAGTCCTTTTTCAAATAACATTTCCATGTCCCTGTTGGGGATTTTGGGTAAAGGAAAAGATTTTTAATAAAAAAATATATGATTTCAGGTACACCGTTTAAAATAGACTTGAAAGAGGATAAGGCTCTTTTGAAGTATTGTTAACAAATTTTTTTTTTTAATTTTTTAAAGTTTTTATTCTTTTTATTACAATATTTTTTTTAATGTGAATATTACAAGTATTGTTAATTTGTTAGGGTTTGGTAGATACGCTAGGGCCAGCTATTTAATACCTTATGGGCCTTGATGTGCAGAGAGGTTGTTGGGCTACTTGGGAAATGCTTTATGGACAGCATTGGGCTCTTTCTCCCAATTGGTTATCATCACAAGTCACAACAAGCACATTACCCTCCACTCATCTTGTTAGTATGTTATTATCTGGCTTATATATATANGTTGGTTTGGTAGATACTGACGGACTGATGTTTTTTGCACTCATAATTTGATAAATCTTTTCATAGATCATAAATACAAGCTCTACAGGAAATCTTTTGTGCAAGAGGAAAAGAAACACTTTAAGTGAACACTTGAAGCACGGGTTACAAAAATTAAAGCATATATCTATATAATGATCAAGAAATACTCCACCATTACAGTATTATGTCGATTAAGAAAAAAAAGAAAAATGATAGTAAGGATTGTTGGGAACTGGTACTCAATAAAATATCATGTCAGTCTTAAGCATTTACACTTTAAAAAGTTCTAGAATTAATTATACAATTCTATAATTTTAGTAATATATAGGTGTACATGTTGGCTTGTCTAGCAGGTGTCTGTCTGTCTCTGCAAATATAATTATTTTAATCTATGTTATATATATATATATATATATATATATATTTGGTTTCTCATGAGATAGTCTCTACACCTTTGATGTGAGACTAATCGCCACTCAAGTTTAGACATATCGTAGTCACTAGTGCTTCTAGTATAATAATTATGTTTATGAAATTATCCAAATGATTTATTTATTTACTTAACAAATATTCGAGTAAAATAAGAATAGTTTGGAAAATTTTTAGGAGCAAAATAACAAATAAAAATTACCTGAAATTCACTTTAGTGAAAATATCGATATACATTAATTCCCACATAACAAACAACTAAAACTAAATTGGTAATGCTAGTGTTTTGGGTGAAACCACCTATAAGTTTCCACAACATGTAGAACATAAAAGCAACAGCAATTGTAGCAACAATAACTTTATTTTGGGAATACAAAGTAGGAACAGTGATTATGGTCTCCACCTAACAAGAGTTTCATATGTTAATTAAACTTGTAGGGACACCAACATTTGAACGCGTGACACAATCCGGCCCTTACTGAATTCTCCTGAAATGGTGTTTACGGTTTGAAAGTTTTTTGTTCTTTCTTAAGCCCGGGCTACATCTAGCATAATCGCTAACTAAGCAAAAGTTTATAGGTAATTTTTTTTAACTAGTCAATATTAACCAATAACTCATTTTTTTTTTTCTTTTCTTAAGTTCCTTGCTAACATACTAATTAAAGCACAACAGCTGTCTAGGAAAAGCATGGGCAACTTTAGTTACCTGCTTTGTGTTAGATGTAAAATTATTCATGAGCTTTCACCTAACAACTTATGTTAGAAATAGTATTAGGGAGACAGTAAAATATATGACTTTGAGGCGTGAATAATTATATTGTCTTGAGTGTAATATTATTTTTCTACCAAAGCAAGTTATCTTAGGATACAACAAAGCCCTCAAAACTCTCAATGGAAAACGTGAAACTTAATTGCCCTAAAGCAATAAGGAACTTCCCTTTTATAGACTTGAAAAGACACATTTGAACAAATATGCCTTATCAGTTATTAGCAGACACACCACTGTTTGTTGGGAACATACATTAATTAAACAGTTACAATTGTTAGTAGTTGACTCCTTTCAACTCGAGAGAGTAAAGTCGACTCCCTTCATGGTGAGAGTTGACTCTATAAAACCAGGAGAAAAATGCTCAAAGCCGAGACCAAAGAGTTGACTCCATCATGGTAGATGGTTGAGTGCCCAAGTGTCTTTTATAAAGTCTCAAGCTTTCATTGTTTTGTCCAATGTGGGAATTAGTTCCACAACTCTAACTTACAAACTATTCAATAGCTTAAGCTGTGGGTTGAATCGTTTCTTAACATAGTATCAGACATCTTTGACCAAACAGTCAGTAGATCGAATCATTATGCCCTCACTTTATTAATTAAATTGAAATTTTTTGCGTGCGGGGGTGTGTTTAGATATAAATCTATTCATGGGCTTTCACCTAATAGCTTAAGCTGTTGGTTGAATCGGTTCTCCGTTTTCTATATTTCGTAGCCCTATAATGAATATTTAAAAAGAAAATATCAAAGGAAGAAAGATGATATAATTATTACCATCCTCAAGAAATAAGGAAGATAGGGAGAAACTAACCGTTGGTGGAAGAATATTTACTAAGAGATGTAGCCATGTTTGCTAGAGAGACTCCTCTTGAAGCTGAAGGCTAAAGAGTAAGGTATATATAGCAAGAACTAGCAAAGATTGCTTTGGAGTTTAACAAGGTGCATGCACAGTGGAAATATCAAATATGGTTGTAGTTGCTACTGGGGATCTTCCATGTATGGCTGCTCTCGTCTCAGCTTCTTGTTTTATTACTTTTTTTTTTTTTTTATGGATAATCTGCATCATGCTATTCGGCAGTAGCGACAGCAGCATAAGCCTTTGGCTGCAGAAGTAGAATAATGTGTTTCCTTTATGTGCGTAAGAGATTTGGACCTATGCAACCAAGATAACAAACAAATACCAGAAGAGCAAATCTAAACTAGAGAACAATTAAAGTAGTAAATCAAAGTAAGAAGAACAACACCAGAATTTACGTGGTTCAGCCAAGTTGGCTTACATCCACATGAGAGAGCATTCCACTATGATTATCATTAACAAGATTGGATCTTTCTTACAATAGAATCCCCTTTGGTTCCTATTCTTGAACTTTGCAGCATATGCAAGTTGGAACACTAAGTCTCACTCTACCTTTTATCTCTCAATCACTCTGATTCTTTCCTTCTCTGATTTCTCCCAAGTCTAGAAACTCCAATCCCAAGTTCTCGCGTCCTTCATACATCACACGTTTATATATAGGCACCAGTCATAAGTCGGTTATGACCACTAACTAACTAATAACTGATTTCAAAGACAAACACGCCTGCGACAAGGCCGTGTCTCGGGCCATGTCTTGATGATCCAGAACTTCACTTAAGTGACACGCCCCGTGTCATTAAGTGTCTTGCTCGTGTCTGTAGTCCCAAGACACACTCCAGTTCCTCATCACGAACATGGCCATGTCTGAGGCCATGTCTGTTGAACACGCCCTGTGTTCTGAATGCACACACCCGTGTTTAAAGTCCTAAGACTAACTTCAATTGACACGCTCTACTCCTTAGGTGACCACGCTCGTGTCATGTTCCCGTGTCTCCATTTCCATAGGTGAACACGCCCGTGTCACATCTCGTGTCTTCATTCTAGAGATGATATTTAAGTGATACGCTCTACTCCATAAGTGAACACGGCCGTGTCTCCAGCCCATGTTCCACTTACTTAAGAGTTGATCATCACATTTCTCCACCTTGTCTCTTAAATCAGAAAAGTTCCATCAAGTGCTGCTCTCCCTCTTATGGTTTATCCTTCACAGAACCTCATTAAGTCCAAGCAATGCTTGAACTTCGCATAAGGTAATGACTTTGTGAATACATCAGCTGGATTTTCTTCAGATGCAACCTTCTCCACCACAACCTCCTGAGTCTCAATCACATCTCGAATAAAATGGAGTCTAACATCAATATGTTTTGACCTCTCATGATAAACTTGATGTTTTGAGATATGGATGACACTTTGACTATCAAAGTACACTGTGATACTATCTTGAATGATTCCAAGTTCACCAATCATGCCTCTAAGCCACAGAGCTTCCTTAACACCCTTTGCAAGAGCTATATACTTAGCTTGAGTTGTAGACAAGGCCACCACAAATTGAAACATAGACTTCCAGCTGATAGCAATACTAAACAATGTGAATACATATTCTGACAAGGACTTCCTTGTATCAACATTTCCTGCATAATCTGAATCCTCATATCCCATGATTGCTTCTTCATCTTGGAGTTCCTTCTTGAACTTCAAACTAGAAGTCATTGAGCCATTCAAGTATCTTAGCACCCACTTCAAAGCTTCCCAATGTGTTGGTCCGGGATCTGCCATGAATCTACTAACAACACTTACAACATGAGCTAAATCTTGTATATTGCATACCATGCCATACATTATGCTTCCAACTCCACTTGCATATGGAATTGCCACCATTCTAACCCTTTCTTCATCTGTGCTAGGTGCTTGTTGAACAGAAAGTTTATAGTGTTGCCCCAAAGGAGTTGTCATTGGTTTAGACATACGCATTCTAAACCTCTTAATTACTTTCCTCATGTAGCCTTGCTATGATAGGAATAACTCCCCTTTTGATATGTCCTTGATGATGTCCATTCCTAGAATCTTCTTGGCAGCTCCAAGCTTCTTCATCTCGAATTCAGAATTCAACTTTGTTTTGAGTTTATCAATCTCTGTTTTACTTGAGCTAGCTATTAAAATGTCATCTACATATAATAGTAAGTACAGAGGTGATTTTCCATTCTATCTCAAGATGTAAACACAACTATCATAACTACTCCTTTGGAAATTCATTTTCATAAGAAAGTCATCAAATCTTTTATACCATTGCCTTGGACTTTGCTTCAAACCATATAGTGACTTCTTTAGCAAACATACTTTATTCTTGTCTTCAATAAAGCCTTCAGGTTGCTCCATGTATATGGTTTCCTCTAGATCACTATGAAGGAATGCTATTTTAACATCTAGTTGCTCTAGTTCAAGGTCAAATTGATTCACTAGAGACAATAGAATTTTGATTGAACAATGCTTCACCACAGGTGAGAAGATTTCATTGAAATCAATTCCTTCAACCTGTGTTAACCCCTTAGCCACAAGTCTTGCTTTAAATCTAGCCTTCTCAACTCCTGGAATACCTTCATTTCTCTTGAAGATCCATTTACAGCCCATTACCCTTTGATTTTTAGGTAGATCAACCATAACCCGAGTCTTGTTCTTGTCCAGTGACTTCATTTCCTCTTTCATTGATGCCACCCAGCTATAACTGTCTCTCCCCTTGAGTGATTCTTTAAAGTTTGTAGGCTTAGGGTCTTGTATTTCTTCAACCAACGATACTCATTCTAAACTAGTTCAAGAATTTGTTCAACCACAAGTTCCTCTTCAGTTTGAATCATCTCTTCATTAACATGGTGAGTTGGTAACTCTACCTCAATTTGAGTACTCTCTTGCATCAACTTCCTTGATGCTGGTTTCTCCTTGGTCTTTTCCCAACATTGCCATTTTGGTTTCATCAAAGATTACATCCCTGCTCATTATGCACTTAGGCTCACCTGGTTCCATCCTCCATAGCTTGTATCCCTTGACTCTAGTAGGGTATCCTATGAATGCACACTTGATTACTCTAGCACCAAGCTTGTCATGCTTGACATGAGCAAAAGCCAAAACACCAAACACCCTCATATGAGAATAATCTGCAGGTCTCCCATTCCACAACTCTATAAGTGTTTTAAAACCTATAGCAGAAGATGGACATATGTTGATCAAGTGTACAACAGTAGTAGCAGCTTCACCCCAAAAGCTTTTAGGTAGTCTTACACTTAACAACATGCATCTGACACGTTCCAGGATAGTTCTGTTCATCCTCTTTGCCAAGCCATTCTGCTGAGGAGTTCTTGCAACAGTTTTGTACCTTTGAATTCCTTTTCTCCTACAAAACTCATTAAACTGCTCTGAAAGAAACTTCAAGCCATTGTCAGTCCTTAAGGTTTTAAGTTTAGTTCCCATTTGATTTTCTATTAGTGTGTGCCATTCCTTGAATTTTTCAAATGTGTTACTCTTATTTTTCAGAATATAAATCCAAACTCTCTTAGAGTAATCATCAATAATGGTGAGAAAATAAAATCTCCCTCCATGAGTCCTTGTTCTTACTGGACCTTAGAGGTCCAAGTGAGCATACTTAAAGGGTCTTTTTGCATTATGAATACCAACTCCAAACTTAACTCTTTGAGCCTTTCCTAATATGCATTGATCACAAAAGTCTAATTTATCTATTTTATCACCATTTAGTAGATTTTGTTTTGCTAATTCAACTAGACCTCTCTCACTGACATGTTCTGGTCTCATGTGCCACAGTTTAGTTTTATCAATGTGTTTTTGACTAATAACAGAAGTTTGTGCAATTACTATGTAGCCATCAAGAATATATAAGCCATTTCTTTTAATTCCTTTAGCAATTATCAGTACACCATTAGAATTTCTCATAACTCCATGCTCAATTTTAGTAAGATATCCTAAACTATCAAACATGCTTATAGATATGAGATTTCTTTTAAGTTCTGGTATGTACCTTACACCTTGTAGCAAGATTTCTTGGCCATTGAACATTCTCAATCTGACAGAGCCTTTGCCTTGCACTTTGCATACGTTGTTGTTGCCAAGGAGCACCACTCCACCTTCTTTTAGGTCTATGGTCTCGAAAAATTCTTTCCTTGGACACATGTGGTATGTACAACCAGAATCCATCACCCACTCCTTCTCACTTTCAGTATTTGAAACTACTAAAACACTAGCAGTATCATAATCATTAGTAACTATGTCTGCATCACCCAGTTCTTGAGGTTTCTTGAATTCCTTGCCCTTTCTCTCTGGACAATCCCTCTTGAAATGGTCTTTCTTGTAGCAGTGAAAGCATTTGAATATGGTTTGTGACTGGTTCTTCGATTTTGATCTGGACTTGTTCCTTTTGAAACTTCTTTTCTCAGGTCTGCTCCTCATCACGTTCAGCCCTTCTCCCTGGTTGACATTCTTCATATCTTGTTTATTCTAAAGTTCTTTTGCTCGAATTGAGGACTGCACTTCTTCAAGAGTGATGGTTTGCTCCTTTCCAAACAGCATGACATTCTTGAAATGTTCATACACTTTTGGTAGAGCATTGAGTAGTATTCGAGCTTTGTCTTTATCCTCTAACTTGACCTCTATGTTCTCCAAATCATCAAGAATCTTGTTGAAGTCTGCTATTTGCTCAGTGAGCAATTTTTTTTTTCCAGTCATCTTGAAAGAATACAATTGCTGCTTCATGAACAATCGATCGACAATGGATTTTGTCATGTACAGTGACTCTAGCTTAAGCCACATTGTAGCAGCAGAAGGTTCTTTGGCTACCTCCCTCAGTGCCTTGTCCCCAAGGCACAAGATTATTGCATTCTTGGCCTTCTCCAGCAAATCTTTCGTTTCTTTCTCAGACAGAGACTCAAAAAATGCAGTATCACCCTTCAACGCTTTAGCCAATCCTTGTTGTACCAGGATTGCTTGCATCTTAATACTCCACAATCTGAAATCATTGGAACCAGAAATTTTTTCAATGTCATACTTAGTTGTTCCCATGACTGCGTCTCTCTTTTTCAATTCTCTTCCCACAAACGGCGCTAATTGTAAGAGATTTGGACTTATGCAACCAAGATAACAAACAAATACCAGAAGAGCAAATCTAAACCAGAGAACAATTAAAGCAGTAAATCAAAGTAAGAAGAACAACACCAAAATTTACGTGGTTCAACCAAGTTGGCTTACATCCATGGGAGAGAGCATTCCACTATGATTATCATCAACAAGATTGGATCTTTCTTACAATAGAATCCCCATTGGTTCCTGTTCTTGAACCTTGCAGCATATGCAAGTTGGAACACCAAGTCTTACTCTATCTTTTATCTCTCAATCACTTTGATTCTTTACTTATCTGATTTCTCCCAAGTCTAGAAACTATAATCCCAAGTTCTCGCGTCCTTCATACATCACACGTTTATATATAGGCACCAGTCATAAGTTGGCTATGGCTACTAACTAACTAATAACTGATTTCTGAGACAAACACACCTGCAACATGGCCGTGTCTCGGGCCGTGTCTTGATGATCTAGAACTTCACTTAAGTGACACGCCCCGTGTCATTAAGTGTCTTGCCCGTGTTTGTAGTCCCGAGATGCACTCCAGTTCTTCATCACGAACATGGCCATGTCTGCTGAACACACCCCATGTTCTGAATGCACCCGCCCGTGTCTGAACTCCTGAGACTAACTTCAATTGAGACGCTCTACTCCTTGGGTGACCATGCTTGTGTCACGTTCCCATGTCTCCATTGCCATGGGTGAACATACCCATGTCATATCCCGTGTCTTCATTCCAGAGATGATGTTTAAGTAACAAGCTCTACTCCATAAGTGAACACGACCGTGTCTCCAGCCCGTGTTCTACTTACTTAAGAGCTGATCATCATAATGTGCTTCAGTTATATTCGTCCAGGAAAAGCCAAGATGTGTAACTTCTAAAAAAGCTAGCTTTTGAGCATTTTATGTACTTTTTATTTTTTATTAAAAGCTCATCCAAACACTTTAAGAAGTACATTTTTTTCTTAATTTTTTTTTCAAAGAAAAGTACTTTTATACTAAAAATAACTACAATCAAAGGGGCACTTTTTTTTTTTTAGATACTTTTGACTACATCTTTAGATTTGAACACAAAATATACAAGTTATGAAGACTATTCCGGTACCATTCAGCTACAAGCTATTTGATAATGGACACTTAATTTTGTTCAGGAGCAGACAGCCCACTTTTTATCTGGCTAATTTCACTAATATTATTTGCCTTCTTTCTAATATTAATAATTTAATTAAGCTCTTGTAGTTACATATCTCTTTATTTCATACTATTTTTACATGCTTGCACAACATTACGTACTTAAATCATTTAAGTTTCATTAAAAGAGTAAGACTTGACTTTTGTTTTTGAGGGGAAGTAAGACTTGATTCTAAAAGTAAAAAGTAAGCACCACTAATTGCTTCGAACTATCATAGGATGTCAACTTATTACTAAAATCTAATTGAATACTTAGGCGGATGAAGTCTGATTTATGTGGCAATTTTATATCATTTGGACAATTTTTATTGAATGTGTCTAAGGTATGTTTCTAGTCAAGAATTTCTCTAAATTCCTAATTTTATAAACTTTGCATTTATATAGAAATTGCTCTTATATCCTTCATTACTTCCTTTATGGTTCAAAGAATGGTTCTTTTACTGTGGACCAATCACTCAAATCTTCGTTCCTCAGGTTTATGAAGCCTTTCTTTTATTCAAAGATAATACCCCAGAAATCCCTGAACTCAATAAACTCTTATCTTTCTGTATCAAATTCAATGTTGCTTGGATCCTTTGTTGGTCTTACGAGTTACAACAAGATCCCCTTCTTCCTCCTTACTTCCCTCAAAGACTAATCAGATTATTCAAAGTAAAATGGTGGAGACAATTTGACCATTCATTAGCTGATGTATCCAGAGTTCAAAAGTATTTCATGCAGATCAATCCCAGGACTCGACGCAGCTCAGGAAAGCAAGTTCAACAAGAGACAACATCTTCAAAAGGTAAAACAGCACTCCTCAATGAGGTTGCTATGCTCAAAGCAAAACTCAAAGAAGTAGAATCTCAAGTAGCTTCATCAGACTCAGAAGAAATCAATTCAAGTTACACTCCTCAAAATGAAGATGACTGCTACGGAATTGACATCACTAGGGAATCGTGACACAGTCACCCAAAGACTGCCGTCCATGTGCAGTGATTCCACACAGCTGTAGCCATGTGCAGTGTTACTAAAAGGCTGCAGAGTTCACATGCAAACTTATCATCATATTCAACAAGTCAACAAA